>CP136896.1:44865000-45185000 GCA_034359265.1 Canna indica
CTCGATTAACAACTTCTCCCATCACAGTGAATGTTCTGGAGTCGCTCGGGTCTCAGATTGCTGGACGTTTCGAGCCGATACCCCGAAGTTCAATCAGTCGGCTTCGTTCAAGATTCTATTCAAAAAATCTTGCAATTCTTTGCATTAGTTTGTCAAAAATAACTAAATTAACAACTTCTCCCATCACAGTGAATGTTCTGGAGTCGCTCGGGATTCAGATTGCTGGGCGTTTCGAGCCGATACCCCGAAGTTCAATCAGTCGGCTTCGTTCAAGATTATATTCGAAAAAGCGTGACATTCTTTGCATTATTGTGTCAAAAATAACTCGATTAACAACTTCTCCCATCACAGTGAATCTTCTGGAGTGGCTTGGGTCTTAGATTGCTGGACGTTTCGAGCCGATACCCCGAAGTTCAATCAGTCGGCTTTGTTCAAGATTCTATTCGAAAAATCTTGCAATTCTTTGCATTAGTTTGTCAAAAATAACTCAATTAATAACTTCTCCCATCACAGTGAATGTTCTGGAGTCGCTCGGGACTCATATTGCTGGGCGTTTCGAGCCGATACCCCGAAGTTCAATCAGTCGGCTTCGTTCAAGATTCTATTCGAAAAATCTTGCAATTCTTTGCATTATTTTGTCAAAAATAACTAAATTAACAACTTCTCCCATCACAGTGAATGTTCTGGAGTCGCTCGGGACTCAGATTGCTGGGCGTTTCGAGCCGATACCCCGAAGTTCAATCAGTCGGCTTCGTTCAAAATTCTATTCGAAAAATCTTGCAATTCTTTGCATTAGTGTGTCAAAAATAACTCGATTAACAACTTCTCCCATCACAGTGAATGTTCTGGAGTCGCTCGGGTCTCAGATTGCTGGACGTTTCGAGCTGATACCCCGAAATTCAATCAGTCGGCTTCGTTCAAAATTCTATTCGGAAAATCTTGCAATTCTTTGCATTAGTGTGTCAAAAATAACTCGATTAACGACTTCTCCCATCACAGTGAATGTTCTGGAGTCGCTCGGGTCTCAGATTGCTGGACGTTTCGAGCTGATACCCCGAAGTTCAATCAGTCGGCTTCGTTCAAGATTCTATTCGAAAAATCTTGCAATTCTTTGCATTAGTGTGTCAAAAATAACTCGATTAACAACTTCTCCCATCACAGTGAATGTTCTGGAGTCGCTCGGGACTCAGATTGCTGGGCGTTTCGAGCCGATACCCCGAAGTTCAATCAGTTGGCTTCGTTCAAGATTCTATTCGAAAAAGCGTGACATTCTTTGCATTATTGTGTCAAGAATAACTCGATTAACAACTTCTCCCATCACAGTGAATGTTCTGGAGTCGCTTGGGTCTCAGATTGCTGGACGTTTCGAGCCGATACCCCGAAGTTCAATCAGTCGGCTTCGTTCAAGATTCTATTCGAAAAATCTTGCAATTATTTCCATTAGTTTGTCAAAAATAAGTAAATTAACAACTTCTCCCATCACAGTGAATGTTCTGGAGTCGCTCGGGACTCAGATTGCTGGGCGTTTCGAGCCGATACCCCGAAGTTCAATCAGTCGGCTTCGTTCAAAATTCTATTCAAAAAATCTTGCAATTCTTTGCATTAGTTTGTCAAAAATAACTAAATTAACAACTTCTCCCATCCCAGTGAATGTTCTGGAGTCGCTCGGGATTCAGATTGCTGGGCGTTTCGAGCCGATACCCCGAAGTTCAATCAGTCGGCTTCGTTCAAGATTCTTTTCGAAAAAGCGTGACATTCTTTATATTATTGTGTCAAAAATAACTCGATTAACAACTTCTCCCATCACAGTGAATCTTCTGGAGTCACTCGGGTCTCAGATTGCTGGACGTTTCGAGCCGATACCCCGAAGTTCAATCAGTCGGCTTCGTTCAAGATTCAATTCGAAAAATCTTGCAATTCTTTGCATTAGTTTGTCAAAAATAACTAAATTAACAACTTCTCCCATCACAGTGAATGTTCTGGAGTCGCTCGGGACTCAGATTGCTGGGCGTTTCGAGCCGATACCCCGAAGTTCAATCAATCGGCTTCGTTCAAAATTCTATTCAAAAAATCTTGCAATTCTTTGCATTAGTGTGTCAAAAATAACTCGATTAACGACTTCTCCCATCACAGTGAATGTTCTGGAGTCGCTCGGGTCTCAGATTGCTGGACGTTTCGAGCTGATACCCCGAAGTTCAATCAGTCGGCTTCGTTCAAGATTCTATTCGAAAAATCTTGCAATTCCTTGCATTAGTTTGTCAAAAATAACTAAATTAACAACTTCTCCCATCACAGTGAATGTTCTGGAGTCGCTCGGGACTCAGATTGCTGGGCGTTTCGAGCCGATACCCCGAAGTTCAATCAGTCGGCTTCGTTCAAGATTATATTCGAAAAAGCGTGACATTCTTTGCATTATTGTGTCAAGAATAACTCGATTAACAACTTCTCCCATCACAGTGAATGTTCTGGAGTCGCTCGGGTCTCAGATTGCTGGATGTTTCGAGCCGATACCCCGAAGTTCAATCAGTCGGCTTCGTTCAAGATTCTATTCGAAAAATCTTGCAATTCTTTGCATTAGTTTGTCAAAAATAACTCAATTAATAACTTCTCCCATCACAGTGAATGTTCTGGAGTCGCTCGGGACTCATATTGCTGGGCGTTTCGAGCCGATACCCCGAAGTTCAATCAGTCGGCTTCGTTCAAGATTCAATTCGAAAAATCTTGCAATTCTTTGCATTAGTTTGTCAAAAATAACTAAATTAACAACTTCTCCCATCACAGTGAATGTTCTGGAGTCGCTCGGGACTCAGATTGCTGGGCGTTTCGAGCCGATACCCCGAAGTTCAATCAGTCGGCTTCGTTCAAAATTCTATTCAAAAAATCTTGCAATTCTTTGCATTAGTGTGTCAAAAATAACTCGATTAACGACTTCTCCCATCACAGTGAATGTTCTGGAGTCGCTCGGGTCTCAGATTGCTGGACGTTTCGAGCTGATACCCCGAAGTTCAATCAGTCGGCTTCGTTCAAGATTCTATTCGAAAAATCTTGCAATTCCTTGCATTAGTTTGTCAAAAATAACTAAATTAACAACTTCTCCCATCACAGTGAATGTTCTGGAGTCGCTCGGGACTCAGATTGCTGGGCGTTTCGAGCCGATACCCCGAAGTTCAATCAGTCGGCTTCGTTCAAGATTATATTCGAAAAAGCGTGACATTCTTTGCATTATTGTGTCAAGAATAACTCGATTAACAACTTCTCCCATCACAGTGAATGTTCTGGAGTCGCTCGGGTCTCAGATTGCTGGATGTTTCGAGCCGATACCCCGAAGTTCAATCAGTCGGCTTCGTTCAAGATTCTATTCGAAAAATCTTGCAATTCTTTGCATTAGTTTGTCAAAAATAACTCAATTAATAACTTCTCCCATCACAGTGAATGTTCTGGAGTCGCTCGGGACTCATATTGCTGGGCGTTTCGAGCCGATACCCCGAAGTTCAATCAGTCGGCTTCGTTCAAGATTCTATTCGAAAAATCTTGCAATTCTTTGCATTAGTTTGTCAAAAATAACTAAATTAACAACTTCTCCCATCACAGTGAATGTTCTGGAGTCGCTCGGGACTCAGATTGCTGGGCGTTTCGAGCCGATACCCCGAAGTTCAATCAGTCGGCTTCGTTCAAGATTCTATTCGAAAAATCTTGCAATTCTTTGCATAAGTTTGTCAAAAATAACTAAATTAACAACTTCTCCCATCACAGTGAATGTTCTGGAGTCGCTCGGGACTCAGATTGCTGGGCGTTTCGAGCCGATACCCCGAAGTTCAATCAGTCGGCTTCGTTCAAGATTCTATTCGAAAAATCTTGCAATTCTTTGCATTAGTTTGTCAAAAATAACTAAATTAACAACTTCTCCCATCACAGCGAATGTTCTGGAGTCGCTCGGGATTCAGATTGCTGGGCGTTTCGAGCCGATACCCCGAAGTTCAATCAGTTGGCTTCGTTCAAGATTCTATTCGAAAAAGCGTGACATTCTTTGCATTATTGTGTCAAAAATAACTCGATTAACAACTTCTCCCATCACAGTGAATCTTCTGGAGTCGCTCGGGTCTCAGATTGCTGGACGTTTCGAGCCGATACCCCGAAGTTCAATCAGTCGGCTTCGTTCAAGATTCAATTCAAAAAATCTTGCAATTCTTTGCATTAGTTTGTCAAAAATAACTAAATTAACAACTTCTCCCATCACAGTGAATGTTCTGGAGTCGCTCGGGACTCAGATTGCTGGGCGTTTCGAGCCGATACCCCGAAGTTCAATCAGTCGGCTTCGTTCAAGATTATATTCGAAAAAGCGTGACATTCTTTGCATTAGTGTGTCAAAAATAATTCGATTAACGACTTCTCCCATCACAGTGAATGTTCTGGAGTCGCTCGGGTCTCAGATTGCTGGACGTTTCGAGCTGATACCCCGAAGTTCAATCAGTCGGCTTCGTTCAAGATTCTATTCGAAAAATCTTGCAATTCTTTGCATTAGTGTGTCAAAAATAACTCGATTAACAACTTCTCCCATCACAGTGAATGTTCTGGAGTCGCTCGGGACTCAGATTGCTGGGCGTTTCGAGCCGATACCCCGAAGTTCAATCAGTTGGCTTCGTTCAAGATTCTATTCGAAAAAGCGTGACATTCTTTGCATTATTGTGTCAAGAATAACTCGATTAACAACTTCTCCCATCACAGTGAATGTTCTGGAGTCGCTTGGGTCTCAGATTGCTGGACGTTTCGAGCCGATACCCCGAAGTTCAATCAGTCGGCTTCGTTCAAGATTCTATTCGAAAAATCTTGCAATTCTTTCCATTAGTTTGTCAAAAATAAGTAAATTAACAACTTCTCCCATCACAGTGAATGTTCTGGAGTCGCTCGGGACTCAGATTTCTGGGCGTTTCGAGCCGATACCCCGAAGTTCAATCAGTCGGCTTCGTTCAAAATTCTATTCAAAAAATCTTGCAATTCTTTGCATTAGTGTGTAAAAAATAACTCGATTAACGACTTCTCCCATCACAGTGAATGTTCTGGAGTCGCTCGGGTCTCAGATTGCTGGACGTTTAGAGCTGATACCCTGAAGTTCAATCAGTCGGCTTCGTTCAAGATTCTATTCGAAAAATCTTGCAATTCCTTGCATTAGTTTGTCAAAAATAAGTAAATTAACAACTTCTCCCATCACAGTGAATGTTCTGGAGTCGCTCGGGATTCTGATTGCTGGGCGTTTCGAGCCGATACCCCGAAGTTCAATCAGTCGGCTTCGTTCAAGATTCTATTCGAAAAAGCGTGACATTCTTTATATTATTGTGTCAAAAATAACTCGATTATCAACTTCTCCCATCACAGTGAATCTTCTGGAGTCGCTCGGGTCTCAGATTGCTGGACGTTTCGAGCCGATACCCCGAAGTTCAATCAGTCGGCTTCGTTCAAGATTCAATTCGAAAAATCTTGCAATTCTTTGCATTATTTTGTCAAAAATAACTAAATTAACAACTTCTCCCATCACAGTGAATGTTCTGGAGTCGCTCGGGACTCAGATTGCTGGGCGTTTCGAGCCGATACCCCGAAGTTCAATCAGTCGGCTTCGTTCAAAATTCTATTCAAAAAATCTTGCAATTCTTTGCATTAGTTTGTCAAAAATAACTAAATTAACAACTTCTCCCATCCCAGTGAATGTTCTGGAGTCGCTCGGGATTCAGATTGCTGGGCGTTTCGAGCCGATACCCCGAAGTTCAATCAGTCGGCTTCGTTCAAGATTCTATTCGAAAAAGCGTGACATTCTTTATATTATTGTGTCAAAAATAACTCGATTAACAACTTCTCCCATCACAGTGAATCTTCTGGAGTCACTCGGGTCTCAGATTGCTGGACGTTTCGAGCCGATACCCCGAAGTTCAATCAGTCGGCTTCGTTCAAGATTCAATTCGAAAAATCTTGCAATTCTTTGCATTAGTTTGTCAAAAATAACTAAATTAACAACTTCTCCCATCACAGTGAATGTTCTGGAGTCGCTCGGGACTCAGATTGCTGGGCGTTTCGAGCCGATACCCCGAAGTTCAATCAATCGGCTTCGTTCAAAATTCTATTCAAAAAATCTTGCAATTCTTTGCATTAGTGTGTCAAAAATAACTCGATTAACGACTTCTCCCATCACAGTGAATGTTCTGGAGTCGCTCGGGTCTCAGATTGCTGGACGTTTCGAGCTGATACCCCGAAGTTCAATCAGTCGGCTTCGTTCAAGATTCTATTCGAAAAATCTTGCAATTCCTTGCATTAGTTTGTCAAAAATAACTAAATTAACAACTTCTCCCATCACAGTGAATGTTCTGGAGTCGCTCGGGACTCAGATTGCTGGGCGTTTCGAGCCGATACCCCGAAGTTCAATCAGTCGGCTTCGTTCAAGATTATATTCGAAAAAGCGTGACATTCTTTGCATTATTGTGTCAAGAATAACTCGATTAACAACTTCTCCCATCACAGTGAATGTTCTGGAGTCGCTCGGGTCTCAGATTGCTGGATGTTTCGAGCCGATACCCCGAAGTTCAATCAGTCGGCTTCGTTCAAGATTCTATTCGAAAAATCTTGCAATTCTTTGCATTAGTTTGTCCAAAATAACTAAATTAACAACTTCTCCCATCACAGTGAATGTTCTGGAGTCGCTCGGGACTCAGATTGCTGGGCGTTTCGAGCCGATACCCCGAAGTTCAATCAGTCGGCTTCGTTCAAAATTCTATTCAAAAAATCTTGCAATTCTTTGCATTAGTGTGTCAAAAATAACTCGATTAACGACTTCTCCCATCACAGTGAATGTTCTGGAGTCGCTCGGGTCTCAGATTGCTGGACGTTTCGAGCTGATACCCCGAAGTTCAATCAGTCGGCTTCGTTCAAGATTCTATTCGAAAAATCTTGCAATTCCTTGCATTAGTTTGTCAAAAATAACTAAATTAACAACTTCTCCCATCACAGTGAATGTTCTGGAGTCGCTCGGGACTCAGATTGCTGGGCGTTTCGAGCCGATACCCCGAAGTTCAATCAGTCGGCTTCGTTCAAGATTATATTCGAAAAAGCGTGACATTCTTTGCATTATTGTGTCAAGAATAACTCGATTAACAACTTCTCCCATCACAGTGAATGTTCTAGAGTCGCTCGGGTCTCAGATTGCTGGATGTTTCGAGCCGATACCCCGAAGTTCAATCAGTCGGCTTCGTTCAAGATTCTATTCGAAAAATCTTGCAATTCTTTGCATTAGTTTGTCAAAAATAACTCAATTAATAACTTCTCCCATCACAGTGAATGTTCTGGAGTCGCTCGGGACTCATATTGCTGGGCGTTTCGAGCCGATACCCCGAAGTTCAATCAGTCGGCTTCGTTCAAGATTCTATTCGAAAAATCTTGCAATTCTTTGCATTAGTTTGTCAAAAATAACTAAATTAACAACTTCTCCCATCACAGTGAATGTTCTGGAGTCGCTCGGGACTCAGATTGCTGGGCGTTTCGAGCCGATACCCCGAAGTTCAATCAGTCGGCTTCGTTCAAGATTCTATTCGAAAAATCTTGCAATTCTTTGCATAAGTTTGTCAAAAATAACTAAATTAACAACTTCTCCCATCACAGTGAATGTTCTGGAGTCGCTCGGGACTCAGATTGCTGGGCGTTTCGAGCCGATACCCCGAAGTTCAATCAGTCGGCTTCGTTCAAGATTCTATTCGAAAAATCTTGCAATTCTTTGCATTAGTTTGTCAAAAATAACTAAATTAACAACTTCTCCCATCACAGCGAATGTTCTGGAGTCGCTCGGGATTCAGATTGCTGGGCGTTTCGAGCCGATACCCCGAAGTTCAATCAGTTGGCTTCGTTCAAGATTCTATTCGAAAAAGCGTGACATTCTTTGCATTATTGTGTCAAAAATAACTCGATTAACAACTTCTCCCATCACAGTGAATCTTCTGGAGTCGCTCGGGTCTCAGATTGCTGGACGTTTCGAGCCGATACCCCGAAGTTCAATCAGTCGGCTTCGTTCAAGATTCAATTCAAAAAATCTTGCAATTCTTTGCATTAGTTTGTCAAAAATAACTAAATTAACAACTTCTCCCATCACAGTGAATGTTCTGGAGTCGCTCGGGACTCAGATTGCTGGGCGTTTCGAGCCGATACCCCGAAGTTCAATCAATCGGCTTCGTTCAAAATTCTATTCAAAAAATCTTGCAATTCTTTGCATTAGTGTGTCAAAAATAACTCGATTAACGACTTCTCCCATCACAGTGAATGTTCTGGAGTCGCTCGGGTCTCAGATTGCTGGACGTTTCGAGCTGATACCCCGAAGTTCAATCAGTCGGCTTCGTTCAAGATTCTATTCGAAAAATCTTGCAATTCCTTGCATTAGTTTGTCAAAAATAACTAAATTAACAACTTCTCCCATCACAGTGAATGTTCTGGAGTCGCTCGGGACTCAGATTGCTGGGCGTTTCGAGCCGATACCCCGAAGTTCAATCAGTCGGCTTCGTTCAAGATTATATTCGAAAAAGCGTGACATTCTTTGCATTATTGTGTCAAGAATAACTCGATTAACAACTTCTCCCATCACAGTGAATGTTCTGGAGTCGCTCGGGTCTCAGATTGCTGGATGTTTCGAGCCGATACCCCGAAGTTCAATCAGTCGGCTTCGTTCAAGATTCTATTCGAAAAATCTTGCAATTCTTTGCATTAGTTTGTCCAAAATAACTAAATTAACAACTTCTCCCATCACAGTGAATGTTCTGGAGTCGCTCGGGACTCAGATTGCTGGGCGTTTCGAGCCGATACCCCGAAGTTCAATCAGTCGGCTTCGTTCAAAATTCTATTCAAAAAATCTTGCAATTCTTTGCATTAGTGTGTCAAAAATAACTCGATTAACGACTTCTCCCATCACAGTGAATGTTCTGGAGTCGCTCGGGTCTCAGATTGCTGGACGTTTCGAGCTGATACCCCGAAGTTCAATCAGTCGGCTTCGTTCAAGATTCTATTCGAAAAATCTTGCAATTCCTTGCATTAGTTTGTCAAAAATAACTAAATTAACAACTTCTCCCATCACAGTGAATGTTCTGGAGTCGCTCGGGACTCAGATTGCTGGGCGTTTCGAGCCGATACCCCGAAGTTCAATCAGTCGGCTTCGTTCAAGATTATATTCGAAAAAGCGTGACATTCTTTGCATTATTGTGTCAAGAATAACTCGATTAACAACTTCTCCCATCACAGTGAATGTTCTAGAGTCGCTCGGGTCTCAGATTGCTGGATGTTTCGAGCCGATACCCCGAAGTTCAATCAGTCGGCTTCGTTCAAGATTCTATTCGAAAAATCTTGCAATTCTTTGCATTAGTTTGTCAAAAATAACTCAATTAATAACTTCTCCCATCACAGTGAATGTTCTGGAGTCGCTCGGGACTCATATTGCTGGGCGTTTCGAGCCGATACCCCGAAGTTCAATCAGTCGGCTTCGTTCAAGATTCTATTCGAAAAATCTTGCAATTCTTTGCATTAGTTTGTCAAAAATAACTAAATTAACAACTTCTCCCATCACAGTGAATGTTCTGGAGTCGCTCGGGACTCAGATTGCTGGGCGTTTCGAGCCGATACCCCGAAGTTCAATCAGTCGGCTTCGTTCAAGATTCTATTCGAAAAATCTTGCAATTCTTTGCATAAGTTTGTCAAAAATAACTAAATTAACAACTTCTCCCATCACAGTGAATGTTCTGGAGTCGCTCGGGACTCAGATTGCTGGGCGTTTCGAGCCGATACCCCGAAGTTCAATCAGTCGGCTTCGTTCAAGATTCTATTCGAAAAATCTTGCAATTCTTTGCATTAGTTTGTCAAAAATAACTAAATTAACAACTTCTCCCATCACAGCGAATGTTCTGGAGTCGCTCGGGATTCAGATTGCTGGGCGTTTCGAGCCGATACCCCGAAGTTCAATCAGTTGGCTTCGTTCAAGATTCTATTCGAAAAAGCGTGACATTCTTTGCATTATTGTGTCAAAAATAACTCGATTAACAACTTCTCCCATCACAGTGAATCTTCTGGAGTCGCTCGGGTCTCAGATTGCTGGACGTTTCGAGCCGATACCCCGAAGTTCAATCAGTCGGCTTCGTTCAAGATTCAATTCAAAAAATCTTGCAATTCTTTGCATTAGTTTGTCAAAAATAACTAAATTAACAACTTCTCCCATCACAGTGAATGTTCTGGAGTCGCTCGGGACTCAGATTGCTGGGCGTTTCGAGCCGATACCCCGAAGTTCAATCAGTCGGCTTCGTTCAAGATTATATTCGAAAAAGCGTGACATTCTTTGCATTAGTGTGTCAAAAATAACTCGATTAACGACTTCTCCCATCACAGTGAATGTTCTGGAGTCGCTCGGGTCTCAGATTGCTGGACGTTTCGAGCTGATACCCCGAAGTTCAATCAGTCGGCTTCGTTCAAGATTCTATTCGAAAAATCTTGCAATTCTTTGCATTAGTTTGTCAAAAATAACTAAATTAACAACTTCTCCCATCACAGTGAATGTTCTGGAGTCGCTCGGGACTCAGATTGCTGGGCGTTTCGAGCCGATACCCCGAAGTTCAATCAGTCGGCTTCGTTCAAGATTCTATTCGAAAAATCTTGCAATTCTTTGCATAAGTTTGTCAAAAATAACTAAATTAACAACTTCTCCCATCACAGTGAATGTTCTGGAGTCGCTCGGGACTCAGATTGCTGGGCGTTTCGAGCCGATACCCCGAAGTTCAATCAGTCGGCTTCGTTCAAGATTCTATTCGAAAAATCTTGCAATTCTTTGCATTAGTTTGTCAAAAATAACTAAATTAACAACTTCTCCCATCACAGTGAATGTTCTGGAGTCGCTCGGGACTCAGATTGCTGGGCGTTTCGAGCCGATACCCCGAAGTTCAATCAGTCGGCTTCGTTCAAGATTCTATTCGAAAAATCTTGCAATTCTTTGCATAAGTTTGTCAAAAATAACTAAATTAACAACTTCTCCCATCACAGTGAATGTTCTGGAGTCGCTCGGGACTCAGATTGCTGGGCGTTTCGAGCCGATACCCCGAAGTTCAATCAGTCGGCTTCGTTCAAGATTCTATTCGAAAAATCTTGCAATTCTTTGCATTAGTTTGTCAAAAATAACTAAATTAACAACTTCTCCCATCACAGCGAATGTTCTGGAGTCGCTCGGGATTCAGATTGCTGGGCGTTTCGAGCCGATACCCCGAAGTTCAATCAGTTGGCTTCGTTCAAGATTCTATTCGAAAAAGCGTGACATTCTTTGCATTATTGTGTCAAAAATAACTCGATTAACAACTTCTCCCATCACAGTGAATCTTCTGGAGTCGCTCGGGTCTCAGATTGCTGGACGTTTCGAGCCGATACCCCGAAGTTCAATCAGTCGGCTTCGTTCAAGATTCAATTCAAAAAATCTTGCAATTCTTTGCATTAGTTTGTCAAAAATAACTAAATTAACAACTTCTCCCATCACAGTGAATGTTCTGGAGTCGCTCGGGACTCAGATTGCTGGGCGTTTCGAGCCGATACCCCGAAGTTCAATCAGTCGGCTTCGTTCAAGATTATATTCGAAAAAGCGTGACATTCTTTGCATTAGTGTGTCAAAAATAACTCGATTAACGACTTCTCCCATCACAGTGAATGTTCTGGAGTCGCTCGGGTCTCAGATTGCTGGACGTTTCGAGCTGATACCCCGAAGTTCAATCAGTCGGCTTCGTTCAAGATTCTATTCGAAAAATCTTGCAATTCTTTGCATTAGTGTGTCAAAAATAACTCGATTAACAACTTCTCCCATCACAGTGAATGTTCTGGAGTCGCTCGGGACTCAGATTGCTGGGCGTTTCGAGCCGATACCCCGAAGTTCAATCAGTCGGCTTCGTTCAAAATTCTATTCAAAAAATCTTGCAATTCTTTGCATTAGTGTGTCAAAAATAACTCGATTAACGACTTCTCCCATCACAGTGAATGTTCTGGAGTCGCTCGGGTCTCAGATTGCTGGACGTTTCGAGCTGATACCCCGAAGTTTAATCAGTCGGCTTCGTTCAAGATTCTATTCGAAAAATCTTGCAATTCCTTGCATTAGTTTGTCAAAAATAACTAAATTAACAACTTCTCCCATCACAGTGAATGTTCTGGAGTCGCTCGGGACTCAGATTGCTGGGCGTTTCGAGCCGATACCCCGAAGTTCAATCAGTCGGCTTCGTTCAAGATTATATTCGAAAAAGCGTGACATTCTTTGCATTATTGTGTCAAGAATAACTCGATTAACAACTTCTCCCATCACAGTGAATGTTCTGGAGTCGCTCGGGTCTCAGATTGCTGGATGTTTCGAGCCGATACCCCGAAGTTCAATAAGACGGCTTCGTTCAAGATTCTATTCGAAAAATCTTGCAATTCTTTGCATTAGTTTGTCAAAAATAACTCAATTAATAACTTCTCCCATCACAGTGAATGTTCTGGAGTCGCTCGGGACTCATATTGCTGGGCGTTTCGAGCCGATACCCCGAAGTTCAATCAGTCGGCTTCGTTCAAGATTCTATTCGAAAAATCTTGCAATTCCTTGCATTAGTTTGTCAAAAATAACTAAATTAACAACTTCTCCCATCACAGTGAATGTTCTGGAGTCGCTCGGGACTCAGATTGCTGGGCGTTTCGAGCCGATACCCCGAAGTTCAATCAGTCGGCTTCGTTCAAGATTATATTCGAAAAATCGTGACATTCTTTGCATTAGTGTGTCAAAAATAACTCGATTAACGACTTCTCCCATCACAGTGAATGTTCTGGAGTCGCTCGGGTCTCAGATTGCTGGACGTTTCGAGCTGATACCCCGAAGTTCAATCAGTCGGCTTCGTTCAAGATTCTATTCGAAAAATCTTGCAATTCTTTGCATTAGTGTGTCAAAAATAACTCGATTAACAACTTCTCCCATCACAGTGAATGTTCTGGAGTCGCTTGGGTCTCAGATTGCTGGACGTTTCGAGCCGATACCCCGAAGTTCAATCAGTCGGCTTCGTTCAAGATTCTATTCGAAAAATCTTGCAATTCTTTCCATTAGTTTGTCAAAAATAAGTAAATTAACAACTTCTCCCATCACAGTGAATGTTCTGGAGTCGCTCAGGACTCAGATTTCTGGGCGTTTCGAGCCGATACCCCGAAGTTCAATCAGTCGGCTTCGTTCAAAATTCTATTCAAAAAATCTTGCAATTCTTTGCATTAGTGTGTAAAAAATAACTCGATTAACGACTTCTCCCATCACAGTGAATGTTCTGGAGTCGCTCGGGTCTCAGATTGCTGGACGTTTCGAGCTGATACCCTGAAGTTCAATCAGTCGGCTTCGTTCAAGATTCTATTCGAAAAATCTTGCAATTCCTTGCATTAGTTTGTCAAAAATAAGTAAATTAACAACTTCTCCCATCACAGTGAATGTTCTGGAGTCGCTCGGGATTCAGATTGCTGGGCGTTTCGAGCCGATACCCCGAAGTTCAATCAGTCGGCTTCGTTCAAGATTCTATTCGAAAAAGCGTGACATTCTTTATATTATTGTGTCAAAAATAACTCGATTATCAACTTCTCCCATCACAGTGAATCTTCTGGAGTCGCTCGGGTCTCAGATTGCTGGACGTTTCGAGCCGATACCCCGAAGTTCAATCAGTCGGCTTCGTTCAAGATTCAATTCGAAAAATCTTGCAATTCTTTGCATTAGTTTGTCAAAAATAACTAAATTAACAACTTCTCCCATCACAGTGAATGTTCTGGAGTCGCTCGGGACTCAGATTGCTGGGCGTTTCGAGCCGATACCCCGAAGTTCAATCAGTCGGCTTCGTTCAAAATTCTATTCAAAAAATCTAGCAATTCTTTGCATTAGTGTGTCAAAAATAACTCGATTAACGACTTCTCCCATCACAGTGAATGTTCTGGAGTCGCTCGGGTCTCAGATTGCTGGACGTTTCGAGCTGATACCCCGAAGTTTAATCAGTCGGCTTCGTTCAAGATTCTATTCGAAAAATCTTGCAATTCCTTGCATTAGTTTGTCAAAAATAACTAAATTAACAACTTCTCCCATCACAGTGAATGTTCTGGAGTCGCTCGGGACTCAGATTGCTGGGCGTTTCGAGCCGATACCCCGAAGTTCAATCAGTCGGCTTCGTTCAAGATTATATTCGAAAAAGCGTGACATTCTTTGCATTATTGTGTCAAGAATAACTCGATTAACAACTTCTCCCATCACAGTGAATGTTCTGGAGTCGCTCGGGTCTCAGATTGCTGGATGTTTCGAGCCGATACCCCGAAGTTCAATAAGTCGGCTTCGTTCAAGATTCTATTCGAAAAATCTTGCAATTCTTTGCATTAGTTTGTCAAAAATAACTCAATTAATAACTTCTCCCATCACAGTGAATGTTCTGGAGTCGCTCGGGACTCATATTGCTGGGCGTTTCGAGCCGATACCCCGAAGTTCAATCAGTCGGCTTCGTTCAAGATTCTATTCGAAAAATCTTACAATTCTTTGCATTAGTTTGTCAAAAATAACTAAATTAACAACTTCTCCCATCACAGTGAATGTTCTGGAGTCGCTCGGGTCTCAGATTGCTGGATGTTTCGAGCCGATACCCCGAAGTTCAATAAGTCGGCTTCGTTCAAGATTCTATTCGAAAAATCTTGCAATTCTTTGCATTAGTTTGTCAAAAATAACTCAATTAATAACTTCTCCCATCACAGTGAATGTTCTGGAGTCGCTCGGGACTCATATTGCTGGGCGTTTCGAGCCGATACCCCGAAGTTCAATCAGTCGGCTTCGTTCAAGATTCTATTCGAAAAATCTTGCAATTCTTTGCATTAGTTTGTCAAAAATAACTAAATTAACAACTTCTCCCATCACAGTGAATGTTCTGGAGTCGCTCGGGACTCAGATTGCTGGGCGTTTCGAGCCGATACCCCGAAGTTCAATCAGTCGGCTTCGTTCAAGATTCTATTCGAAAAAGCGTGACATTCTTTGCATTATTGTGTCAAAAATAACTCAATTAACAACTTCTCCCATCACAGTGAATCTTCTGGAGTCGCTCGGGTCTCAGATTGCTGGACGTTTCGAACCGATACCCCGAAGTTCAATCAGTCGGCTTCGTTCAAGATTCAATTCAAAAAATCTTGCAATTCTTTGCATTAGTTTGTCAAAAATAACTAAATTAACAACTTCTCCCATCACAGTGAATGTTCTGGAGTCGCTCGGGACTCAGATTGCTGGGCGTTTCGAGCCGATACCCCGAAGTTCAATCAGTCGGCTTCGTTCAAGATTATATTCGAAAAAGCGTGACATTCTTTGCATTAGTGTGTCAAAAATAACTCGATTAACGACTTCTCCCATCACAGTGAATGTTCTGGAGTCGCTCGGGTCTGAGATTGCTGGACGTTTCGAGCTGACACCCCGAAGTTCAATCAGTCGGCTTCGTTCAAGATTCTATTCGAAAAAGCGTGACATTCTTTATATTATTGTGTCAAAAATAACTCGATTATCAACTTCTCCCATCACAGTGAATCTTCTGGAGTCGCTCGGGTCTCAGATTGCTGGACGTTTCGAGCCGATACCCCGAAGTTCAATCAGTCGGCTTCGTTCAAGATTCAATTCGAAAAATCTTGCAATTCTTTGCATTAGTTTGTCAAAAATAACTAAATTAACAACTTCTCCCATCACAGTGAATGTTCTGGAGTCGCTCGGGACTCAGATTGCTGGGCGTTTCGAGCCGATACCCCGAAGTTCAATCAGTCGGCTTCGTTCAAAATTCTATTCAAAAAATCTAGCAATTCTTTGCATTAGTGTGTCAAAAATAACTCGATTAACGACTTCTCCCATCACAGTGAATGTTCTGGAGTCGCTCGGGTCTCAGATTGCTGGACGTTTCGAGCTGATACCCTGAAGTTCAATCAGTCGGCTTCGTTCAAGATTCTATTCGAAAAATCTTGCAATTCCTTGCATTAGTTTGTCAAAAATAAGTAAATTAACAACTTCTCCCATC
Source organism: Canna indica (assembly GCA_034359265.1). Lineage (NCBI taxonomy): Eukaryota > Viridiplantae > Streptophyta > Magnoliopsida > Zingiberales > Cannaceae > Canna > Canna indica. The sequence goes on from CP136896.1 coordinate 44,881,062, forward strand.
ACAGTGAATGTTCTGGAGTCGCTCGGGATTCAGATTGCTGGGCGTTTCGAGCCGATACCCCGAAGTTCAATCAGTCGGCTTCGTTCAAGATTCTATTCGAAAAAGCGTGACATTCTTTATATTATTGTGTCAAAAATAACTCGATTATCAACTTCTCCCATCACAGTGAATCTTCTGGAGTCGCTCGGGTCTCAGATTGCTGGACGTTTCGAGCCGATACCCCGAAGTTCAATCAGTCGGCTTCGTTCAAGATTCAATTCGAAAAATCTTGCAATTCTTTGCATTAGTTTGTCAAAAATAACTAAATTAACAACTTCTCCCATCACAGTGAATGTTCTGGAGTCGCTCGGGACTCAGATTGCTGGGCGTTTCGAGCCGATACCCCGAAGTTCAATCAGTCGGCTTCGTTCAAAATTCTATTCAAAAAATCTAGCAATTCTTTGCATTAGTGTGTCAAAAATAACTCGATTAACGACTTCTCCCATCACAGTGAATGTTCTGGAGTCGCTCGGGTCTCAGATTGCTGGACGTTTCGAGCTGATACCCCGAAGTTTAATCAGTCGGCTTCGTTCAAGATTCTATTCGAAAAATCTTGCAATTCCTTGCATTAGTTTGTCAAAAATAACTAAATTAACAACTTCTCCCATCACAGTGAATGTTCTGGAGTCGCTCGGGACTCAGATTGCTGGGCGTTTCGAGCCGATACCCCGAAGTTCAATCAGTCGGCTTCGTTCAAGATTATATTCGAAAAAGCGTGACATTCTTTGCATTATTGTGTCAAGAATAACTCGATTAACAACTTCTCCCATCACAGTGAATGTTCTGGAGTCGCTCGGGTCTCAGATTGCTGGATGTTTCGAGCCGATACCCCGAAGTTCAATAAGTCGGCTTCGTTCAAGATTCTATTCGAAAAATCTTGCAATTCTTTGCATTAGTTTGTCAAAAATAACTCAATTAATAACTTCTCCCATCACAGTGAATGTTCTGGAGTCGCTCGGGACTCATATTGCTGGGCGTTTCGAGCCGATACCCCGAAGTTCAATCAGTCGGCTTCGTTCAAGATTCTATTCGAAAAATCTTGCAATTCTTTGCATTAGTTTGTCAAAAATAACTAAATTAACAACTTCTCCCATCACAGTGAATGTTCTGGAGTCGCTCGGGACTCAGATTGCTGGGCGTTTCGAGCCGATACCCCGAAGTTCAATCAGTCGGCTTCGTTCAAGATTCTATTCGAAAAAGCGTGACATTCTTTGCATTATTGTGTCAAAAATAACTCAATTAACAACTTCTCCCATCACAGTGAATCTTCTGGAGTCGCTCGGGTCTCAGATTGCTGGACGTTTCGAACCGATACCCCGAAGTTCAATCAGTCGGCTTCGTTCAAGATTCAATTCAAAAAATCTTGCAATTCTTTGCATTAGTTTGTCAAAAATAACTAAATTAACAACTTCTCCCATCACAGTGAATGTTCTGGAGTCGCTCGGGACTCAGATTGCTGGGCGTTTCGAGCCGATACCCCGAAGTTCAATCAGTCGGCTTCGTTCAAGATTATATTCGAAAAAGCGTGACATTCTTTGCATTAGTGTGTCAAAAATAACTCGATTAACGACTTCTCCCATCACAGTGAATGTTCTGGAGTCGCTCGGGTCTCAGATTGCTGGACGTTTCGAGCTGATACCCCGAAGTTCAATCAGTCGGCTTCGTTCAAGATTCAATTCGAAAAATCTTGCAATTCTTTGCATTAGTTTGTCAAAAATAACTAAATTAACAACTTCTCCCATCACAGTGAATGTTCTGGAGTCGCTCGGGACTCAGATTGCTGGGCGTTTCGAGCCGATACCCCGAAGTTCAATCAGTCGGCTTCGTTCAAGATTATATTCGAAAAAGCGTGACATTCTTTGCATTATTGTGTCAAGAATAACTCGATTAACAACTTCTCCCATCACAGTGAATGTTCTGGAGTCGCTCGGGTCTCAGATTGCTGGATGTTTCGAGCCGATACCCCGAAGTTCAATTAGTCGGCTTCGTTCAAGATTCTATTCGAAAAATCTTGCAATTCTTTGCATTAGTTTGTCAAAAATAACTCAATTAATAACTTCTCCCATCACAGTGAATGTTCTGGAGTCGCTCGGGACTCATATTGCTGGGCGTTTCGAGCCGATACCCCGAAGTTCAATCAGTCGGCTTCGTTCAAGATTCTATTCGAAAAATCTTGCAATTCTTTGCATTAGTTTGTCAAAAATAACTAAATTAACAACTTCTCCCATCACAGTGAATGTTCTGGAGTCGCTCGGGACTCAGATTGCTGGGCGTTTCGAGCCGATACCCCGAAGTTCAATCAGTCGGCTTCGTTCAAAATTCTATTCGAAAAATGTTGCAATTCTTTGCATTAGTGTGTCAAAAATAACTCGATTAACAACTTCTCCCATCACAGTGAATGTTCTGGAGTCGCTCGGGTCTCAGATTGCTGGACGTTTTGAGCCGATACCCCGAAGTTCAATCAGTCGGCTTCGTTCAAGATTCTATTCGAAAAATCTTGCAATTCTTTGCATTAGTTTGTCAAAAATAACTAAATTAACAACTTCTCCCATCACAGTGAATGTTCTGGAGTCGCTCGGGATTCAAATTGCTGGGCGTTTCGAGCCGATACCCCGAAGTTCAATCAGTCGGCTTCGTTCAAGATTCTATTCGAAAAAGCGTGACATTCTTTGCATTATTGTGTCAAAAATAACTCGATTAACAACTTCTCCCATCACAGTGAATCTTCTGGAGTCGCTCGGGTCTCAGATTGCTGGACGTTTCGAGCCGATACCCCGAAGTTCAATCAGTCGGCTTCGTTCAAGATTCAATTCAAAAAATCTTGCAATTCTTTGCATTAGTTTGTCAAAAATAACTAAATTAACAACTTCTCCCATCACAGTGAATGTTCTGGAGTCGCTCGGGACTCAGATTGCTGGGCGTTTCGAGCCGATACCCCGAAGTTCAATCAGTCGGCTTCGTTCAAGATTCTATTCGAAAAAGCGTGACATTCTTTGCATTATTGTGTCAAAAATAACTCAATTAACAACTTCTCCCATCACAGTGAATCTTCTGGAGTCGCTCGGGTCTCAGATTGCTGGACGTTTCGAACCGATACCCCGAAGTTCAATCAGTCGGCTTCGTTCAAGATTCAATTCAAAAAATCTTGCAATTCTTTGCATTAGTTTGTCAAAAATAACTAAATTAACAACTTCTCCCATCACAGTGAATGTTCTGGAGTCGCTCGGGACTCAGATTGCTGGGCGTTTCGAGCCGATACCCCGAAGTTCAATCAGTCGGCTTCGTTCAAGATTATATTCGAAAAAGCGTGACATTCTTTGCATTAGTGTGTCAAAAATAACTCGATTAACGACTTCTCCCATCACAGTGAATGTTCTGGAGTCGCTCGGGTCTCAGATTGCTGGACGTTTCGAGCTGATACCCCGAAGTTCAATCAGTCGGCTTCGTTCAAGATTCAATTCGAAAAATCTTGCAATTCTTTGCTTTAGTTTGTCAAAAATAACTAAATTAACAACTTCTCCCATCACAGTGAATGTTCTGGAGTCGCTCGGGACTCAGATTGCTGGGCGTTTCGAGCCGATACCCCGAAGTTCAATCAGTCGACTTCGTTCAAAATTCTATTCAAAAAATCTTGCAATTCTTTGCATTAGTGTGTCAAAAATAACTCGATTAACGACTTCTCCCATCACAGTGAATGTTCTGGAGTCGCTCGGGTCTCAGATTGCTGGACGTTTCGAGCTGATACCCCGAAGTTCAATCAGTCGGCTTCGTTCAAGATTCTATTCGAAAAATCTTGCAATTCCTTGCATTAGTTTGTCAAAAATGACTAAATTAACAACTTCTCCCATCACAGTGAATGTTCTGGAGTCGCTCGGGACTCAGATTGCTGGGCGTTTCGAGCCGATACCCCGAAGTTCAATCAGTCGGCTTCGTTCAAGATTATATTCGAAAAAGCGTGACATTCTTTGCATTATTGTGTCAAGAATAACTCGATTAACAACTTCTCCCATCACAGTGAATGTTCTGGAGTCGCTCGGGTCTCAGATTGTTGGATGTTTCGAGCCGATACCCCGAAGTTCAATCAGTCGGCTTCGTTCAAGATTCTATTCGAAAAATCTTGCAATTCTTTGCATTAGTTTGTCAAAAATAACTCAATTAATAACTTCTCCCATCACAGTGAATGTTCTGGAGTCGCTCGGGACTCATATTGCTGGGCGTTTCGAGCCGATACCCCGAAGTTCAATCAGTCGGCTTCGTTCAAGATTCTATTCGAAAAATCTTGCAATTCTTTGCATTAGTTTGTCAAAAATAACTAAATTAACAACTTCTCCCATCACAGTGAATGTTCTGGAGTCGCTCGGGACTCAGATTGCTGGGCGTTTCGAGCCGATACCCCGAAGTTCAATCAGTCGGCTTCGTTCAAAATTCTATTCGAAAAATGTTGCAATTCTTTGCATTAGTGTGTCAAAAATAACTGGATTAACAACTTCTCCCATCACAGTGAATGTTCTGGAGTCGCTCGGGTCTCAGATTGCTGGACGTTTTGAGCCTATACCCCGAAGTTCAATCAGTCGGCTTCGTTCAAGATTCTATTCGAAAAATCTTGCAATTCTTTGCATTAGTTTATCAAAAATAACTAAATTAACAACTTCTCCCATCACAGTGAATGTTCTGGAGTCGCTCGGGATTCAGATTGCTGGGCGTTTCGAGCCGATACCCCGAAGTTCAATCAGTCGGCTTCGTTCAAGATTCTATTCGAAAAAGCGTGACATTCTTTGCATTATTGTGTCAAAAATAACTCGATTAACAACTTCTCCCATCACAGTGAATTTTCTGGAGTCGCTCGGGTCTCAGATTGCTGGACGTTTCGAGCCGATACCCCGAAGTTCAATCAGTCGGCTTCGTTCAAGATTCAATTCAAAAAATCTTGCAATTCTTTGCATTAGTTTGTCAAAAATAACTAAATTAACAACTTCTCCCATCACAGTGAATGTTCTGGAGTCGCTCGGGACTCAGATTGCTGGGCGTTTCGAGCCGATACCCCGAAGTTCAATCAGTCGGCTTCGTTCAAGATTATATTCGAAAAAGCGTGACATTCTTTGCATTAGTGTGTCAAAAATAACTCGATTAACGACTTCTCCCATCACAGTGAATGTTCTGGAGTCGCTCGGGTCTCAGATTGCTGGACGTTTCGAGCTGATACCCCGAAGTTCAATCAGTCGGCTTCGTTCAAGATTCTATTCGAAAAATCTTGCAATTCTTTGCATTAGTGTGTCAAAAATAACTCGATTAACAACTTCTCCCATCACAGTGAATGTTCTGGAGTCACTCGGGTCTCAGATTGCTAGACGTTTCGAGCCGATACCCCGAAGTTCAATCAGTCGGCTTCGTTCAAGATTCTATTCGAAAAAGCGTGACATTCTTTGCATTATTGTGTCAAGAATAACTCGATTAACAACTTCTCCCATCACAGTGAATGTTCTGTAGTCGCTTGGGTCTCAGATTGCTGGACGTTTCGAGCCGATACCCCGAAGTTCAATCAGTCGGCTTCGTTCAAGATTCTATTCGAAAAATCTTGCAATTCTTTGCATTAGTTTGTCAAAAATAACTCAATTAATAACTTCTCCCATCACAGTGAATGTTCTGGAGTCGCTCGGGACTCATATTGCTGGGCGTTTCGAGCCGATACCCCGAAGTTCAATCAGTCGGCTTCGTTCAAGATTCTATTCGAAAAATCTTGCAATTCTTTGCATTAGTTTGTCAAAAATAACTAAATAAACAACTTCTCCCATCACAGTGAATGTTCTGGAGTCGCTCGGGACTCAGATTGCTGGGCGTTTCGAGCCGATACCCCGAAGTTCAATCAGTCGGCTTTGTTCAAAATTCTATTCGAAAAATCTTGCAATTCTTTGCATTAGTGTGTCAAAAATAACTAGATTAACAACTTCTCCCATCACAGTGAATGTTCTGGAGTCGCTCGGGTCTCAGATTGCTGGACGTTTCGAGCCGATACCCCGAAGTTCAATCAGTCGGCTTCGTTCAATATTCTATTCGAAAAATCTTGCAATTATTTGCATTAGTTTGTCAAAAATAACTAAATTAACAACTTCTCCCATCACAGTGAATGTTCTGGAGTCGCTCGGGATTGAGATTGCTGGGCGTTTCGAGCCGATACCCCGAAGTTCAATCAGTCGTCTTCGTTCAAGATTCTATTCGAAAAAGCGTGACATTCTTTGCATTATTGTGTCAAAAATAACTCGATTAACAACTTCTCCCATCACAGTGAATCTTCTGGAGTCGCTCGGGTCTCAGATTGCTGGACGTTTCGAGCCGATACCCCGAAGTTCATTCAGTCGGCTTCGTTCATGATTCAATTCGAAAAATCTTGCAATTCTTTGCATTAGTTTGTCAAAAATAACTAAATTAACAACTACTCCCATCACAGTGAATGTTCTGGAGTCGCTCGGGTCTCAGATTGCTGGGCGTTTCGAGCCGATACCCCGAAGTTCAATCAGTCGGCTTCGTTCAAAATTCTATTCAAAAAATCTTGCAATTCTTTGCATTAGTGTGTCAAAAATAACTCGATTAACGACTTCTCCCATCACAGTGAATGTTCTGGAGTCGCTCGGGTCTCAGATTGCTGGACGTTTCGAGCTGATACCCCGAAGTTCAATCAGTCGGCTTCGTTCAAGATTCTATTCGAAAAATCTTGCAATTCTTTGCATTAGTGTGTCAAAAATAACTCGATTAACAACTTCTCCCATCACAGTGAATGTTCTGGAGTCGCTCGGGTCTCAGATTGCTGGACGTTTCGAGCCAATACCCCGAAGTTCAATCAGTCGGCTTCGTTCAAGATTCTATTCGAAAAATCTTGCAATTCTTTGCATTAGTGTGTCAAAAATAACTCGATTAACAACTTCTCCCATCACAGTGAATGTTCTGGGGTCGCTCGGGACTCAGATTGCTGGGCGTTTCGAGCCGATACCCCGAAGTTCAATCAGTCGGCTTCGTTCAAGATTCTATTGGAAAAGGAGTGACTTTCATTGCATTATTGTGTCAAAAATAACTCGATCAACAACTTCTCCCATCACAGTGAATGTTCTGGAGTCGCTCGGGTCTCAGATTGCGGGACGTTTCGAGCTGATACCCCGAAGTTCAATCAGTCGGCTTCGTTCAAGATTCTATTCGAAAAATCTTGCAATTCCTTGCATTAGTTTGTCAAAAATAACTAAATTAACAACTTCTCCCATCACAGTGAATGTTCTGGAGTCGCTCGGGACTCAGATTGCTGGGCGTTTCGAGCCGATACCCCGAAGTTCAATCAGTCGGCTTCGTTCAAGATTCTATTCGAAAAATCTTGCAATTCTTTGCATTAGTTTGTCAAAAATAACTAAATAAACAACTTCTCCCATCACAGTGAATGTTCTGGAGTCGCTCGGGTCTCAGATTGCTGGACATTTCGAGCTGATACCCCGAAGTTCAATCAGTCGGCTTCGTTCAAGATTCTATTCGAAAAATCTTGCAATTCTTTGCATTAGTGTGTCAAAAATAACTCGATTAACAACTTCTCCCATCACAGTGAATGTTCTGGGGTCGCTCGGGACTCAGATTGCTGGGCGTTTCGAGCCGATACCCCGAAGTTCAATCAGTCGGCTTCGTTCAAGATTCTATTGGAAAAGGCGTGACTTTCATTGCATTATTGTGTCAAAAATACCTCGATCAACAACTTCTCCCATCACAGTGAATGTTCTGGAGTCGCTCGGGATTCAGATTGCTGGGCGTTTCGAGCCGATACCCCGAAGTTCAATCAGTCGTCTTCGTTCAAGATTCTATTCGAAAAAGCGTGACATTCTTTGCATTATTGTGTCAAAAATAACTCGATTAACAACTTCTCCCATCACAGTGAATCTTCTGGAGTCGCTCGGGTCTCAGATTGCTGGACGTTTCGAGCCGATACCCCGAAGTTCATTCAGTCGGCTTCGTTCATGATTCAATTCGAAAAATCTTGCAATTCTTTGCATTAGTTTGTCAAAAATAACTAAATTAACAACTACTCCCATCACAGTGAATGTTCTGGAGTCGCTCGGGTCTCAGATTGCTGGGCGTTTCGAGCCGATACCCCGAAGTTCAATCAGTCGGCTTCGTTCAAAATTCTATTCAAAAAATCATGCAATTCTTTGCATTAGTGTGTCAAAAATAACTCGATTAACGACTTCTCCCATCACAGTGAATGTTCTGGAGTCGCTCGGGTCTCAGATTGCTGGACGTTCCGAGCTGATACCCCGAAGTTCAATCAGTCGGCTTCGTTCAAGATTCTATTCGAAAAATCTTGCAATTCTTTGCATTAGTGTATCAAAAATAACTCGATTAACAACTTCTCCCATCACAGTGAATGTTCTGGAGTCGCTCGGGTCTCAGATTGCTGGACGTTTCGAGCCAATACCCCGAAGTTCAATCAGTCGGCTTCGTTCAAGATTCTATTCGAAAAATCTTGCAATTCTTTGCATTAGTGTGTCAAAAATAACTCGATTAACAACTTCTCCCATCACAGTGAATGTTCTGGGATCGCTCGGGACTCAGATTGCTGGGAGTTTCGAGCCGATACCCCGAAGTTCAATCAGTCGGCTTCGTTCAAGATTCTATTGGAAAAGGCGTGACTTTCATTGCATTATTGTGTCAAAAATACCTCGATCAACAACTTCTCCCATCACAGTGAATGTTTTGGAGTCGCTCGGGATTCAGATTGCTGGGCGTTTCGAGCCGATACCCCGAAGTTCAATCAGTCGTCTTCGTTCAAGATTCTATTCGAAAAAGCGTGACATTCTTTGCATTATTGTGTCAAAAATAACTCGATTAACAACTTCTCCCATCACAGTGAATCTTCTGGAGTCGCTCGGGTCTCAGATTGCTGGACGTTTCGAGCCGATACCCCGAAGTTCATTCAGTCGGCTTCGTTCATGATTCAATTCGAAAAATCTTGCAATTCTTTGCATTAGTTTGTCAAAAATAACTAAATTAACAACTACTCCCATCACAGTGAATGTTCTGGAGTCGCTCGGGTCTCAGATTGCTGGGCGTTTCGAGCCGATACCCCGAAGTTCAATCAGTCGGCTTCGTTCAAAATTCTATTCAAAAAATCTTGCAATTCTTTGCATTAGTGTGTCAAAAATAACTCGATTAACAACTTCTCCCATCACAGTGAATGTTCTGGAGTCGCTCGGGTCTCAGATTGCTGGACGTTTCGAGCCAATACCCCGAAGTTCAATCAGTCGGCTTCGTTCAAGATTCTATTCGAAAAATCTTGCAATTCTTTGCATTAGTGTGTCAAAAATAACTCGATTAACAACTTCTCCCATCACAGTGAATGTTCTGGGGTCGCTCGGGACTCAGATTGCTGGGAGTTTCGAGCCGATACCCCGAAGTTCAATCAGTCGGCTTCGTTCAAGATTCTATTGGAAAAGGCGTGACTTTCATTGCATTATTGTGTCAAAAATAACTCGATCAACAACTTCTCCCATCACAGTGAATGTTCTGGAGTCGCTCGGGTCTCAGATTGCGGGACGTTTCGAGCTGATACCCCGAAGTTCAATCAGTCGGCTTCGTTCAAGATTTTATTCGAAAAATCTTGCAATTCCTTGCATTAGTTTGTCAAAAATAACTAAATTAACAACTTCTCCCAACACAGTGAATGTTCTGGAGTCGCTCGGGACTCAGATTGCTGGGCGTTTCGAGCCGATACCCCGAAGTTCAATGAGTCGGCTTCGTTCAAGATTCTATTCGGAAAAGCGTGACATTCTTTGCATTATTGTGTCAAGAATAACTCGATTAACAACTTCTCCCATCACAGTGAATCTTCTGGAGTCGCTCGGGTCTCAGATTGCTGGACATTTCGAGCTGATACCCCGAAGTTCAATCAGTCGGCTTCGTTCAAGATTCTATTCGAAAAATCTTGCAATTCTTTGCATTAGTGTGTCAAAAATAACTCGATTAACAACTTCTCCCATCACAGTGAATGTTCTGGAGTCGCTCGGGACTCAGATTGCTGGGCCTTTCGAGCCGATACCCCGAAGTTCAATCAGTCGGCTTCGTTCAAGATTCTATTCGGAAAAGCGTGACATTCTTTGCATTATTGTGTCAAGAATATCTCGATTAACAACTTCTCCCATCACAGTGAATCTTCTGGAGTCGCTCGGGTCTCAGATTGCTGGACGTTTCGAGCTGATACCCCGAAGTTCAATCAGTCGGCTTCGTTCAAGATTCTATTCGAAAAATCTAGCAATTCTTTGCATTAGTGTGTCAAAAATAACTCGATTAACAACTTCTCCCATCACAGTGAATGTTCTGGAGTCGCTCGGGACTCAGATTGCTGGGCGTTTCGAGCCGATACCCCGAAGTTCAATCAGTCGGCTTCGTTCAAGATTCTATTGGAAAAGGAGTGACTTTCATTGCATTATTGTGTCAAAAATAACTCGATCAACAACTTCTCCCATCACAGTGAATGTTCTGGAGTCGCTCGGGTCTCAGATTGCGGGACGTTTCGAGCTGATACCCCGAAGTTCAATCAGTCGGCTTCGTTCAAGATTCTATTCGAAAAATCTTGCAATTCCTTGCATTAGTTTGTCAAAAATAACTAAATTAACAACTTCTCCCATCACAGTGAATGTTCTGGAGTCGCTCGGGACTCAGATTGCTGGGCGTTTCGAGCCGATACCCCGAAGTTCAATCAGTCGGCTTCGTTCAAGATTCTATTGGAAAAGGCGTGACTTTCATTGCATTATTGTGTCAAAAATACCTCGATCAACAACTTCTCCCATCACAGTGAATGTTCTGGAGTCGCTCGGGATTCAGATTGCTGGGCGTTTCGAGCCGATACCCCGAAGTTCAATCAGTCGTCTTCGTTCAAGATTCTATTCGAAAAAGCGTGACATTCTTTGCATTATTGTGTCAAAAATAACTCGATTAACAACTTCTCCCATCACAGTGAATCTTCTGGAGTCGCTCGGGTCTCAGATTGCTGGACGTTTCGAGCCGATACCCCGAAGTTCATTCAGTCGGCTTCGTTCATGATTCAATTCGAAAAATCTTGCAATTCTTTGCATTAGTTTGTCAAAAATAACTAAATTAACAACTACTCCCATCACAGTGAATGTTCTGGAGTCGCTCGGGTCTCAGATTGCTGGGCGTTTCGAGCCGATACCCCGAAGTTCAATCAGTCGGCTTCGTTCAAAATTCTATTCAAAAAATCTTGCAATTCTTTGCATTAGTGTGTCAAAAATAACTCGATTAACAACTTCTCCCATCACAGTGAATGTTCTGGAGTCGCTCGGGTCTCAGATTGCTGGACGTTTCGAGCCAATACCCCGAAGTTCAATCAGTCGGCTTCGTTCAAGATTCTATTCGAAAAATCTTGCAATTCTTTGCATTAGTGTGTCAAAAATAACTCGATTAACAACTTCTCCCATCACAGTGAATGTTCTGGGGTCGCTCGGGACTCAGATTGCTGGGAGTTTCGAGCCGATACCCCGAAGTTCAATCAGTCGGCTTCGTTCAAGATTCTATTGGAAAAGGCGTGACTTTCATTGCATTATTGTGTCAAAAATAACTCGATCAACAACTTCTCCCATCACAGTGAATGTTCTGGAGTCGCTCGGGTCTCAGATTGCGGGACGTTTCGAGCTGATACCCCGAAGTTCAATCAGTCGGCTTCGTTCAAGATTCTATTCGAAAAATCTTGCAATTCCTTGCATTAGTTTGTCAAAAATAACTAAATTAACAACTTCTCCCAACACAGTGAATGTTCTGGAGTCGCTCGGGACTCAGATTGCTGGGCGTTTCGAGCCGATACCCCGAAGTTCAATGAGTCGGCTTCGTTCAAGATTCTATTCGGAAAAGCGTGACATTCTTTGCATTATTGTGTCAAGAATAACTCGATTAACAACTTCTCCCATCACAGTGAATCTTCTGGAGTTGCTCGGGTCTCAGATTGCTGGACATTTCGAGCTGATACCCCAAAGTTCAATCAGTCGGCTTCGTTCAAGATTCTATTCGAAAAATCTTGCAATTCTTTGCATTAGTGTGTCAAAAATAACTCGATTAACAACTTCTCCCATCACAGTGAATGTTCTGGAGTCGCTCGGGACTCAGATTGCTGGGCCTTTCGAGCCGATACCCCGAAGTTCAATCAGTCGGCTTCGTTCAAGATTCTATTCGGAAAAGCGTGACATTCTTTGCATTATTGTGTCAAGAATATCTCGATTAACAACTTCTCCCATCACAGTGAATCTTCTGGAGTCGCTCGGGTCTCAGATTGCTGGACGTTTCGAGCTGATACCCCGAAGTTCAATCAGTCGGCTTCGTTCAAGATTCTATTCGAAAAATCTTGCAATTCTTTGCATTAGTGTGTCAAAAATAACTCGATTAACAACTTCTCCCATCACAGTGAATGTTCTGGAGTCGCTCGGGACTCAGATTGCTGGGCGTTTCGTGCCGATACCCCGAAGTTCAATGAGTCGGCTTCGTTCAAGATTCTATTCGGAAAAGCGTGACATTCTTTGCATTATTGTGTCAAGAATAACTCGATTAACAACTTCTCCCATCACAGTGAATCTTCTGGAGTCGCTCGGGTCTCAGATTGCTGGACATTTCGAGCTGATACCCCGAAGTTCAATCAGTCGGCTTCGTTCAAGATTCTATTCGAAAAATCTTGCAATTCTTTGCATTAGTGTGTCAAAAATAACTCGATTAACAACTTCTCCCATCACAGTGAATGTTCTGGAGTCGCTCGGGTCTCAGATTGCTGGACGTTTCGAGCCAATACCCCGAAGTTCAATCAGTCGGCTTCGTTCAAGATTCTATTCGAAAAATCTTGCAATTCTTTGCATTAGTGTGTCAAAAATAACTCGATTAACAACTTCTCCCATCACAGTGAATGTTCTGGGGTCGCTCGGGACTCAGATTGCTGGGCATTTCGAGCCGATACCCCGAAGTTCAATCAGTCGGCTTCGTTCAAGATTCTATTGGAAAAGGAGTGACTTTCATTGCATTATTGTGTCAAAAATAACTCGATCAACAACTTCTCCCATCACAGTGAATGTTCTGGAGTCGCTCGGGTCTCAGATTGCGGGACGTTTCGAGCTGATACCCCGAAGTTCAATCAGTCGGCTTCGTTCAAGATTCTATTCGAAAAATCTTGCAATTCCTTGCATTAGTTTGTCAAAAATAACTAAATTAACAACTTCTCCCATCACAGTGAATGTTCTGGAGTCGCTCGGGACTCAGATTGCTGGGCGTTTCGAGCCGATACCCCGAAGTTCAATGTGTCGGCTTCGTTCAAGATTCTATTCGGAAAAGCGTGACATTCTTTGCATTATTGTGTCAAGAATAACTCGATTAACAACTTCTCCCATCACAGTGAATCTTCTGGAGTCGCTCGGGTCTCAGATTGCTGGACATTTCGAGCTGATACCCCGAAGTTCAATCAGTCGGCTTCGTTCAAGATTCTATTCGAAAAATCTTGCAATTCTTTGCATTAGTTTGTCAAAAATAACTAAATTAACAACTACTCCCATCACAGTGAATGTTCTGGAGTCGCTCGGGTCTCAGATTGCTGGGCGTTTCGAGCCGATACCCCGAAGTTCAATCAGTCGGCTTCGTTCAAAATTCTATTCAAAAAATCATGCAATTCTTTGCATTAGTGTGTCAAAAATAACTCGATTAACGACTTCTCCCATCACAGTGAATGTTCTGGAGTCGCTCGGGTCTCAGATTGCTGGACGTTCCGAGCTGATACCCCGAAGTTCAATCAGTCGACTTCGTTCAAGATTCTATTCGAAAAATCTTGCAATTCTTTGCACTAGTGTATCAAAAATAACTCGATTAACAACTTCTCCCATCACAGTGAATGTTCTGGAGTCGCTCGGGTCTCAGATTGCTGGACGTTTCGAGCCAATACCCCGAAGTTCAATCAGTCGGCTTCGTTCAAGATTCTATTCGAAAAAGCGTGACATTCTTTGCATTATTGTGTCAAAAATAACTCGATTAACAACTTCTCCCATCACAGTGAATCTTCTGGAGTCGCTCGGGTCTCAGATTGCTGGACGTTTCGAGCCGATACCCCGAAGTTCATTCAGTCGGCTTCGTTCATGATTCAATTCGAAAAATCTTGCAATTCTTTGCATTAGTTTGTCAAAAATAACTAAATTAACAACTACTCCCATCACAGTGAATGTTCTGGAGTCGCTCGGGTCTCAGATTGCTGGGCGTTTCGAGACGATACCCCGAAGTTCAATCAGTCGGCTTCGTTCAAAATTCTATTCAAAAAATCATGCAATTCTTTGCATTAGTGTGTCAAAAATAACTCGATTAACGACTTCTCCCATCACAGTGAATGTTCTGGAGTCGCTCGGGTCTCAGATTGCTGGACGTTCCGAGCTGATACCCCGAAGTTCAATCAGTCGGCTTCGTTCAAGATTCTATTCGAAAAATCTTGCAATTCTTTGCACTAGTGTATCAAAAATAACTCGATTAACAACTTCTCCCATCACAGTGAATGTTCTGGAGTCGCTCGGGTCTCAGATTGCTGGACGTTTCGAGCCAATACCCCGAAGTTCAATCAGTCGGCTTCGTTCAAGATTCTATTCGAAAAATCTTGCAATTCTTTGCATTAGTGTGTCAAAAATAACTCGATTAACAACTTCTCCCATCACAGTGAATGTTCTGGGGTCGCTCGGGACTCAGATTGCTGGGAGTTTCGAGCCGATACCCCGAAGTTCAATCAGTCGGCTTCGTTCAAGATTCTATTGGAAAAGGCGTGACTTTCATTGCATTATTGTGTCAAAAATACCTCGATCAACAACTTCTCCCATCACAGTGAATGTTCTGGAGTCGCTCGGGATTCAGATTGCTGGGCGTTTCGAGCCGATACCCCGAAGTTCAATCAGTCGTCTTCGTTCAAGATTCTATTCGAAAAAGCATGACATTCTTTGCATTATTGTGTCAAAAATAACTCGATTAACAACTTCTCCCATCACAGTGAATCTTCTGGAGTCGCTCGGGTCTCAGATTGCTGGACGTTTCGAGCCGATACCCCGAAGTTCATTCAGTCGGCTTCGTTCATGATTCAATTCGAAAAATCTTGCAATTCTTTGCATTAGTTTGTCAAAAATAACTAAATTAACAACTACTCCCATCACAGTGAATGTTCTGGAGTCGCTCGGGTCTCAGATTGCTGGGCGTTTCGAGCCGATACCCCGAAGTTCAATCAGTCGGCTTCGTTCAAAATTCTATTCAAAAAATCTTGCAATTCTTTGCATTAGTGTGTCAAAAATAACTCGATTAACAACTTCTCCCATCACAGTGAATGTTCTGGAGTCGCTCGGGTCTCAGATTGCTGGACGTTTCGAGCCAATACCCCGAAGTTCAATCAGTCGGCTTCGTTCAAGATTCTATTCGAAAAATCTTGCAATTCTTTGCATTAGTGTGTCAAAAATAACTCGATTAACAACTTCTCCCATCACAGTGAATGTTCTGGGGTCGCTCGGGACTCAGATTGCTGGGAGTTTCGAGCCGATACCCCGAAGTTCAATCAGTCGGCTTCGTTCAAGATTCTATTGGAAAAGGCGTGACTTTCATTGCATTATTGTGTCAAAAATAACTCGATCAACAACTTCTCCCATCACAGTGAATGTTCTGGAGTCGCTCGGGTCTCAGATTGCGGGACGTTTCGAGCTGATACCCCGAAGTTCAATCAGTCGGCTTCGTTCAAGATTCTATTCGAAAAATCTTGCAATTCCTTGCATTAGTTTGTCAAAAATAACTAAATTAACAACTTCTCCCAACACAGTGAATGTTCTGGAGTCGCTCGGGACTCAGATTGCTGGGCGTTTCGAGCCGATACCCCGAAGTTCAATGAGTCGGCTTCGTTCAAGATTCTATTCGGAAAAGCGTGACATTCTTTGCATTATTGTGTCAAGAATAACTCGATTAACAACTTCTCCCATCACAGTGAATCTTCTGGAGTCGCTCGGGTCTCAGATTGCTGGACATTTCGAGCTGATACCCCGAAGTTCAATCAGTCGGCTTCGTTCAAGATTCTATTCGAAAAATCTTGCAATTCTTTGCATTAGTGTGTCAAAAATAACTCGATTAACAACTTCTCCCATCACAGTGAATGTTCTGGAGTCGCTCGGGACTCAGATTGCTGGGCCTTTCGAGCCGATACCCCGAAGTTCAATCAGTCGGCTTCGTTCAAGATTCTATTCGGAAAAGCGTGACATTCTTTGCATTATTGTGTCAAGAATATCTCGATTAACAACTTCTCCCATCACAGTGAATCTTCTGGAGTCGCTCGGGTCTCAGATTGCTGGACGTTTCGAGCTGATACCCCGAAGTTCAATCAGTCGGCTTCGTTCAAGATTCTATTCGAAAAATCTTGCAATTCTTTGCATTAGTGTGTCAAAAATAACTCGATTAACAACTTCTCCCATCACAGTGAATGTTCTGGAGTCGCTCGGGACTCAGATTGCTGGGCGTTTCGTGCCGATACCCTGAAGTTCAATGAGTCGGCTTCGTTCAAGATTCTATTCGGAAAAGCGTGACATTCTTTGCATTATTGTGTCAAGAATAACTCGATTAACAACTTCTCCCATCACAGTGAATCTTCTGGAGTCGCTCGGGTCTCAGATTGCTGGACATTTCGAGCTGATACCCCGAAGTTCAATCAGTCGGCTTCGTTCAATATTCTATTCGAAAAATCTTGCAATTATTTGCATTAGTTTGTCAAAAATAACTAAATTAACAACTTCTCCCATCACAGTGAATGTTCTGGAGTCGCTCGGGATTCAGATTGCTGGGCATTTCGAGCCGATACCCCGAAGTTCAATCAGTCGTCTTCGTTCAAGATTCTATTCGAAAAAGCGTGACATTCTTTGCATTATTGTGTCAAAAATAACTCGATTAACAACTTCTCCCATCACAGTGAATCTTCTGGAGTCGCTCGGGTCTCAGATTGCTGGACGTTTCGAGCCGATACCCCGAAGTTCATTCAGTCGGCTTCGTTCATGATTCAATTCGAAAAATCTTGCAATTCTTTGCATTAGTTTGTCAAAAATAACTAAATTAACAACTACTCCCATCACAGTGAATGTTCTGGAGTCGCTCGGGACTCAGATTGCTGGGCGTTTCGAGCCGATACCCCGAAGTTCAATCAGTCGGCTTCGTTCAAAATTCTATTCAAAAAATCTTGCAATTCTTTGCATTAGTGTGTCAAAAATAACTCGATTAACGACTTCTCCCATCACAGTGAATGTTCTGGAGTCGCTCGGGTCTCAGATTGCTGGACGTTTCGAGCTGATACCCCGAAGTTCAATCAGTCGGCTTCGTTCAAGATTCTATTCGAAAAATCTTGCAATTCTTTGCATTAGGGTGTCAAAAATAACTCGATTAACAACTTCTCCCATCACAGTGAATGTTCTGGAGTCGCTCGGGTCTCAGATTGCTGGACGTTTCGAACCAATACCCCGAAGTTCAATCAGTCGGCTTCGTTCAAGATTCTATTCGAAAAATCTTGCAATTCTTTGCATTAGTGTGTCAAAAATAACTCGATTAACAACTTCTCCCATCACAGTGAATGTTATGGGGTCGCTCGGGACTCAGATTGCTGGGCGTTTCGAGCCGATACCCCGAAGTTCAATCAGTCGGCTTCGTTCAAGATTCTATTGGAAAAGGCGTGACTTTCATTGCATTATTGTGTCAAAAATAACTCGATCAACAACTTCTCCCATCACAGTGAATGTTCTGGAGTCGCTCGGGTCTCAGATTGCGGGACGTTTCGAGCTGATACCCCGAAGTTCAATCAGTCGGCTTCGTTCAAGATTCTATTCGAAAAATCTTGCGATTCCTTGCATTAGTTTGTCAAAAATAACTAAATTAACAACTTCTCCCATCACAGTGAATGTTCTGGAGTCGCTCGGGACTCAGATTGCTGGGCGTTTCGAGCCGATACCCCGAAGTTCAATCAGTCGGCTTCGTTCAAGATTCTATTCGGAAAAGCGTGACATTCTTTGCATTATTGTGTCAAGAATAACTCGATTAACAACTTCTCCCATCACAGTGAATCTTCTGGAGTCGCTCGGGTCTCAGATTGCTGGACGTTTCGAGCTGATACCCCGAAGTTCAATCAGTCGGCTTCGTTCAAGATTCTATTCGAAAAATCTTGCAATTCCTTGCATTAGTTTGTCAAAAATAACTAAATTAACAACTTCTCCCAACACAGTGAATGTTCTGGAGTCGCTCGGGACTCAGATTGCTGGGCGTTTCGAGCCGATACCCCGAAGTTCAATGAGTCGGCTTCGTTCAAGATTCTATTCGGAAAAGCGTGACATTCTTTGCATTATTGTGTCAAGAATAACTCGATTAACAACTTCTCCCATCACAGTGAATCTTCTGGAGTCGCTCGGGTCTCAGATTGCTGGACATTTCGAGCTGATACCCCGAAGTTCAATCAGTCGGCTTCGTTCAAGATTCTATTCGAAAAATCTTGCAATTCTTTGCATTAGTGTGTCAAAAATAACTCGATTAACAACTTCTCCCATCACAGTGAATGTTCTGGAGTCGCTCGGGACTCAGATTGCTGGGCCTTTCGAGCCGATACCCTGAAGTTCAATCAGTCGGCTTCGTTCAAGATTCTATTCGGAAAAGCGTGACATTCTTTGCATTATTGTGTCAAGAATATCTCGATTAACAACTTCTCCCATCACAGTGAATCTTCTGGAGTCGCTCGGGTCTCAGATTGCTGGACGTTTCGAGCTGATACCCCGAAGTTCAATCAGTCGGCTTCGTTCAAGATTCTATTCGAAAAATCTTGCAATTCTTTGCATTAGTGTGTCAAAAATAACTCGATTAACAACTTCTCCCATCACAGTGAATGTTCTGGAGTCGCTCGGGACTCAGATTGCTGGGCGTTTCGTGCCGATACCCTGAAGTTCAATGAGTCGGCTTCGTTCAAGATTCTATTCGGAAAAGCGTGACATTCTTTGCATTATTGTGTCAAGAATAACTCGATTAACAACTTCTCCCATCACAGTGAATCTTCTGGAGTCGCTCGGGTCTCAGATTGCTGGACATTTCGAGCTGATACCCCGAAGTTCAATCAGTCGGCTTCGTTCAATATTCTATTCGAAAAATCTTGCAATTATTTGCATTAGTTTGTCAAAAATAACTAAATTAACAACTTCTCCCATCACAGTGAATGTTCTGGAGTCGCTCGGGATTCAGATTGCTGGGCATTTCGAGCCGATACCCCGAAGTTCAATCAGTCGTCTTCGTTCAAGATTCTATTCGAAAAAGCGTGACATTCTTTGCATTATTGTGTCAAAAATAACTCGATTAACAACTTCTCCCATCACAGTGAATCTTCTGGAGTCGCTCGGGTCTCAGATTGCTGGACGTTTCGAGCCGATACCCCGAAGTTCATTCAGTCGGCTTCGTTCATGATTCAATTCGAAAAATCTTGCAATTCTTTGCATTAGTTTGTCAAAAATAACTAAATTAACAACTACTCCCATCACAGTGAATGTTCTGGAGTCGCTCGGGACTCAGATTGCTGGGCGTTTCGAGCCGATACCCCGAAGTTCAATCAGTCGGCTTCGTTCAAAATTCTATTCAAAAAATCTTGCAATTCTTTGCATTAGTGTGTCAAAAATAACTCGATTAACGACTTCTCCCATCACAGTGAATGTTCTGGAGTCGCTCGGGTCTCAGATTGCTGGACGTTTCGAGCTGATACCCCGAAGTTCAATCAGTCGGCTTCGTTCAAGATTCTATTCGAAAAATCTTGCAATTCTTTGCATTAGTGTGTCAAAAATAACTCGATTAACAACTTCTCCCATCACAGTGAATGTTCTGGAGTCGCTCGGGTCTCAGATTGCTGGACGTTTCGAACCAATACCCCGAAGTTCAATCAGTCGGCTTCGTTCAAGATTCTATTCGAAAAATCTTGCAATTCTTTGCATTAGTGTGTCAAAAATAACTCGATTAACAACTTCTCCCATCACAGTGAATGTTATGGGGTCGCTCGGGACTCAGATTGCTGGGCGTTTCGAGCCGATACCCCGAAGTTCAATCAGTCGGCTTCGTTCAAGATTCTATTGGAAAAGGCGTGACTTTCATTGCATTATTGTGTCAAAAATAACTCGATCAACAACTTCTCCCATCACAGTGAATGTTCTGGAGTCGCTCGGGTCTCAGATTGCGGGACGTTTCGAGCTGATACCCCGAAGTTCAATCAGTCGGCTTCGTTCAAGATTCTATTCGAAAAATCTTGCGATTCCTTGCATTAGTTTGTCAAAAATAACTAAATTAACAACTTCTCCCATCACAGTGAATGTTCTGGAGTCGCTCGGGACTCAGATTGCTGGGCGTTTCGAGCCGATACCCCGAAGTTCAATCAGTCGGCTTCGTTCAAGATTCTATTCGGAAAAGCGTGACATTCTTTGCATTATTGTGTCAAGAATAACTCGATTAACAACTTCTCCCATCACAGTGAATCTTCTGGAGTCGCTCGGGTCTCAGATTGCTGGACGTTTCGAGCTGATACCCCGAAGTTCAATCAGTCGGCTTCGTTCAAGATTCTATTCGAAAAATCTTGCAATTCTTTGCATTAGTGTGTCAAAAATAACTCGATTAACAACTTCTCCCATCACAGTGAATGTTCTGGAGTCGCTCGGGACACAGATTGCTGGGCGTTTCGAGCCGATACCCCGAAGTTCAATCAGTCGGCTTTGTTCAAAATTCTATTCGAAAAATCTTGCAATTCTTTGCATTAGTGTGTCAAAAATAACTAGATTAACAACTTCTCCCATCACAGTGAATGTTCTGGAGTCGCTCGGGTCTCAGATTGCTGGACGTTTCGAGCCGATACCCCGAAGTTCAATCAGTCGGCTTCGTTCAATATTCTATTCGAAAAATCTTGCAATTATTTGCATTAGTTTGTCAAAAATAACTAAATTAACAACTTCTCCCATCACAGTGAATGTTCTGGAGTCGCTCGGGATTCAGATTGCTGGGCGTTTCGAGCCGATACCCCGAAGTTCAATCAGTCGTCTTCGTTCAAGATTCTATTCGAAAAAGCGTGACATTCTTTGCATTATTGTGTCAAAAATAACTCGATTAACAACTTCTCCCATCACAGTGAATCTTCTGGAGTCGCTCGGGTCTCAGATTTCTGGACGTTTCGAGCCGATACCCCGAAGTTCATTCAGTCGGCTTCGTTCATGATTCAATTCGAAAAATCTTGCAATTCTTTGCATTAGTTTGTCAAAAATAACTAAATTAACAACTACTCCCATCACAGTGAATGTTCTGGAGTCGCTCGGGACTCAGATTGCTGGGCGTTTCGAGCCGATACCCCGAAGTTCAATCAGTCGGCTTCGTTCAAAATTCTATTCAAAAAATCTTGCAATTCTTTGCATTAGTGTGTCAAAAATAACTCGATTAACGACTTCTCCCATCACAGTGAATGTTCTGGAGTCGCTCGGGTCTCAGATTGCTGGACGTTTCGAGCTGATACCCCGAAGTTCAATCAGTCGGATTCGTTCAAGATTCTATTCGAAAAATCTTGCAATTCTTTGCATTAGTGTGTCAAAAATAACTCGATTAACAACTTCTCCCATCACAGTGAATGTTCTGGAGTCGCTCGGGTCTCAGGTTGCTTGACGTTTCGAGCCAATACCCCGAAGTTCAATCAGTCGGCTTCGTTCAAGATTCTATTCGAAAAATCTTGCAATTCTTTGCATTAGTGTGTCAAAAATAACTCGATTAACAACTTCTCCCATCACAGTGAATGTTCTGGGGTCGCTCGGGACTCAGATTGCTGGGCGTTTCGAGCCGATACCCCGAAGTTCAATCAGTCGGCTTCGTTCAAGATTCTATTGGAAAAGGCGTGACTTTCATTGCATTATTGTGTCAAAAATAACTCGATCAACAACTTCTCCCATCACAGTGAATGTTCTGGAGTCGCTCGGGTCTCAGATTGCGGGTCATTTCGAGCTGATACCCCGAAGTTCAATCAGTCGGCTTCGTTCAAGATTCTATTCGAAAAATCTTGCAATTCCTTGCATTAGTTTGTCAAAAATAACTAAATTAACAACTTCTCCCATCACAGTGAATGTTCTGGAGTCGCTCGGGACTCAGATTGCTGGGCGTTTCGAGCCGATACCCCGAAGTTCAATCAGTCGGCTTCGTTCAAGATTCTATTCGGAGAAGCGTGACATTCTTTGCATTATTGTGTCAAGAATAACTCGATTAACAACTTCTCCCATCACAGTGAATCTTCTGGAGTCGCTCGGGTCTCAGATTGCTGGACATTTCGAGCTGATACCCCGAAGTTCAATCAGTCGGCTTCGTTCAAGATTCTATTCGAAAAATCTTGCAATTCTTTGCATTAGTGTGTCAAAAATAACTAGATTAACAACTTCTCCCATCACAGTGAATGTTCTGGAGTCGCTCGGGTCTCAGATTGCTGGACGTTTCGAGCCGATACCCCGAAGTTCAATCAGTCGGCTTCGTTCAATATTCTATTCGAAAAATCTTGCAATTATTTGCATTAGTTTGTCAAAAATAACTAAATTAACAACTTCTCCCATCATAGTGAATGTTCTGGAGTGGCTCGGGATTCAGATTGCTGGGCGTTTCGAGCCGATACCCCGAAGTTCAATCAGTCGTCTTCGTTCAAAATTCTATTCGAAAAAGCGTGACATTCTTTGCATTATTGTGTCAAAAATAACTCGATTAACAACTTCTCCCATCACAGTGAATCTTCTGGAGTCGCTCGGGTCTCAGATTGCTGGACGTTTCGAGCCGATACCCCGAAGTTCATTCAGTCGGCTTCGTTCATGATTCAATTCGAAAAATCTTGCAATTCTTTGCATTAGTTTGTCAAAAATAACTAAATTAACAACTACTCCCATCACAGTGAATGTTCTGGAGTCGCTCGGGACTCAGATTGCTGGGCGTTTCGAGCCGATACCCCGAAGTTCAATCAGTCGGCTTCGTTCAAAATTCTATTCAAAAAATCTTGCAATTCTTTGCATTAGTGTGTCAAAAATAACTCGATTAACGACTTCTCCCATCACAGTGAATGTTCTGGAGTCGCTCGGGTCTCAGATTGCTGGACGTTTCGAGCTGATACCCCGAAGTTCAATCAGTCGGATTCGTTCAAGATTCTATTCGAAAAATCTTGCAATTCTTTGCATTAGTGTGTCAAAAATAACTCGATTAACAACTTCTCCCATCACAGTGAATGTTCTGGAGTCGCTCGGGTCTCAGGTTGCTTGACGTTTCGAGCCAATACCCCGAAGTTCAATCAGTCGGCTTCGTTCAAGATTCTATTCGAAAAATCTTGCAATTCTTTGCATTAGTGTGTCAAAAATAACTCGATTAACAACTTCTCCCATCACAGTGAATGTTCTGGGGTCGCTCGGGACTCAGATTGCTGGGCGTTTCGAGCCGATACCCCGAAGTTCAATCAGTCGGCTTCGTTCAAGATTCTATTGGAAAAGGCGTGACTTTCATTGCATTATTGTGTCAAAAATAACTCGATCAACAACTTCTCCCATCACAGTGAATGTTCTGGAGTCGCTCGGGTCTCAGATTGCGGGTCATTTCGAGCTGATACCCCGAAGTTCAATCAGTCGGCTTCGTTCAAGATTCTATTCGAAAAATCTTGCAATTCCTTGCATTAGTTTGTCAAAAATAACTAAATTAACAACTTCTCCCATCACAGTGAATGTTCTGGAGTCGCTCGGGACTCAGATTGCTGGGCGTTTCGAGCCGATACCCCGAAGTTCAATCAGTCGGCTTCGTTCAAGATTCTATTCGGAAAAGCGTGACATTCTTTGCATTATTGTGTCAAGAATAACTCGATTAACAACTTCTCCCATCACAGTGAATCTTCTGGAGTCGCTCGGGTCTCAGATTGCTGGACATTTCGAGCTGATACCCCGAAGTTCAATCAGTCGGCTTCGTTCAAGATTCTATTCGAAAAATCTTGCAATTCTTTGCATTAGTGTGTCAAAAATAACTCGATTAACAACTTCTCCCATCACAGTGAATGTTCTGGAGTCGCTCGGGTCTCAGATTGCTGGACGTTTCGAGCCAATACCCCGAAGTTCAATCAGTCGGCTTCGTTCAAGATTCTATTCGAAAAATCTTGCAATTCTTTGCGTTAGTGTGTCAAAAATAACTCGATTAACAACTTCTCCCATCACAGTGAATGTTCTGGGGTCGCTCGGGACTCAGATTGCTGGGCGTTTCGAGCCGATACCCCGAAGTTCAATCAGTCGGCTTCGTTCAAGATTCTATTGGAAAAGGCGTGACTTTCATTGCATTATTGTGTCAAAAATAACTCGATCAACAACTTCTCCCATCACAGTGAATGTTCTGGAGTCGCTCGGGTCTCAGATTGCGGGACGTTTCGAGCTGATACCCCGAAGTTCAATCAGTCGGCTTCGTTCAAGATTCTATTCGAAAAATCTTGCAATTCCTTGCATTAGTTTGTCAAAAATAACTAAATTAACAACCTCTCCCATCACAGTGAATGTTCTGGAGTCGCTCGGGACTCAGATTGCTGGGCGTTTCGAGCCGATACCCCGAAGTTCAATCAGTCGGCTTCGTTCAAGATTCTATTCGGAAAAGCGTGACATTCTTTGCATTATTGTGTCAAGAATAACTCGATTAACAACTTCTCCCATCACAGTGAATCTTCTGGAGTCGCTCGGGTCTCAGATTGCTGGACGTTTCGAGCTGATACCCCGAAGTTCAATCAGTCGGCTTCGTTAAAGATTCTATTCGAAAAATCTTGCAATTCTTTGCATTAGTGTGTCAAAAATAACTCGATTAACAACTTCTCCCATCACAGTGAATGTTCTGGAGTCGCTCGGGACTCAGATTGCTGGGCGTTTCGAGCCGATACCCCGAAGATCAATCAGTCGGCTTTGTTCAAAATTCTATTCGAAAAATCTTGCAATTCTTTGCATTAGTGTGTCAAAAATAACTAGATTAACAACTTCTCCCATCACAGTGAATGTTCTGGAGTCGCTCGGGTCTCAGATTGCTGGACGTTTCGAGCCGATACCCCGAAGTTCAATCAGACGGCTTCGTTCAATATTCTATTCGAAAAATCTTGCAATTATTTGCATTAGTTTGTCAAAAATAACTAAATTAACAACTTCTCCCATCACAGTGAATGTTCTGGAGTCGCTCGGGATTCAGATTGCTGGGCGTTTCGAGCCGATACCCCGAAGTTCAATCAGTCGTCTTCGTTCAAGATTCTATTCGAAAAAGCGTGACATTCTTTGCATTATTGTGTCAAAAATAACTCGATTAACAACTTCTCCCATCACAGTGAATCTTCTGGAGTCGCTCGGGTCTCAGATTGCTGGACGTTTCGAGCCGATACCCCGAAGTTCATTCAGTCGGCTTCGTTCAAGATTCTATTCGGAAAAGCGTGACATTCTTTGCATTATTGTGTCAAGAATAACTCGATTAACAACTTCTCCCATCACAGTGAATCTTCTGGAGTCGCTCGGGTCTCAGATTGCTGGACGTTTCGAGCTGATACCCCGAAGTTCAATCAGTTGGCTTCGTTAAAGATTCTATTCGAAAAATCTTGCAATTCTTTGCATTAGTGTGTCAAAAATAACTCGATTAACAACTTCTCCCATCACAGTGAATGTTCTGGAGTCGCTCGGGTCTCAGATTGCTGGACGTTTCGAGCCGATACCCCGAAGTTCAATCAGTCGGCTTCGTTCAATATTCTATTCGAAAAATCTTGCAATTATTTGCATTAGTTTGTCAAAAATAACTAAATTAACAACTTCTCCCATCACAGTGAATGTTCTGGAGTCGCTCGGGATTCAGATTGCTGGGCGTTTCGAGCCGATACCCCGAAGTTCAATCAGTCGTCTTCGTTCAAGATTCTATTCGAAAAATCTTGCAATTCTTTGCATTAGTGTGTCAAAAATAACTCGATTAACAACTTCTCCCATCACAGTGAATGTTCTGGAGTCGCTCGGGACTCAGATTGCTGGGCGTTTCGAGCCGATACCCCGAAGTTCAATCAGTCGGCTTTGTTCAAAATTCTATTCGAAAAATCTTGCAATTCTTTGCATTAGTGTGTCAAAAATAACTAGATTAACAACTTCTCCCATCACAGTGAATGTTCTGGAGTCGCTCGGGTCTCAGATTGCTGGACGTTTCGAGCCGATACCCCGAAGTTCAATCAGTCGGCTTCGTTCAATATTCTATTCGAAAAATCTTGCAATTATTTGCATTAGTTTGTCAAAAATAACTAAATTAACAACTTCTTCCATCACAGTGAATGTTCTGGAGTCGCTCGGGATTCAGATTGCTGGGCGTTTCGAGCCGATACCCCGAAGTTCAATCAGTCGTCTTCGTTCAAGATTCTATTCGAAAAAGCGTGACATTCTTTGCATTATTGTGTCAAAAATAACTCGATTAACAACTTCTCCCATCACAGTGAATCTTCTGGAATCGCTCGGGTCTCAGATTGCTGGACGTTTCGAGCCGATACCCCGAAGTTCATTCAGTCGGCTTCGTTCATGATTCAATTCGAAAAATCTTGCAATTCTTTGCATTAGTTTGTCAAAAATAACTAAATTAACAACTACTCCCATCACAGTGAATGTTCTGGAGTCGCTCGGGACTCAGATTGCTGGGCGTTTCGAGCCGATACCCCGAAGTTCAATCAATCGGCTTCGTTCAAAATTCTATTCAAAAAATCTTGCAATTCTTTGCATTAGTGTGTCAAAAATAACTCGATTAACGACTTCTCCCATCACAGTGAATGTTCTGGAGTCGCTCGGGTCTCAGATTGCTGGACGTTTCGAGCTGATACCCCGAAGTTCAATCAGTCGGCTTCGTTCAAGATTCTATTCGAAAAATCTTGCAATTCTTTGCATTAGTGTGTCAAAAATAACTCGATTAACAACTTCTCCCATCACAGTGAATGTTCTGGAGTCGCTCGGGTCTCAGATTGCTGGACGTTTCGAGCCAATACCCCGAAGTTCAATCAGTCGGCTTCGTTCAAGATTCTATTCGAAAAATCTTGCAATTCTTTGCATTAGTGTGTCAAAAATAACTCGATTAACAACTTCTCCCATCACAGTGAATGTTCTGGAGTCGCTCGGGTCTCAGATTGCTGGGCGTTTCGAGCCGATACCCCGAAGTTCAATCAGTCGGCTTCGTTCAATATTCTATTCGAAAAATCTTGCAATTATTTGCATTAGTTTGTCAAAAATAACTAAATTAACAACTTCTCCCATCACAGTGAATGTTCTGGAGTCGCTCGGGATTCAGATTGCTGGGCGTTTCGAGCCGATACCCCGAAGTTCAATCAGTCGTCTTCGTTCAAGATTCTATTCGAAAAAGCGTGACATTCTTTGCATTATTGTGTCAAAAATAACTCGATTAACAACTTCTCCCATCACAGTGAATGTTCTGGAGTCGCTCGGGTCTCAGATTGCTGGACGTTTCGAGCCAATACCCCGAAGTTCAATCAGTCGGCTTCGTTCAAGATTCTATTCGAAAAATCTTGCAATTCTTTGCATTAGTGTGTCAAAAATAACTCGATTAACAACTTCTCCCATCACAGTGAATGTTCTGGAGTCGCTCGGGACTCAGATTGCTGGGCGTTTCGAGCCGATACCCCGAAGTTCAATCAGTCGGCTTTGTTCAAAATTCTATTCGAAAAATCTTGCAATTCTTTGCATTAGTGTGTCAAAAATAACTAGATTAACAACTTCTCCCATCACAGTGAATGTTCTGGAGTCGCTCGGGTCTCAGATTGCTGGACGTTTCGAGCCGATACCCCGAAGTTCAATCAGTCGGCTTCGTTCAATATTCTATTCGAAAAATCTTGCAATTATTTGCATTAGTTTGTCAAAAATAACTAAATTAACAACTTCTCCCATCACAGTGAATGTTCTGGAGTCGCTCGGGATTCAGATTGCTGGGCGTTTCGAGCCGATACCCCGAAGTTCAATCAGTCGTCTTCGTTCAAGATTCTATTCGAAAAAGCGTGACATTCTTTGCATTATTGTGTCAAAAATAACTCGATTAACAACTTCTCCCATCACAGTGAATCTTCTGGAATCGCTCGGGTCTCAGATTGCTGGACGTTTCGAGCCGATACCCCGAAGTTCATTCAGTCGGCTTCGTTCATGATTCAATTCGAAAAATCTTGCAATTCTTTGCATTAGTTTGTCAAAAATAACTAAATTAACAACTACTCCCATCACAGTGAATGTTCTGGAGTCGCTCGGGATTCAGATTGCTGGGCGTTTCGAGCCGATACCCCGAAGTTCAATCAGTCGGCTTCGTTCAAAATTCTATTCAAAAAATCTTGCAATTCTTTGCATTAGTGTGTCAAAAATAACTCGATTAACGACTTCTCCCATCACAGTGAATGTTTTGGAGTCGCTCGGGTCTCAGATTGCTGGACGTTTCGAGCTGATACCCCGAAGTTCAATCAGTCGGCTTCGTTCAAGATTCTATTCGAAAAATCTTGCAATTCTTTGCATTAGTGTGTCAAAAATAACTCGATTAACAACTTCTCCCATCACAGTGAATGTTCTGGAGTCGCTCGGGTCTCAGATTGCAGGACGTTTCGAGCCAATACCCCGAAGTTCAATCAGTCGGCTTCGTTCAAGATTCTATTCGAAAAATCTTGCAATTCTTTGCATTAGTGTGTCAAAAATAACTCGATTAACAACTTCTCCCATCACAGTGAATGTTCTGGGGTCGCTCGGGACTCAGATTGCTGGGCGTTTCGAGCCGATACCCCGAAGTTCAATCAGTCGGCTTCGTTCAAGATTCTATTGGAAAAGGCGTGACTTTCATTGCATTATTGTGTCAAAAATAACTCGATCAACAACTTCTCCCATCACAGTGAATGTTCTGGAGTCGCTCGGGTCTCAGATTGCGGGACGTTTCGAGCTGATACCCCGAAGTTCAATCAGTCGGCTTCGTTCAAGATTCTATTCGAAAAATCTTGCAATTCCTTGCATTAGTTTGTCAAAAATAACTAAATTAACAACTTCTCCCATCACAGTGAATGTTCTGGAGTCGCTCGGGACTCAGATTGCTGGGCGTTTCGAGCCGATACCCCGAAGTTCAATGAGTCGGCTTCGTTCAAGATTCTATTCGGAAAAGCGTGACATTCTTTGCATTATTGTGTCAAGAATAACTCGATTAACAACTTCTCCCATCACAGTGAATCTTCTGGAGTCGCTCGGGTCTCAGATTGCTGGACATTTCGAGCTGATACCCCGAAGTTCAATAAGTCGGCTTCGTTCAAGATTCTATTCGAAAAATCTTGCAATTCTTTGCATTAGTGTGTCAAAAATAACTCGATTAACAACTTCTCCCATCACAGTAATGTTCTGGAGTCGCTCGGGTCTCAGATTGCTGGACGTTTCGAGCCAATACCCCGAAGTTCAATCAGTCGGCTTCGTTCAAGATTCTATTCGAAAAATCTTGCAATTCTTTGCGTTAGTGTGTCAAAAATAACTCGATTAACAACTTCTCCCATCACAGTGAATGTTCTGGGGTCGCTCGGGACTCAGATTGCTGGGCGTTTCGAGCCGATACCCCGAAGTTCAATCAGTCGGCTTCGTTCAAGATTCTATTGGAAAAGGCGTGACTTTCATTGCATTATTGTGTCAAAAATAACTCGATCAACAACTTCTCCCATCACAGTGAATGTTCTGGAGTCGCTCGGGTCTCAGATTGCGGGACGTTTCGAGCTGATACCCCGAAGTTCAATCAGTCGGCTTCGTTCAAGATTCTATTCGAAAAATCTTGCAATTCCTTGCATTAGTTTGTCAAAAATAACTAAATTAACAACTTCTCCCATCACAGTGAATGTTCTGGAGTCGCTCGGGACTCAGATTGCTGGGCGTTTCGAGCCGATACCCCGAAGTTCAATCAGTCGGCTTCGTTCAAGATTCTATTCGGAAAAGCGTGACATTCTTTGCATTATTGTGTCAAGAATAACTCGATTAACAACTTCTCCCATCACAGTGAATCTTCTGGAGTCGCTCGGGTCTCAGATTGCTGGACGTTTCGAGCTGATACCCCGAAGTTCAATCAGTCGGCTTCGTTAAAGATTCTATTCGAAAAATCTTGCAATTCTTTGCATTAGTGTGTCAAAAATAACTCGATTAACAACTTCTCCCATCACAGTGAATGTTCTGGAGTCGCTCGGGACTCAGATTGCTGGGCGTTTCGAGCCGATACCCCGAAGATCAATCAGTCGGCTTTGTTCAAAATTCTATTCGAAAAATCTTGCAATTCTTTGCATTAGTGTGTCAAAAATAACTAGATTAACAACTTCTCCCATCACAGTGAATGTTCTGGAGTCGCTCGGGTCTCAGATTGCTGGACGTTTCGAGCCGATACCCCGAAGTTCAATCAGTCGGCTTCGTTCAATATTCTATTCGAAAAATCTTGCAATTATTTGCATTAGTTTGTCAAAAATAACTAAATTAACAACTTCTCCCATCACAGTGAATGTTCTGGAGTCGCTCGGGATTCAGATTGCTGGGCGTTTCGAGCCGATACCCCGAAGTTCAATCAGTCGTCTTCGTTCAAAATTCTATTCGAAAAAGCGTGACATTCTTTGCATTATTGTGTCAAAAATAACTCGATTAACAACTTCTCCCATCACAGTGAATCTTCTGGAGTCGCTCGGGTCTCAGATTGCTGGACGTTTCGAGCCGATACCCCGAAGTTCATTCAGTCGGCTTCGTTCATGATTCAATTCGAAAAATCTTGCAATTCTTTGCATTAGTTTGTCAAAAATAACTAAATTAACAACTACTCCCATCACAGTGAATGTTCTGGAGTCGCTCGGGACTCAGATTGCTGGGCGTTTCGAGCCGATACCCCGAAGTTCAATCAGTCGGCTTCGTTCAAAATTCTATTCAAAAAATCTTGCAATTCTTTGCATTAGTGTGTCAAAAATAACTCGATTAACGACTTCTCCCATCACAGTGAATGTTCTGGAGTCGCTCGGGTCTCAGATTGCTGGACGTTTCGAGCTGATACCCCGAAGTTCAATCAGTCGGCTTCGTTCAAGATTCTATTCGAAAAATCTTGCAATTCTTTGCATTAGTGTGTCAAAAATAACTCGATTAACAACTTCTCCCATCACAGTGAATGTTCTGGAGTCGCTCGGGTCTCAGATTGCTGGACGTTTCGAGCCAATACCCCGAAGTTCAATCAGTCGGCTTCGTTCAAGATTCTATTCGAAAAATTTTACAATTCTTTGCATTAGTGTGTCAAAAATAACTCGATTAACAACTTCTCCCATCACAGTGAATCTTCTGGAGTCACTCGGGTCTCAGATTGCTGGACGTTTAGAGCTGATACCCCGAAGTTCAATCAGTCGGCTTCGTTCAAGATTCTATTCGAAAAATCTTGCAATTCTTTGCATTAGTGTGTCAAAAATAACTCGATTAACAACTTCTCCCATCACAGTGAATGTTCTGGAGTCGCTCGGGACTCAGATTGCTGGGCGTTTCGAGCCGATACCCCGAAGTTCAATCAGTCGGCTTCGTTCAAGATTCTATTCGGAAAAGCGTGACATTCTTTGCATTATTGTGTCAAGAATAACTCGATTAACAACTTCTCCCATCACAGTGAATCTTCTGGAGTCGCTCGGGTCTCAGATTGCTGGACATTTCGAGCTGATACCCCGAAGTTCAATCAGTCGGCTTCGTTCAAGATTCTATTCGAAAAATCTTGCAATTCTTTGCATTAGTGTGTCAAAAATAACTCGATTAACAACTTCTCCCATCACAGTGAATGTTCTGGAGTCGCTCGGGTCTCAGATTGCTGGACGTTTCGAGCCAATACCCCGAAGTTCAATCAGTCGGCTTCGTTCAAGATTCTATTCGAAAAATCTTGCAATTCTTTGCGTTAGTGTGTCAAAAATAACTCGATTAACGACTTCTCCCATCACAGTGAATGTTCTGGGGTCGCTCGGGACTCAGATTGCTGGGCGTTTCGAGCCGATACCCCGAAGTTCAATCAGTCGGCTTCGTTCAAGATTCTATTGGAAAAGGCGTGACTTTCATTGCATTATTGTGTCAAAAATAACTCGATCAACAACTTCTCCCATCACAGTGAATGTTCTGGAGTCGCTCGGGTCTCAGATTGCGGGACGTTTCGAGCTGATACCCCGAAGTTCAATCAGTCGGCTTCGTTCAAGATTCTATTCGAAAAATCTTGCAATTCCTTGCATTAGTTTGTCAAAAATAACTAAATTAACAACTTCTCCCATCACAGTGAATGTTCTGGAGTCGCTCGGGATTCAGATTGCTGGGCGTTTCGAGCCGATACCCCGAAGTTCAATCAGTCGTCTTCGTTCAAAATTCTATTCGAAAAAGCGTGACTTTCTTTGCATTATTGTGTCAAAAATAACTCGATTAACAACTTCTCCCATCACAGTGAATCTTCTGGAGTCGCTCGGGTCTCAGATTGCTGGACGTTTCGAGCCGATACCCCGAAGTTCATTCAGTCGGCTTCGTTCATGATTCAATTCGAAAAATCTTGCAATTCTTTGCATTAGTTTGTCAAAAATAACTAAATTAACAACTACTCCCATCACAGTGAATGTTCTGGAGTCGCTCGGGACTCAGATTGCTGGGCGTTTCGAGCCGATACCCCGAAGTTCAATCAGTCGGCTTCGTTCAAAATTCTATTCAAAAAATCTTGCAATTCTTTGCATTAGTGTGTCAAAAATAACTCGATTAACGACTTCTCCCATCACAGTGAATGTTCTGGAGTCGCTCGGGTCTCAGATTGCTGGACGTTTCGAGCTGATACCCCGAAGTTCAATCAGTCGGCTTCGTTCAAGATTCTATTCGAAAAATCTTGCAATTCTTTGCATTAGTGTGTCAAAAATAACTCGATTAACAACTTCTCCCATCACAGTGAATGTTCTGGAGTCGCTCGGGTCTCAGATTGCTGGACGTTTCGAGCCAATACCCCGAAGTTCAATCAGTCGGCTTCGTTCAAGATTCTATTCGAAAAATTTTACAATTTTTTGCATTAGTGTGTCAAAAATAACTCGATTAACAACTTCTCCCATCACAGTGAATCTTCTGGAGTCGCTCGGGTCTCAGATTGCTGGACGTTTAGAGCTGATACCCCGAAGTTCAATCAGTCGGCTTCGTTCAAGATTCTATTCGAAAAATCTTGCAATTCTTTGCATTAGTGTGTCAAAAATAACTCGATTAACAACTTCTCCCATCACAGTGAATGTTCTGGAGTCGCTCGGGACTCAGATTGCTGGGCGTTTCGAGCCGATACCCCGAAGTTCAATCAGTCGGCTTCGTTCAAGATTCTATTCGGAAAAGCGTGACATTCTTTGCATTATTGTGTCAAGAATAACTCGATTAACAACTTCTCCCATCACAGTGAATCTTCTGGAGTCGCTCGGGTCTCAGATTGCTGGACATTTCGAGCTGATACCCCGAAGTTCAATCAGTCGGCTTCGTTCAAGATTCTATTCGAAAAATCTTGCAATTCTTTGCATTAGTGTGTCAAAAATAACTCGATTAACAACTTCTCCCATCACAGTGAATGTTCTGGAGTCGCTCGGGTCTCAGATTGCTGGACGTTTCGAGCCAATACCCCGAAGTTCAATCAGTCGGCTTCGTTCAAGATTCTATTCGAAAAATCTTGCAATTCTTTGCGTTAGTGTGTCAAAAATAACTCGATTAACGACTTCTCCCATCACAGTGAATGTTCTGGGGTCGCTCGGGACTCAGATTGCTGGGCGTTTCGAGCCGATACCCCGAAGTTCAATCAGTCGGCTTCGTTCAAGATTCTATTGGAAAAGGCGTGACTTTCATTGCATTATTGTGTCAAAAATAACTCGATCAACAACTTCTCCCATCACAGTGAATGTTCTGGAGTCGCTCGGGTCTCAGATTGCGGGACGTTTCGAGCTGATACCCCGAAGTTCAATCAGTCGGCTTCGTTCAAGATTCTATTCGAAAAATCTTGCAATTCCTTGCATTAGTTTGTCAAAAATAACTAAATTAACAACTTCTCCCATCACAGTGAATGTTCTGGAGTCGCTCGGGATTCAGATTGCTGGGCGTTTCGAGCCGATACCCCGAAGTTCAATCAGTCGTCTTCGTTCAAAATTCTATTCGAAAAAGCGTGACTTTCTTTGCATTATTGTGTCAAAAATAACTCGATTAACAACTTCTCCCATCACAGTGAATCTTCTGGAGTCGCTCGGGTCTCAGATTGCTGGACGTTTCGAGCCGATACCCCGAAGTTCATTCAGTCGGCTTCGTTCATGATTCAATTCGAAAAATCTTGCAATTCTTTGCATTAGTTTGTCAAAAATAACTAAATTAACAACTACTCCCATCACAGTGAATGTTCTGGAGTCGCTCGGGACTCAGATTGCTGGGCGTTTCGAGCCGATACCCCGAAGTTCAATCAGTCGGCTTCGTTCAAAATTCTATTCAAAAAATCTTGCAATTCTTTGCATTAGTGTGTCAAAAATAACTCGATTAACGACTTCTCCCATCACAGTGAATGTTCTGGAGTCGCTCGGGTCTCAGATTGCTGGACGTTTCGAGCTGATACCCCGAAGTTCAATCAGTCGGCTTCGTTCAAGATTCTATTCGAAAAATCTTGCAATTCTTTGCATTAGTGTGTCAAAAATAACTCGATTAACAACTTCTCCCATCACAGTGAATGTTCTGGAGTCGCTCGGGTCTCAGATTGCTGGACGTTTCGAGCCAATACCCCGAAGTTCAATCAGTCGGCTTCGTTCAAGATTCTATTCGAAAATTTTTACAATTCTTTGCATTAGTGTGTCAAAAATAACTCGATTAACAACTTCTCCCATCACAGTGAATCTTCTGGAGTCGCTCGGGTCTCAGATTGCTGGACGTTTAGAGCTGATACCCCGAAGTTCAATCAGTCGGCTTCGTTCAAGATTCTATTCGAAAAATCTTGCAATTCTTTGCATTAGTGTGTCAAAAATAACTCGATTAACAACTTCTCCCATCACAGTGAATGTTCTGGAGTCGCTCGGGACTCAGATTGCTGGGCGTTTCGAGCCGATACCCCGAAGTTCAATCAGTCGGCTTCGTTCAAGATTCTATTCGGAAAAGCGTGACATTCTTTGCATTATTGTGTCAAGAATAACTCGATTAACAACTTCTCCCATCACAGTGAATCTTCTGGAGTCGCTCGGGTCTCAGATTGCTGGACATTTCGAGCTGATACCCCGAAGTTCAATCAGTCGGCTTCGTTCAAGATTCTATTCGAAAAATCTTGCAATTCTTTGCATTAGTGTGTCAAAAATAACTCGATTAACAACTTCTCCCATCACAGTGAATGTTCTGGAGTCGCTCGGGTCTCAGATTGCTGGACGTTTCGAGCCAATACCCCGAAGTTCAATCAGTCGGCTTCGTTCAAGATTCTATTCGAAAAATCTTGCAATTCTTTGCGTTAGTGTGTCAAAAATAACTCGATTAACGACTTCTCCCATCACAGTGAATGTTCTGGGGTCGCTCGGGACTCAGATTGCTGGGCGTTTCGAGCCGATACCCCGAAGTTCAATCAGTCGGCTTCGTTCAAGATTCTATTGGAAAAGGCGTGACTTTCATTGCATTATTGTGTCAAAAATAACTCGATCAACAACTTCTCCCATCACAGTGAATGTTCTGGAGTCGCTCGGGTCTCAGATTGCGGGACGTTTCGAGCTGATACCCCGAAGTTCAATCAGTCGGCTTCGTTCAAGATTCTATTCGAAAAATCTTGCAATTCCTTGCATTAGTTTGTCAAAAATAACTAAATTAACAACTTCTCCCATCACAGTGAATGTTCTGGAGTCGCTCGGGACTCAGATTGCTGGGCGTTTCGAGCCGATACCCCGAAGTTCAATCAGTCGGCTTCGTTCAAGATTCTATTCGGAAAAGCGTGACATTCTTTGCATTATTGTGTCAAGAATAACTCGATTAACAACTTCTCCCATCACAGTGAATCTTCTGGAGTTGCTCGGGTCTCAGATTGCTGGACGTTTCGAGCCGATACCCCGAAGTTCATTCAGTCGGCTTCGTTCATGATTCAATTCGAAAAATCTTGCAATTCTTTGCATTAGTTTGTCAAAAATAACTAAATTAACAACTACTCCCATCACAGTGAATGTTCTAGAGTCGCTCGGGACTCAGATTGCTGGGCGTTTCGAGCCGATACCCCGAAGTTCAATCAGTCGGCTTCGTTCAAAATTCTATTCAAAAAATCTTGCAATTCTTTGCATTAGTGTGTCAAAAATAACTCGATTAACGACTTCTCCCATCACAGTGAATGTTCTGGAGTCGCTCGGGTCTCAGATTGCTGGACGTTTCGAGCTGATACCCCGAAGTTCAATCAGTCGGCTTCGTTCAAGATTCTATTCGAAAAATCTTGCAATTCTTTGCATTAGTGTGTCAAAAATAACTCGATTAACAACTTCTCCCATCACAGTGAATGTTCTGGAGTCGCTCGGGATTCAGATTGCTGGGCGTTTCGAGCCGATACCCCGAAGTTCAATCAGTCGTCTTCGTTCAAAATTCTATTCGAAAAAGCGTGACATTCTTTGCATTATTGTGTCAAAAATAACTCGATTAACAACTTCTCCCATCACAGTGAATCTTCTGGAGTCGCTCGGGTCTCAGATTGCTGGACGTTTCGAGCCGATACCCCGAAGTTCATTCAGTCGGCTTCGTTCATGATTCAATTCGAAAAATCTTGCAATTCTTTGCATTAGTTTGTCAAAAATAACTAAATTAACAACTACTCCCATCACAGTGAATGTTCTGGAGTCGCTCGGGACTCAGATTGCTGGGCGTTTCGAGCCGATACCCCGAAGTTCAATCAGTCGGCTTCGTTCAAAATTCTATTCAAAAAATCTTGCAATTCTTTGCATTAGTGTGTCAAAAATAACTCGATTAACGACTTCTCCCATCACAGTGAATGTTCTGGAGTCGCTCGGGTCTCAGATTGCTGGACGTTTCGAGCTGATACCCCGAAGTTCAATCAGTCGGCTTCGTTCAAGATTCTATTCGAAAAATCTTGCAATTCTTTGCATTAGTGTGTCAAAAATAACTCGATTAACAACTTCTCCCATCACAGTGAATGTTCTGGAGTCGCTCGGGTCTCAGATTGCTGGACGTTTCGAGCCAATACCCCGAAGTTCAATCAGTCGGCTTCGTTCAAGATTCTATTCGAAAAATTTTACAATTCTTTGCATTAGTGTGTCAAAAATAACTCGATTAACAACTTCTCCCATCACAGTGAATCTTCTGGAGTCGCTCGGGTCTCAGATTGCTGGACGTTTAGAGCTGATACCCCGAAGTTCAATCAGTCGGCTTCGTTCAAGATTCTATTCGAAAAATCTTGCAATTCTTTGCATTAGTGTGTCAAAAATAACTCGATTAACAACTTCTCCCATCACAGTGAATGTTCTGGAGTCGCTCGGGACTCAGATTGCTGGGCGTTTCGAGCCGATACCCCGAAGTTCAATCAGTCGGCTTCGTTCAAGATTCTATTCGGAAAAGCGTGACATTCTTTGCATTATTGTGTCAAGAATAACTCGATTAACAACTTCTCCCATCACAGTGAATCTTCTGGAGTCGCTCGGGTCTCAGATTGCTGGACATTTCGAGCTGATACCCCGAAGTTCAATCAGTCGGCTTCGTTCAAGATTCTATTCGAAAAATCTTGCAATTCTTTGCATTAGTGTGTCAAAAATAACTCGATTAACAACTTCTCCCATCACAGTGAATGTTCTGGAGTCGCTCGGGTCTCAGATTGCTGGACGTTTCGAGCCAATACCCCGAAGTTCAATCAGTCGGCTTCGTTCAAGATTCTATTCGAAAAATCTTGCAATTCTTTGCGTTAGTGTGTCAAAAATAACTCGATTAACGACTTCTCCCATCACAGTGAATGTTCTGGGGTCGCTCGGGACTCAGATTGCTGGGCGTTTCGAGCCGATACCCCGAAGTTCAATCAGTCGGCTTCGTTCAAGATTCTATTGGAAAAGGCGTGACTTTCATTGCATTATTGTGTCAAAAATAACTCGATCAACAACTTCTCCCATCACAGTGAATGTTCTGGAGTCGCTCGGGTCTCAGATTGCGGGACGTTTCGAGCTGATACCCCGAAGTTCAATCAGTCGGCTTCGTTCAAGATTCTATTCGAAAAATCTTGCAATTCCTTGCATTAGTTTGTCAAAAATAACTAAATTAACAACTTCTCCCATCACAGTGAATGTTCTGGAGTCGCTCGGGACTCAGATTGCTGGGCGTTTCGAGCCGATACCCCGAAGTTCAATCAGTCGGCTTCGTTCAAGATTCTATTCGGAAAAGCGTGACATTCTTTGCATTATTGTGTCAAGAATAACTCGATTAACAACTTCTCCCATCACAGTGAATCTTCTGGAGTCGCTCGGGTCTCAGATTGCTGGACGTTTCGAGCCGATACCCCGAAGTTCATTCAGTCGGCTTCGTTCATGATTCAATTCGAAAAATCTTGCAATTCTTTGCATTAGTTTGTCAAAAATAACTAAATTAACAACTACTCCCATCACAGTGAATGTTCTAGAGTCGCTCGGGACTCAGATTGCTGGGCGTTTCGAGCCGATACCCCGAAGTTCAATCAGTCGGCTTCGTTCAAAATTCTATTCAAAAAATCTTGCAATTCTTTGCATTAGTGTGTCAAAAATAACTCGATTAACGACTTCTCCCATCACAGTGAATGTTCTGGAGTCGCTCGGGTCTCAGATTGCTGGACGTTTCGAGCTGATACCCCGAAGTTCAATCAGTCGGCTTCGTTCAAGATTCTATTCGAAAAATCTTGCAATTCTTTGCATTAGTGTGTCAAAAATAACTCGATTAACAACTTCTCCCATCACAGTGAATGTTCTGGAGTCGCTCGGGACTCAGATTGCTGGGCGTTTCGAGCCGATACCCCGAAGTTCAATCAGTCGGCTTCGTTCAAGATTCTATTCGGAAAAGCGTGACATTCTTTGCATTATTGTGTCAAGAATAACTCGATTAACAACTTCTCCCATCACAGTGAATCTTCTGGAGTCGCTCGGGTCTCAGATTGCTGGACGTTTCGAGCTGATACCCCGAAGTTCAATCAGTCGACTTCGTTCAAGATTCTATTCGAAAAATCTTGCAATTCTTTGCATTAGTGTGTCAAAAATAACTCGATTAACAACTTCTCCCATCACAGTGAATGTTCTGGAGTCGCTCGGGTCTCAGATTGCTGGACGTTTCGAGCCAATACCCCGAAGTTCAATCAGTCGGCTTCGTTCAAGATTCTATTCGAAAAATCTTGCAATTCTTTGCGTTAGTGTGTCAAAAATAACTCGATTAACAACTTCTCCCATCACAGTGAATGTTCTGGGGTCGCTCGGGACTCAGATTGCTGGGCGTTTCGAGCCGATACCCCGAAGTTCAATCAGTCGGCTTCGTTCAAGATTCTATTGGAAAAGGCGTGACTTTCATTGCATTATTGTGTCAAAAATAACTCGATCAACA
Organism: Canna indica; assembly: GCA_034359265.1. NCBI lineage: Eukaryota > Viridiplantae > Streptophyta > Magnoliopsida > Zingiberales > Cannaceae > Canna > Canna indica. The sequence goes on from CP136896.1 coordinate 44,920,739, forward strand.
ACTTCTCCCATCACAGTGAATGTTCTGGAGTCGCTCGGGTCTCAGATTGCGGGACGTTTCGAGCTGATACCCCGAAGTTCAATCAGTCGGCTTCGTTCAAGATTCTATTCGAAAAATCTTGCAATTCCTTGCATTAGTTTGTCAAAAATAACTAAATTAACAACTTCTCCCATCACAGTGAATGTTCTGGAGTCGCTCGGGACTCAGATTGCTGGGCGTTTCGAGCCGATACCCCGAAGTTCAATCAGTCGGCTTCGTTCAAGATTCTATTCGGAAAAGCGTGACATTCTTTGCATTATTGTGTCAAGAATAACTCGATTAACAACTTCTCCCATCACAGTGAATCTTCTGGAGTCGCTCGGGTCTCAGATTGCTGGACGTTTCAAGCTGATACCCCGAAGTTCAATCAGTCGGCTTCGTTCAAGATTCTATTCGAAAAATCTTGCAATTCTTTGCATTAGTGTGTCAAAAATAACTCGATTAACAACTTCTCCCATCACAGTGAATGTTCTGGAGTCGCTCGGGACTCAGATTGCTGGGCGTTTCGAGCCGATACCCCGAAGTTCAATCAGTCGGCTTTGTTCAAAATTCTATTCGAAAAATCTTGCAATTCTTTGCATTAGTGTGTCAAAAATAACTAGATTAACAACTTCTCCCATCACAGTGAATGTTCTGGAGTCGCTCGGGTCTCAGATTGCTGGACGTTTCGAGCCGATACCCCGAAGTTCAATCAGTCGGCTTCGTTCAATATTCTATTCGAAAAATCTTGCAATTATTTGCATTAGTTTGTCAAAAATAACTAAATTAACAACTTCTCCCATCACAGTGAATGTTCTGGAGTCGCTCGGGATTCAGATTGCTGGGCGTTTCGAGCCGATACCCCGAAGTTCAATCAGTCGTCTTCGTTCAAGATTCTATTCGAAAAAGCGTGACATTCTTTGCATTATTGTGTCAAAAATAACTCGATTAACAACTTCTCCCATCACAGTGAATCTTCTGGAGTCGCTCGGGTCTCAGATTGCTGGACGTTTCGAGCCGATACCCCGAAGTTCATTCAGTCGGCTTCGTTCATGATTCAATTCGAAAAATCTTGCAATTCTTTGCATTAGTTTGTCAAAAATAACTAAATTAACAACTACTCCCATCACAGTGAATGTTCTGGAGTCGCTCGGGACTCAGATTGCTGGGCGTTTCGAGCCGATACCCCGAAGTTCAATCAGTCGGCTTCGTTCAAAATTCTATTCAAAAAATCTTGCAATTCTTTGCATTAGTGTGTCAAAAATAACTCGATTAACGACTTCTCCCATCACAGTGAATGTTCTGGAGTCGCTCGGGTCTCAGATTGCTGGACGTTTCGAGCTGATACCCCGAAGTTCAATCAGTCGGCTTCGTTCAAGATTCTATTCGAAAAATCTTGCAATTCTTTGCATTAGTGTGTCAAAAATAACTCGATTAACAACTTCTCCCATCACAGTGAATGTTCTGGAGTCGCTCGGGTCTCAGATTGCTGGACGTTTCGAGCCAATACCCCGAAGTTCAATCAGTCGGCTTCGTTCAAGATTCTATTCGAAAAATATTGCAATTCTTTGCATTAGTGTGTCAAAAATAACTCGATTAACAACTTCTCCCATCACAGTGAATGTTCTGGAGTCGCTCGGGTCTCAGATTGCTGGACGTTTCGAGCTGATACCCCGAAGTTCAATCAGTCGGCTTCGTTCAAGATTCTATTCGAAAAATCTTGCAATTCTTTGCATTAGTGTGTCAAAAATAACTTGATTAACAACTTCTCCCATCACAGTGAATGTTCTGGAGTCGCTCGGGTCTCAGATTGCTGGACGTTTCGAGCCAATACCCCGAAGTTCAATCAGTCGGCTTCGTTCAAGATTCTATTCGAAAAATCTTGCAATTCTTTGCATTAGTGTGTCAAAAATAACTCGATTAACAACTTCTCCCATCACAGTGAATGTTCTGGAGTCGCTCGGGATTTAGATTGCTGGGCGTTTCGAGCCGATACCCCAAAGTTCAATCAGTCGTCTTCGTTCAAGATTCTATTCGAAAAAGCGTGACATTCTTTGCATTATTGTGTCAAAAATAACTCGATTAACAACTTCTCCCATCACAGTGAATCTTCTGGAGTCGCTCGGGTCTCAGATTGCTGGACGTTTCGAGCCGATACCCCGAAGTTCATTCAGTCGGCTTCGTTCATGATTCAATTCGAAAAATCTTGCAATTCTTTGCATTAGTTTGTCAAAAATAACTAAATTAACAACTACTCCCATCACAGTGAATGTTCTGGAGTCGCTCGGGACTCAGATTGCTGGGCGTTTCGAGCCGATACCCCGAAGTTCAATCAGTCGGCTTCGTTCAAAATTCTATTCAAAAAATCTTGCAATTCTTTGCATTAGTGTGTCAAAAATAACTCGATTAACGACTTCTCCCATCACAGTGAATGTTCTGGAGTCGCTCGGGTCTCAGATTGCTGGACGTTTCGAGCTGATACCCCGAAGTTCAATCAGTCGGCTTCGTTCAAGATTCTATTCGAAAAATCTTGCAATTCTTTGCATTAGTGTGTCAAAAATAACTCGATTAACAACTTCTCCCATCACAGTGAATGTTCTGGAGTCGCTCGGGTCTCAGATTGCTGGACGTTTCGAGCCAATACCCCGAAGTTCAATCAGTCGGCTTCGTTCAAGATTCTATTCGAAAAATCTTGCAATTCTTTGCATTAGTGTGTCAAAAATAACTCGATTAACAACTTCTCCCATCACAGTGAATGTTCTGGGGTCGCTCTGGACTCAGATTGCTGGGCGTTTCGAGCCGATACCCCGAAGTTCAATCAGTCGGCTTCGTTCAAGATTCTATTGGAAAAGGCGTGACTTTCATTGCATTATTGTGTCAAAAATAACTCGATCAACAACTTCTCCCATCACAGTGAATGTTCTGGAGTCGCTCGGGTCTCAGATTGCGGGACGTTACGAGCTGATACCCCGAAGTTCAATCAGTCGGCTTCGTTCAAGATTCTATTCGAAAAATCTTGCAATTCCTTGCATTAGTTTGTCAAAAATAACTAAATTAACAACTTCTCCCATCACAGTGAATGTTCTGGAGTCGCTCGGGACTCAGATTGCTGGGCGTTTCGAGCCGATACCCCGAAGTTCAATCAGTCGGCTTCGTTCAAGATTCTATTCGGAAAAGCGTGACATTCGTTGCATTATTGTGTCAAGAATAACTCGATTAACAACTTCTCCCATCACAGTGAATCTTCTGGAGTCGCTCGGGTCTCAGATTGTTGGACGTTTCGAGCTGATACCCCGAAGTTCAATCAGTCGACTTCGTTCAAGATTCTATTCGAAAAATCTTGCAATTCTTTGCATTAGTGTGTCAAAAATAACTCGATTAACAACTTCTCCCATCACAGTGAATGTTCTGGAGTCGCTCGGGTCTCAGATTGCTGGACGTTTCGAGCCAATACCCCGAAGTTCAATCAGTCGGCTTCGTTCAAGATTCTATTCGAAAAATCTTGCAATTCTTTGCATTAGTTTGTCAAAAATAACTCAATTAACAACTTCTCCCATCACAGTGAATGTTCTGGGGTCGCTCGGGACTCAGATTGCTGGGCGTTTCGAGCCGATACCCCGAAGTTCAATCAGTCGGCTTCGTTCAAGATTCTATTGGAAAAGGCGTGACTTTCATTGCATTATTGTGTCAAAAATAACTCGATCAACAACTTCTCCCATCACAGTGAATGTTCTGGAGTCGCTCGGGTCTCAGATTGCGGGACGTTTCGAGCTGATACCCCGAAGTTCAATCAGTCGGCTTCGTTCAAGATTCTTTTCGAAAAATCTTGCAATTCCTTGCATTAGTTTGTCAAAAATAACTAAATTAACAACTTCTCCCATCACAGTGAATGTTCTGGAGTCGCTCGGGACTCAGATTGCTGGGCGTTTCGAGCCGATACCCCGAAGTTCAATCAGTCGGCTTCGTTCAAGATTCTATTCGAAAAAGCGTGACATTCTTTGCATTATTGTGTAAAGAATAACTCGATTAACAACTTCTCCCATCACAGTGAATGTTCTGGAGTCGCTCGGGTCTCAGATTGCTGGACGTTTCGAGCCGATACCCCGAAGTTCAATCAGTCGGCTTCGTTCAAGATTCTATTCGAAAAATCTTGCAATTCTTTGCATTAGTTTGTCAAAAATAACTCAATTAATAATTTCTCCCATCACAGTGAATGTTCTGGAGTCGCTCGGGACTCATATTGCTGGGCGTTTCGAGCCGATACCCCGAAGTTCAATCAGTCTGCTTCATTCAGGATTCTATTCGAAAAATCTTGCAATTCTTTGCATTAGTTTGTCAAAAATAACTAAATTAACAACTTCTCCCATCACAGTGAATGTTCTGGAGTCGCTCGGGACTCAGATTGCTGGGCGTTTCGAGCCGATACCCCGAAGTTCAATCAGTCGGCTTCGTTCAAGATTCTATTCGGAAAAGCGTGACATTCGTTGCATTATTGTGTCAAGAATAACTCGATTAACAACTTCTCCCATCACAGTGAATCTTCTGGAGTCGCTCGGGTCTCAGATTGCTGGACGTTTCGAGCTGATACCCCGAAGTTCAATCAGTCGCCTTCCTTCAAGATTCTATTCGAAAAATCTTGCAATTCTTTGCATTAGTGTGTCAAAAATAACTCGATTAACAACTTCTCCCATCACAGTGAATGTTCTGGAGTCGCTCGGGTCTCAGATTGGTGGACGTTTCGAGCCAATACCCTGAAGTTCAATCAGTCGGCTTCGTTCAAGATTCTATTCGAAAAATCTTGCAATTCTTTGCATTAGTTTGTCAAAAATAACTCAATTAACAACTTCTCCCATCACAGTGAATGTTCTGGGGTCGCTCGGGACTCAGATTGCTGGGCGTTTCGAGCCGATACCCCGAAGTTCAATCAGTCGGCTTCGTTCAAGATTCTATTGGAAAAGGCGTGACTTTCATTGCATTATTGTGTCAAAAATAACTCGATCAACAACTTCTCCCATCACAGTGAATGTTCTGGAGTCGCTCGGGTCTCAGATTGCGGGACGTTTCGAGCTGATACCCCGAAGTTCAATCAGTCGGCTTCGTTCAAGATTCTTTTCGAAAAATCTTGCAATTCCTTGCATTAGTTTGTCAAAAATAACTAAATTAACAACTTCTCCCATCACAGTGAATGTTCTGGAGTCGCTCGGGACTCAGATTGCTGGGCGTTTCGAGCCGATACCCCGAAGTTCAATCAGTCGGCTTCGTTCAAAATTCTATTCGAAAAATCTTGCAATTCTTTGCATTAGTGTGTCAAAAATAACTCGATTAACAACTTCTCCCATCACAGTGAATGTTCTGGAGTCGCTCGGGTCTCAGATTGCTGGACGTTTCGAGCCGATACCCCGAAGTTCAATCAGTCGGCTTCGTTCAAGATTCTATTCGAAAAATCTTGCAATTCTTTGCATTAGTTTGTCAAAAATAACTCAATTAACAACTTCTCGCATCACAGTGAATGTTCTGGGGTCTCTCGGGACTCAGATTGCTGGGCGTTTCGAGCCGATACCCCGAAGTTCAATCAGTCGGCTTCGTTCAAGATTCTATTCGAAAAAGCGTGACATTCTTTGCATTATTGTGTCAAAAATAACTGGATTAACAACTTCTCCCAGCACAGTGAATCTTCTGGAGTCGCTCGGGTCTCAGATTGCTGGACGTTTCCAGCCGATACCCCGAAGTTCAATCAGTCGGCTTCGTTCAAGATTCAATTCGAAAAATCTTGCAATTCTTTGCATTAGTGTGTCAAAAATAACTCGATTAACAACTTCTCCCATCACAGTTAATGTTCTGGAGTCGCTCGGATCTCAGATTGCTGGACGTTTCGAGCCGATACCCCGAAGTTCAATCAGTCGGCTTCGTTCAAGATTCTATTCGAAAAATCTTGCAATTCTTTGCATTAGTTTGTCAAAAATAACACAATTAACAACTTCTCCCATCACAGTGAATGTTCTGGGGTCGCTCGGGACTCAGATTGCTGAGCGTTTCGAGCCGATACCCCGAAGTTCAATCAGTCGGCTTTGTTCAAGATTCTATTGGAAAAAGCGTGACTTTCATTGCATTATTGTGTCAAAAATAACTCGATCAACAACTTCTCCCATCACAGTGAATGTTCTGGAGTCGCTCGGGTCTCAGATTGCGGGACGTTTCGAGCTGATACCCCGAAGTTCAATCAGTCGGCTTCGTTCAAGATTCTATTCGAAAAATCTTGCAATTCTTTGCATTAGTGTGTCAAAAATAACTCGATTAACAACTTCTCCCATCACAGTGAATGTTCTGGAGTCGCTCGGGTCTCAGATTGCTGGACGTTTCGAGCCGATACCCCGAAGTTCAATCAGTCGGCTTCGTTCAAGATTCTATTCGAAAAATCTTGCAATTCTTTGCATTAGTTTGTCAAAAATAACTCGATTAACAACTTCTCCCATCACAGTGAATGTTCTGGAGTCGCTCGGGTCTCAGATTGCTGGACGTTTCGAGCCGATACCCCGAAGTTCAATCAGTCGGCTTCGTTCAAAATTCTATTCGAAAAATCTTGCAATTCTTTGCATTAGTGTGTCAAAAATAACTCGATTAACAACTTCTCCCATCACAGTGAATGTTCTGGAGTCGCTCGGGTCTCAGATTGCTGGACGTTTCGAGCCAATACCCCGAAGTTCAATCAGTCTGCTTCATTCAGGATTCTATTCGAAAAATCTTGCAATTCTTTGCATTAGTTTGTCAAAAATAACTAAATTAACAACTTCTCCCATCACAGTGAATGTTCTGGAGTCGCTCGGGACTCAGATTGCTGGGCGTTTCGAGCCGATACCCCGAAGTTCAATCAGTCGGCTTCGTTCAAGATTCTATTCGAAAAAGCGTGACATTCTTTGCATTATTGTGTCAAAAATAACTGGATTAACAACTTCTCCCAGCACAGTGAATCTTCTGGAGTCGCTCGGGTCTCAGATTGCTGGACGTTTCCAGCCGATACCCCGAAGTTCAATCAGTCGGCTTCGTTCAAGATTCAATTCGAAAAATCTTGCAATTCTTTGCATTAGTGTGTCAAAAATAACTCGATTAACAACTTCTCCCATCACAGTTAATGTTCTGGAGTCGCTCGGGTCTCAGATTGCTGGTCGTTTCGAGCCGATACCCCGAAGTTCAATCAGTCGGCTTCGTTCAAGATTCTATTCGAAAAATCTTGCAATTCTTTGCATTAGTTTGTCAAAAATAACACAATTAACAACTTCTCCCATCACAGTGAATGTTCTGGGGTCGCTCGGGACTCAGATTGCTGGGCGTTTCGATCCAATACCCCAAAGTCCAATCAGTCAGCTTCGTTCAAGATTCTATTGGAAAAGGCGTGACTTTCATTGCATTATTGTGTCAAAAATAACTCGATCAACAACTTCTCCCATCACAGTGAATGTTCTGGAGTCGCTCGGGTCTCAGATTGCGGGACGTTTCGAGCTGATACCCCGAAGTTCAATCAGTCGGCTTCGTTCAAGATTCTATTCGAAAAATCTTGCAATTCCTTGCATTAGTTTGTCAAAAATAACTAAATTAACAACTTCTCCCATCACAGTGAATGTTCTGGAGTCGCTCGGGACTCAGATTGCTGGGCGTTTCGAGCCGATACCCCGAAGTTCAATCAGTCGGCTTCGTTCAAGATTCTATTCGAAAAAGCGTGACATTCTTTGCATTATTGTGTCAAGAATAACTCGATTAACAACTTCTCCCATCACAGTGAATCTTCTGGAGTCGCTCGGGTCTCAGATTGCTGGACGTTTCGAGCTGATACCCCGAAGTTCAATCAGTCGGCTTCGTTCAAGATTCTATTCGAAAAATCATGCAATTCTTTGCATTAGTGTGTCAAAAATAACTCGATTAACAACTTCTCCCATCACAGTGAATGTTCTGGAGTCGCTCGGGACTCATATTGCTGGGCGTTTCGAGCCGATACCCCGAAGTTCAATCAGTCTGCTTCATTCAGGATTCTATTCGAAAAATCTTGCAATTCTTTGCATTAGTTTGTCAAAAATAACTAAATTAACAACTTCTCCCATCACAGTGAATGTTCTGGAGTCGCTCGCGACTCAGATTGCTGGGCGTTTCGAGCCGATACCCCGAAGTTCAATCAGTCGGCTTCGTTCAAAATTCTATTCGAAAAATCTTGCAATTCTTTGCATTAGTGTGTCAAAAATAACTCGATTAACAACTTCTTCCATCACAGTGAATGTTCTGGAGTCGCTCGGGTCTCAGATTGCTGGACGTTTCGAGCCGATACCCCGAAGTTCAATCAGTCGGCTTCGTTCAAGATTCTATTCGAAAAATCTTGCAATTCTTTGCATTAGTTTGTCAAAAATAACTCAATTAACAACTTCTCCCATCACAGTGAATGTTCTGGGGTCTCTCGGGACTCAGATTGCTGGGCGTTTCGAGCCGATACCCCGAAGTTCAATCAGTCGGCTTCGTTCAAGATTCTATTCGAAAAATCTTGCAATTCCTTGCATTAGTTTGTCAAAAATAACTAAATTAACAACTTCCCCCATCACAGTGAATGTTCTGGAGTCGCTCGTGACTCAGATTGCTGGGCGTTTCGAGCCGATACCCCGAAGTTCAATCAGTCGGCTTCGTTCAAGATTCTATTCGAAAAAGCGTGACATTCTTTGCATTATTGTGTCAAGAATAACTCGATTAACAACTTCTCCCATCACAGTGAATCTTCTGGAGTCGCTCGGGTCTCAGATTGCTGGACGTTTCGAGCTGATACCCCGAAGTTCAATCAGTCGGCTTCGTTCAAGATTCTATTCGAAAAATCATGCAATTGTTTGCATTAGTGTGTCAAAAATAACTCGATTAACAACTTCTCCCATCACAGTGAATGTTCTGGGTTCGCTCGGGACTCAGATTGCTGGGCGTTTCGAGCCGATACCCCGAAGTTCAATCAGTCGGCTTCGTTCAAGATTCTATTGGAAAAGGCGTGACTTTCATTGCATTATTGTGTCAAAAATAACTCGATCAACAACTTCTCCCATCACAGTGAATGTTCTGGAGTCGCTCGGGTCTCAGATTGCGGGACGTTTCGAGCTGATACCCCGAAGTTCAATCAGTCGGCTTCGTTCAAGATTCTATTCGAAAAATCTTGCAATTCCTTGCATTACTTTGTCAAAAATAACTAAATTAACAACTTCTCCCATCACAGTGAATGTTCTGGAGTCGCTCGGGACTCAGATTGCTGGGCGTTTCGAGCCGATACCCCGAAGTTCAATCAGTCGGCTTCGTTCAAGATTCTATTCGGAAAAGCGTGACATTCTTTGCATTATTGTGTCAAGAATAACTCGATTAACAAGTTCTCCCATCACAGTGAATCTTCTGGAGTCGCTCGGGTCTCAGATTGCTGGACATTTCGAGCTGATACCCCGTAGTTCAATCAGTCGGCTTCGTTCAAGATTCTATTCGAAAAATCTTGCAATTCTTTGCATTAGTGTGTCAAAAATAACTCGATTAACAACTTCTCCCATCACAGTGAATGTTCTGGAGTCGCTCGGGTCTCAGATTGCTGGACGTTTCGAGCCAATACCCCGAAGTTCAATCAGTCGGCTTCGTTCAAGATTCTATTCGAAAAATCTTGCAATTCTTTGCATTAGTGTGTCAAAAATAACTCGATTAACAACTTCTCCCATCACAGTGAATGTTCTGGGGTCGCTCGGGACTCAGATTGCTGGGCGTTTCGAGCCGATACCCCGAAGTTCAATCAGTCGGCTTCGTTCAAGATTCTATTGGAAAAGGCGTGACTTTCATTGCATTATTGTGTCAAAAATAACTCGATCAACAACTTCTCCCATCACAGTGAATGTTCTGGAGTCGCTCGGGTCTCAGATTGCGGGACGTTTCGAGCTGATACCCCGAAGTTCAATCAGTCGGCTTCGTTCAAGATTCTATTCGAAAAATCTTGCAATTCCTTGCATTAGTTTGTCAAAAATAACTAAATTAACAACTTCTCCCATCACAGTGAATGTTCTGGAGTCGCTCGGGACTCAGATTGCTGGGCGTTTCGAGCCGATACCCCGAAGTTCAATCAGTCGGCTTCGTTCAAGATTCTATTCGGAAAAGCGTGACATTCTTTGCATTATTGTGTCAAGAATAACTCGATTAACAACTTCTCCCATCACAGTGAATGTTCTGGAGTCGCTCGGGTCTCAGATTGCTGGACGTTTCGAGCCGATACCCCGAAGTTCAATCAGTCGGCTTCGTTCAAGATTCTATTCGAAAAATCTTGCAATTCTTTGCATTAGTTTGTCAAAAATAACTCAATTAATAACTTCTCCCATCACAGTGAATGTTCTGGAGTCGCTCGGGACTCATATTGCTGGGCGTTTCGAGCCGATACCCCGAAGTTCAATCAGTCGGCTTCATTCAGGATTCTATTCGAAAAATCTTGCAATTCTTTGCATTAGTTTGTCAAAAATAACTAAATTAACAACTTCTCCCATCACAGTGAATGTTCTGGAGTCGCTCGGGACTCAGATTGCTGGGCGTTTCGAGCCGATACCCCGAAGTTCAATCAGTCGGCTTCGTTCAAAATTCTATTCGAAAAATCTTGCAATTCTTTGCATTAGTGTGTCAAAAATAACTCGATTAACAACTTCTCCCATCACAGTGAATGTTCTGGAGTCGCTCGGGTCTCAGATTGCTGGACGTTTCGAGCCGATACCTCGAAGTTCAATCAGTCGGCTTCGTTCAAGATTCTATTCGAAAAATCTTGCAATTCTTTGCATTAGTTTGTCAAAAATAACTCAATTAACAACTTCTCCCATCACAGTGAATGTTCTGGGGTCTCTCGGGACTCAGATTGCTGGGCGTTTCGAGCCGATACCCCGAAGTTCAATCAGTCGGCTTCGTTCATGATTCTATTCGAAAAAGCGTGACATTCTTTGCATTATTGTGTCAAAAATAACTGGATTAACAACTTCTCCCAGCACAGTGAATCTTCTGGAGTCGCTCGGGTCTCAGATTGCTGGACGTTTCGAGCCGATACCCCGAAGTTCAATCAGTCGGCTTCGTTCAAGATTCAATTCGAAAAATCTTGCAATTCTTTGCATTAGTTTGTCAAAAATAACTAAATTAACAACTTCTCCCATTATAGTGAATGTTCTGGAGTCGCTCGGGACTCAGATTGCTGGGCGTTTCGAGCCGATACCCCGAAGTTCAATCAGTCGGCTTCGTTCAAAATTCTACTAAAAAAATCTTGCAATTCTTTGCATTAGTGTGTCAAAAATAACTAAATTAACAACCTCTCCCATCACAGTGAATGTTCTGGAGTCGCTCGGGACTCATATTGCTGGGCGTTTCGAGCCGATACCCCGTAGTTCAATCAGTCGGCTTCATTAAGGATTCTATTCGAAAAATCTTGCAATTCTTTGCATTAGTTTGTCAAAAATAACTAAATTAACAACTTCTCCCATCACAGTGAATGTTCTGGAGTCGCTCGGGACTCAGATTGCTGGGCGTTTCGAGCCGATACCCCGAAGTTCAATCAGTCGGCTTCGTTCATGATTCTATTCGAAAAAGCGTGACATTCTTTGCATTATTGTGTCAAAAATAACTGGATTAACAACTTCTCCCAGCACAGTGAATCTTCTGGAGTCGCTCGGGTCTCAGATTGCTGGACGTTTCGAGCCGATACCCCGAAGTTCAATCAGTCGGCTTCGTTCAAGATTCAATTCGAAAAATCTTGCAATTCTTTGCATTAGTTTGTCAAAAATAACTAAATTAACAACTTCTCCCATTATAGTGAATGTTCTGGAGTCGCTCGGGACTCAGATTGCTGGGCGTTTCGAGCCGATACCCCGAAGTTCAATCAGTCGGCTTCGTTCAAAATTCTACTAAAAAAATCTTGCAATTCTTTGCATTAGTGTGTCAAAAATAACTAAATTAACAACCTCTCCCATCACAGTGAATGTTCTGGAGTCGCTCGGGACTCATATTGCTGGGCGTTTCGAGCCGATACCCCGTAGTTCAATCAGTCGGCTTCATTCAGGATTCTATTCGAAAAATCTTGCAATTCTTTGCATTAGTTTGTCAAAAATAACTAAATTAACAACTTCTCCCATCACAGTGAATGTTCTGGAGTCGCTCGGGACTCAGATTGCTGGGCGTTTCGAGCCGATACCCCGAAGTTCAATCAGTCGGCTTCGTTCAAAATTCTATTCGAAAAATCTTGCAATTCTTTGCATTAGTGTGTCAAAAATAACTCGATTAACAACTTCTCCCATCACATTGAATGTTCTGGAGTCGCTCGGGTCTCAGATTGCTGGACGTTTCGAGCCGATACCCCGAAGTTCAATCAGTCGGCTTCGTTCAAGATTCTATTCGAAAAATCTTGCAATTCTTTGCATTAGTTTGTCAAAAATAACTCAATTAACAACTTCTCCCATCACAGTGAATGTTCTGGGGTCGCTCGGGACTCAGATTGCTGGGCGTTTCGAGCCGATACCCCGAAGTTCAATCAGTCGGCTTCGTTCAAGATTCTATTCGGAAAAGCGTGACATTCTTTGCATTATTGTGTCAAGAATAACTCGATTAACAACTTCTCCCATCACAGTGAATCTTCTGGAGTCGCTCGGGTCTCAGATTGCTAGACATTTCGAGCTGATACCCCGTAGTTCAATCAGTCGGCTTCGTTCAAGATTCTATTCGAAAAATCTTGCAATTCTTTGCATTAGTGTGTCAAAAATAACTCGATTAACAACTTCTCCCATCACAGTGAATGTTCTGGAGTCGCTCGGGTCTCAGATTGCTGGACGTTTCGAGCCAATACCCCGAAGTTCAATCAGTCGGCTTCGTTCAAGATTCTATTCGAAAAATCTTGCAATTCTTTGCATTAGTGTGTCAAAAATAACTCGATTAACAACTTCTCCCATCACAGTGAATGTTCTGGGGTCGCTCGGGACTCAGATTGCTGGGCGTTTCGAGCCGATACCCCGAAGTTCAATCAGTCGGCTTCGTTCAAGATTCTATTGGAAAAGGCGTGACTTTCATTGCATTATTGTGTCAAAAATAACTCGATCAACAACTTCTCCCATCACAGTGAATGTTCTGGAGTCGCTCGGGTCTCAGATTGCGGGACGTTTCGAGCTGATACCCCGAAGTTCAATCAGTCGGCTTCGTTCAAGATTCTATTAGAAAAATCATGCAATTCTTTGCATTAGTGTGTCAAAAATAACTCGATTAACAACTTCTCCCATCACAGTGAATGTTCTGGGTTCGCTCGGGACTCAGATTGCTGGGCGTATCGAGCCAATACCCCGAAGTTCAATCAGTCGGCTTCGTTCAAGATTCTATTGGAAAAGGCGTGACTTTCATTGCATTATTGTGTCAAAAATAACTCGATCAACAACTTCTCCCATCACAGTGAATGTTCTGGAGTCGCTCGGGTCTCAGATTGCGGGACGTTTCGAGCTGATACCCCGAAGTTCAATCAGTCGGCTTCGTTCAAGATTCTATTCGAAAAATCTTGCAATTCCTTGCATTAGTTTGTCAAAAATAACTAAATTAACAACTTCTCCCATCACAGTGAATGTTCTGGAGTCGCTCGGGACTCAGATTGCTGGGCGTTTCGAGCCGAAACCCCGAAGTTCAATCAGTCGGCTTCGTTCAAGATTCTATTCGGAAAAGCGTGACATTCTTTGCATTATTGTGTCAAGAATAACTCGATTAACAACTTCTCCCATCACAGTGAATGTTCTGGAGTCGCTCGGGACTCAGATTGCTGGGCGTTTCGAGCCGATACCCCGAAGTTCAATCAGTCGGCTTCGTTCAAAATTCTATTCGAAAAATCTTGCAATTCTTTGCATTAGTGTGTCAAAAATAACTCGATTAACAACTTCTCCCATCACAGTGAATGTTCTGGAGTCGCTCGGGTCTCAGATTGCTGGACGTTTCGAGCCGATACCCCGAAGTTCAATCAGTCGGCTTCGTTCAAGATTCTATTCGAAAAATCTTGCAATTCTTTGCATTAGTTTGTCAAAAATAACTCAATTAACAACTTCTCCCATCACAGTGAATGTTCTGGGGTCTCTCGGGACTCAGATTGCTGGGCGTTTCGAGCCGATACCCCGAAGTTCAATCAGTCGGCTTCATTCAAGATTCTATTCGAAAAAGCGTGACATTCTTTGCATTATTGTGTCAAAAATAACTGGATTAACAACTTCTGCCAGCACAGTGAATCTTCTGGAGTCGCTCGGGTCTCAGATTGCTGGACGTTTCGAGCCGATACCCCGAAGTTCAATCAGTCGGCTTCGTTCAAGATTCAATTCGAAAAATCTTGCAATTCTTTGCATTAGTTTGTCAAAAATAACTAAATTAACAACTTCTCCCATTATAGTGAATGTTCTGGAGTCGCTCGGGACTCAGATTGCTGGGCGTTTCGAGCCGATACCCCGAAGTTCAATCAGTCGGCTTCGTTCAAAATTCTATTAAAAAAATCTTGCAATTCTTTGCATTAGTGTGTCAAAAATAACTCGATTAACGACTTCTCCCATCACAGTGAATGTTCTGGGGTCGCTCGGGACTCAGATTGCTGGGCGTTTCGAGCCGATACCCCGAAGTTCAATCAGTCGGCTTCGTTCAAGATTCTATTCGAAAAAGCGTGACATTCTTTGCATTATTGTGTCAAAAATAACTCGATTAACAACTTCTCCCAGCACAGTGAATCTTCTGGAGTCGCTCGGGTCTCAGATTGCTGGACGTTTCGAGCCGATACCCCGAAGTTCAATCAGTCGGCTTCGTTCAAGATTCAATTCGAAAAATCTTGCAATTCTTTGCATTAGTTTGTCAAAAATAACTAAATTAACAACTTCTCCCATCACAGTGAATGTTCTGGAGTCGCTCGGGACTCAGAATGCTGGGCGTTTCGAGCCGATACCCCGAAGTTCAATCAGTCGGCTTCGTTCAAAATTCTATTCAAAAAATCTTGCAATTCTTTGCATTAGTGTGTCAAACATAACTCGATTAACGACTTCTCCCATCACAGTGAATGTTCTGGAGTCGCTCGAGTCTCAGATTGCTGGACATTTCGAGCTGATACTCCGAAGTTCAATCAGTCGGCTTCGTTCAAGATTCTATTCGAAAAATCTTGCAATTCTTTGCATTAGTGTGTCAAAAATAACTCGATTAACAACTTCTCCCATCACAGTGAATGTTCTGGAGTCGCTCGGGTCTCAGATTGCTGGACGTTTCGAGCCGATACCCCGAAGTTCAATCAGTCGGCTTCGTTCAAGATTCTATTCGAAAAATCTTGCAATTCCTTGCATTAGTTTGTCAAAAATAACTAAATTAACAACTTCTCCCATCACAGTGAATGTTCTGGAGTCGCTCGGGACTCAGATTGCTGGGCGTTTCGAGCCGATACCCCGAAGTTCAATCAGTCGGCTTCGTTCAAGATTCTATTCGGAAAAGCGTGACATTCGTTGCATTATTGTGTCAAGAATAACTCGATTAACAACTTCTCCCATCACAGTGAATGTTCTGGAGTCGCTCGGGACTCAGATTGCTGGGCGTTTCGAGCCGATACCCTGAAGTTCAATCAGTCGGCTTCGTTCAAAATTCTATTCGAAAAATCTTGCAATTCTTTGCATTAGTGTGTCAAAAATAACTCGATTAACAACTTCTCCCATCACAGTGAATGTTCTGGAGTCGCTCGGGTCTCAGATTGCTGGACGTTTCGAGCCGATACCCCGAAGTTCAATCAGTCGGCTTCGTTCAAGATTCTATTCGAAAAATCTTGCAATTCTTTGCATTAGTTTGTCAAAAATAACTCAATTAACAACTTCTCCCATCACAGTGAATGTTCTGGGGTCTCTCGGGACTCAGATTGCTGGGCGTTTCGAGCCGATACCCCGAAGTTCAATCAGTCGGCTTCATTCAAGATTCTATTCGAAAAAGCGTGACATTCTTTGCATTATTGTGTCAAAAATAACTGGATTAACAACTTCTGCCAGCACAGTGAATCTTCTGGAGTCGCTCGGGTCTCAGATTGCTGGACGTTTCGAGCCGATACCCCGAAGTTCAATCAGTCGGCTTCGTTCAAGATTCAATTCGAAAAATCTTGCAATTCTTTGCATTAGTTTGTCAAAAATAACTAAATTAACAACTTCTCCCATTATAGTGAATGTTCTGGAGTCGCTCGGGACTCAGATTGCTGGGCGTTTCGAGCCGATACCCCGAAGTTCAATCAGTCGGCTTCGTTCAAAATTCTATTAAAAAAATCTTGCAATTCTTTGCATTAGTGTGTCAAAAATAACTCGATTAACGACTTCTCCCATCACAGTGAATGTTCTGGGGTCGCTCGGGACTCAGATTGCTGGGCGTTTCGAGCCGATACCCCGAAGTTCAATCAGTCGGCTTCGTTCAAGATTCTATTCGAAAAAGCGTGACATTCTTTGCATTATTGTGTCAAAAATAACTCGATTAACAACTTCTCCCAGCACAGTGAATCTTCTGGAGTCGCTCGGGTCTCAGATTGCTGGACGTTTCGAGCCGATACCCCGAAGTTCAATCAGTCGGCTTCGTTCAAGATTCAATTCGAAAAATCTTGCAATTCTTTGCATTAGTTTGTCAAAAATAACTAAATTAACAACTTCTCCCATCACAGTGAATGTTCTGGAGTCGCTCGGGACTCAGAATGCTGGGCGTTTCGAGCCGATACCCCGAAGTTCAATCAGTCGGCTTCGTTCAAAATTCTATTCAAAAAATCTTGCAATTCTTTGCATTAGTGTGTCAAACATAACTCGATTAACGACTTCTCCCATCACAGTGAATGTTCTGGAGTCGCTCGAGTCTCAGATTGCTGGACATTTCGAGCTGATACTCCGAAGTTCAATCAGTCGGCTTCGTTCAAGATTCTATTCGAAAAATCTTGCAATTCTTTGCATTAGTGTGTCAAAAATAACTCGATTAACAACTTCTCCCATCACAGTGAATGTTCTGGAGTCGCTCGGGTCTCAGATTGCTGGACGTTTCGAGCCGATACCCCGAAGTTCAATCAGTCGGCTTCGTTCAAGATTCTATTCGAAAAATCTTGCAATTCCTTGCATTAGTTTGTCAAAAATAACTAAATTAACAACTTCTCCCATCACAGTGAATGTTCTGGAGTCGCTCGGGACTCAGATTGCTGGGCGTTTCGAGCCGATACCCCGAAGTTCAATCAGTCGGCTTCGTTCAAGATTCTATTGGAAAAAGCGTGACTTTCATTGCATTATTGTGTCAAAAATAACTCGATCAACAACTTCTCCCATCACAGTGAATGTTCTGGAGTCGCTCGGGTCTCAGATTGCTGGACGTTTCGAGCTGATACCCCGAAGTTCAATCAGTCGGCTTCGTTCAAGATTCTATTCGAAAAATCTTGCAATTCCTTGCATTAGTTTGTCAAAAATAACTAAATTAACAACTTCTCCCATCACAGTGAATGTTCTGGAGTCGCTCGGGACTCAGATTGCTGGGCGTTTCGAGCCGATACCCCGAAGTTCAATCAGTCGGCTTCGTTCAAGATTCTATTCGAAAAAGCGTGACATTCTTTGTTTTATTGTGTCAAGAATAACTCGATTAACAACTTCTCCCATCACAGTGAATGTTCTGGAGTCGCTCGGGTCTCAGATTGCTGGACGTTTCGAGCTGATACCCCGAAGTTCAATCAGTCGGCTTCGTTCAAGATTCTATTCGAAAAATCTTGCAATTCTTTGCATTAGTGTGTCAAAAATAACTCAATTAACAACTTCTCCCATCACAGTGAATGTTCTGGGGTCGCTCGGGACTCAGATTGCTGGGCGTTTCGAGCCGATACCCCGAAGTTCAATCAGTCGGCTTCGTTCAAGATTCTATTGGAAAAGGCGTGACTTTCATTGCATTATTGTGTCAAAAATAACTCGATCAACAACTTCTCCCATCACAGTGAATGTTCTGAAGTCGCTCGGGTCTCAGATTGCGGGACGTTTCGAGCTGATACCCCGAAGTTCAATCAGTCGGTTTCGTTCAAGATTCTATTCGAAAAATCTTGCAATTCCTTGCATTAGTTTGTCAAAAATAACTAAATTAACAACTTCTCCCATCACAGTGAATGTTCTGGAGTCGCTCGGGACTCAGATTGCTGGGCGTTTCGAGCCGATACCCTGAAGTTCAATCAGTCGGCTTCGTTCAAGATTCTATTCGAAAAAGCGTGACATTCTTTGCATTATTGTGTCAAGAATAACTCGATTAACAACTTCTCCCATCACAGTGAATGTTCTGGAGTCGCTCGGGTCTCAGATTGCTGGACGTTTCGAGCCGATACCCCGAAGTTCAATCAGTCGGCTTCGTTCAAGATTCTATTCTAAAAATCTTGCAATTCTTTGCATTAGTTTGTCAAAAATAACTAAATTAACAACTTCTCCCATTATATTGAATGTTCTGGAGTCGCTCGGGACTCAGATTGCTGGGCGTTTCGAGCCGATACCCCGAAGTTCAATCAGTCGGCTTCGTTCAAAATTCTATTCAAAAAATCTTGCAATTCTTTGCATTAGTGTGTCAAAAATAACTCGATTAACGACTTCTCCCATCACAGTGAATGTTCTGGGGTCGCTCGGGACTCAGATTGCTGGGCGTTTCGAGCCGATACCCCGAAGTTCAATCAGTCGGCTTCGTTCAAGATTCTATTCAAAAAAGCGTGACATTCTTTGTTTTATTGTGTCAAGAATAACTCGATTAACAACTTCTCCCATCACAGTGAATGTTCTGGAGTCGCTCGGGTCTCAGATTGCTGGACGTTTCGAGCTGATACCCCGAAGTTCAATCAGTCGGCTTCGTTCAAGATTCTATTCGAAAAATCTTACAATTCTTTGCATTAGTGTGTCAAAAATAACTCAATTAACAACTTCTCCCATCACAGTGAATGTTCTGGGGTCGCTCGGGACTCAGATTGCTGGGCGTTTCGAGCCGATACCCCGAAGTTCAATCAGTCGGCTTCGTTCAAGATTCTATTGGAAAAGGCGTGACTTTCATTGCATTATTGTGTCAAAAATAACTCGATCAACAACTTCTCCCATCACAGTGAATGTTCTGAAGTCGCTCGGGTCTCAGATTGCGGGACGTTTCGAGCTGATACCCCGAAGTTCAATCAGTCGGTTTCGTTCAAGATTCTATTCGAAAAATCTTGCAATTCCTTGCATTAGTTTGTCAAAAATAACTAAATTAACAACTTCTCCCATCACAGTGAATGTTCTGGAGTCGCTCGGGACTCAGATTGCTGGGCGTTTCGAGCCGATACCCCGAAGTTCAATCAGTCGGCTTCGTTCAAGATTCTATTCGAAAAAGCGTGACATTCTTTGCATTATTGTGTCAAGAATAACTCGATTAACAACTTCTCCCATCACAGTGAATGTTCTGGAGTCGCTCGGGTCTCAGATTGCTGGACGTTTCGAGCCGATACCCCGAAGTTCAATCAGTCGGCTTCGTTCAAGATTCTATTCTAAAAATCTTGCAATTCTTTGCATTAGTTTGTCAAAAATAACTAAATTAACAACTTCTCCCATTATAGTGAATGTTCTGGAGTCGCTCGGGACTCAGATTGCTGGGCGTTTCGAGCCGATACCCCGAAGTTCAATCAGTCGGCTTCGTTCAAAATTCTATTCAAAAAATCTTGCAATTCTTTGCATTAGTGTGTCAAAAATAACTCGATTAACGACTTCTCCCATCACAGTGAATGTTCTGGGGTCGCTCGGGACTCAGATTGCTGGGCGTTTCGAGCCGATACCCCGAAGTTCAATCAGTCGGCTTCGTTCAAGATTCTATTCGAAAAAGCGTGACATTCTTTGTTTTATTGTGTCAAGAATAACTCGATTAACAACTTCTCCCATCACAGTGAATGTTCTGGAGTCGCTCGGGTCTCAGATTGCTGGACGTTTCGAGCTGATACCCCGAAGTTCAATCAGTCGGCTTCGTTCAAGATTCTATTCGAAAAATCTTGCAATTCTTTGCATTAGTGTGTCAAAAATAACTCAATTAACAACTTCTCCCATCACAGTGAATGTTCTGGGGTCGCTCGGGACTCAGATTGCTGGGCGTTTCGAGCCGATACCCCGAAGTTCAATCAGTCGGCTTCGTTCAAGATTCTATTGGAAAAGTCGTGACTTTCATTGCATTATTGTGTCAAAAATAACTCGATCAACAACTTCTCCCATCACAGTGAATGTTCTGAAGTCGCTCGGGTCTCAGATTGCGGGACGTTTCGAGCTGATACCCCGAAGTTCAATCAGTCGGCTTCGTTCAAGATTCTATTCGAAAAATCTTGCAATTCCTTGCATTAGTTTGTCAAAAATAACTAAATTAACAACTTCTCCCATCACAGTGAATGTTCTGGAGTAGCTTGGGACTCAGATTGCTGGGCGTTTCGAGCCGATACCCCGAAGTTCAATCAGTCGGCTTCGTTCAAGATTCTATTCGAAAAAGCGTGACATTCTTTGCATTATTGTGTCAAGAATAACTCGATTAACAACTTCTCCCATCACAGTGAATGTTCTGGAGTCGCTCGGGTCTCAGATTGCTGGACGTTTCGAGCCGATACCCCGAAGTTCAATCAGTCGGCTTCGTTCAAGATTCTATTCTAAAAATCTTGCAATTCTTTGCATTAGTTTGTCAAAAATAACTAAATTAACAACTTCTCCCATTATAGTGAATGTTCTGGAGTCGCTCGGGACTCAGATTGCTGGGCGTTTCGAGCCGATACCCCGAAGTTCAATCAGTCGGCTTCGTTCAAAATTCTATTCAAAAAATCTTGCAATTCTTTGCATTAGTGTGTCAAAAATAACTCGATTAACGACTTCTCCCATCACAGTGAATGTTCTGGGGTCGCTCGGGACTCAGATTGCTGGGCGTTTCGAGCCGATACCCCGAAGTTCAATCAGTCGGCTTCGTTCAAGATTCTATTCGAAAAAGCGTGACATTCTTTGCATTATTGTGTCAAAAATAACTCGATTAACAACTTCTCCCAGCACAGTGAATCTTCTGGAGTCGCTCGGGTCTCAGATTGCTGGACGTTTCGAGCCGATACCCCGAAGTTCAATCAGTCGACTTCGTTCAAGATTCAATTCGAAAAATCTTGCAATTCTTTGCATTAGTTTGTCAAAAATAACTAAATTAACAACTTCTCCCATCACAGTGAATGTTCTGGAGTCGCTCGGGACTCAGAATGCTGGGCGTTTCGAGCCGATACCCCGAAGTTCAATCAGTCGGCTTCGTTCAAAATTCTATTCAAAAAATCTTGCAATTCTTTGCATTAGTGTGTCAAAAATAACTCGATTAACGACTTCTCCCATCACAGTGAATGTTCTGGAGTCGCTCGAGTCTCAGATTGCTGGACGTTTCGAGCTGATACTCCGAAGTTCAATCAGTCGGCTTCGTTCAAGATTCTATTCGAAAAATCTTGCAATTCTTTGCATTAGTGTGTCAAAAATAACTCGATTAACAACTTCTCCCATCACAGTGAATGTTCTGGAGTCGCTCGGGTCTCAGATTGCTGGACGTTTCGAGCCGATACCCCGAAGTTCAATCAGTCGGCTTCGTTCAAGATTCTATTCGAAAAATCTTGCAATTCTTTGCATTAGTTTGTCAAAAATAACACAATTAACAACTTCTCCCATCACAGTGAATGTTCTGGGGTCGCTCGGGACTCAGATTGCTGGGCGTTTCGAGCCGATACCCCGAAGTTCAATCAGTCGGCTTCGTTCAAGATTCTATTGGAAAAAGCGTGACTTTCATTGCATTATTGTGTCAAAAATAACTCGATCAACAACTTCTCCCATCACAGTGAATGTTCTGGAGTCGCTCGGGTCTCAGATTGCTGGACGTTTCGAGCTGATACCCCGAAGTTCAATCAGTCGGCTTCGTTCAAGATTCTATTCGAAAAATCTTGCAATTCCTTGCATTAGTTTGTCAAAAATAACTAAATTAACAACTTCTCCCATCACAGTGAATGTTCTGGAGTCGCTCGGGACTCAGATTGCTGGGCGTTTCGAGCCGATACCCCGAAGTTCAATCAGTCGGCTTCGTTGAAGATTCTATTCGAAAAAGCGTGACATTCTTTGTATTATTGTGTCAAGAATAACTCGATTAACAACTTCTCCCATCACAGTGAATGTTCTGGAGTCGCTCGGGTCTCAGATTGCTAGACGTTTCGAGCCGATACCCCGAAGTTCAATCAGTCGGCTTCGTTCAAGATTCTATTCGAAAAATCTTGCAATTCTTTGCATTAGTTTGTCAAAAATAACTCAATTAATAACTTCTCCCATCACAGTGAATGTTCTGGAGTCGCTCGGGTCTCAGATTGCTGGACGTTTCGAGCCGATACCCCGAAGTTCAATCAGTCGGCGTCGTTCAAGATTCTATTCGAAAAATCTTGCAATTCTTTGCATTAGTTTGTCAAAAATAACTCAATTAATAACTTCTCCCATCACAGTGAATGTTCTGGAGTCGCTCGAGACTCATATTGCTGGGCGTTTCGAGCCGATACCCCGAAGTTCAATCAGTCGGCTTCGTTCAAGATTCTATTGGAAAAAGCGTGACTTTAATTGCAATATTGTATCAAAAATAACTCGATCAACAACTTCTCCCTTCACAGTGAATGTTCTGGAGTCGCTCGGGTCTCAGATTGCTGGACGTTTCGAGCCGATACCCCGAAGTTCAATCAGTCGGCTTCGTTCAAGATTCAATTCAAAAAATCTTGCAATTCTTTGCATTAGTTTGTCAAAAATAACTAAATTAACAACTTCTCCCATCACAGTGAATGTTCTGGAGTCGCTCGGGTCTCAGATTACTGGACGTTTCGAGCCGATACCCCGAAGTTCAATCAGTCGGCTTCGTTCAAGATTCTATTCGAAAAATCTTGCAATTCCTTGCATTTGTTTGTCAAAAATAACTAAATTAACAACTTCTCCCATCACAGTGAATGTTCTGGAGTCGCTCGGGACTCATATTGCTGGGCGTTTCGAGCCGATACCCCGAAGTTCAATCAGTCGGCTTCGTTCAAGATTCAATTCAAAAAATCTTGCAATTCTTTGCATTAGTTTGTCAAAAATAACTAAATTAACAACTTCTCCCATCACAGTGAATGTTCTGGAGTCGCTCGGGACTCAGATTGCTGGGCGTTTCGAGCCGATACCCCGAAGTTCAATCAGTCGGCTTCGTTCAAGATTCTATTCGAAAAAGCGTGACATTCTTTGCATTATTGTGTCAAGAATAACTCGATTAACAACTTCTCCCATCACAGTGAATGTTCTGGAGTCGCTCGGGTCTCAGATTGCTGGACGTTTCGAGCCGATACCCCGAAGTTCAATCAGTCGGCTTCGTTCAAGATTCTATTCTAAAAATCTTGCAATTCTTTGCATTAGTTTGTCAAAAATAACTAAATTAACAACTTCTCCCATTATAGTGAATGTTCTGGAGTCGCTCGGGACTCAGATTGCTGGGCGTTTCGAGCCGATACCCCGAAGTTCAATCAGTCGGCTTCGTTCAAAATTCTATTCAAAAAATCTTGCAATTCTTTGCATTAGTGTGTCAAAAATAACTCGATTAACGACTTCTCCCATCACAGTGAATGTTCTGGGGTCGCTCGGGACTCAGATTGCTGGGCGTTTCGAGCCGATACCCCGAAGTTCAATCAGTCGGCTTCGTTCAAGATTCTATTCGAAAAAGCGTGACATTCTTTGCATTATTGTGTCAAAAATAACTCGATTAACAACTTCTCCGAGCACAGTGAATCTTCTGGAGTCGCTCGGGTCTCAGATTGCTGGACGTTTCGAGCCGATACCCCGAAGTTCAATCAGTCGACTTCGTTCAAGATTCAATTCGAAAAATCTTGCAATTCTTTGCATTAGTTTGTCAAAAATAACTATATTAACAACTTCTCCCATCACAGTGAATGTTCTGGAGTCGCTCGGGACTCAGAATGCTGGGCGTTTCGAGCCGATACCCCGAAGTTCAATCAGTCGGCTTCGTTCAAAATTCTATTCAAAAAATCTTGCAATTCTTTGCATTAGTGTGTCAAAAATAACTCGATTAACGACTTCTCCCATCACAGTGAATGTTCTGGAGTCGCTCGAGTCTCAGATTGCTGGACGTTTCGAGCTGATACTCCGAAGTTCAATCAGTCGGCTTCGTTCAAGATTCTATTCGAAAAATCTTGCAATTCTTTGCATTAGTGTGTCAAAAATAACTCGATTAACAACTTCTCCCATCACAGTGAATGTTCTGGAGTCGCTCGGGTCTCAGATTGCTGGACGTTTCGAGCCGATACCCCGAAGTTCAATCAGTCGGCTTCGTTCAAGATTCTATTCGAAAAATCTTGCAATTCTTTGTATTAGTTTGTCAAAAATAACACAATTAACAACTTCTCCCATCACAGTGAATGTTCTGGGGTCGCTCGGGACTCAGATTGCTGGGCGTTTCGAGCCGATACCCCGAAGTTCAATCAGTCGGCTTCGTTCAAGATTCTATTGGAAAAAGCGTGACTTTCATTGCATTATTGTGTCAAAAATAACTCGATCAACAACTTCTCCCATCACAGTGAATGTTCTGGAGTCGCTCGGGTCTCAGATTGCTGGACGTTTCGAGCTGATACCCCGAAGTTCAATCAGTCGGCTTCGTTCAAGATTCTATTCGAAAAATCTTGCAATTCCTTGCATTAGTTTGTCAAAAATAACTAAATTAACAACTTCTCCCATCACAGTGAATGTTCTGGAGTCGCTCGGGACTCAGATTGCTGGGCGTTTCGAGCCGATACCCCGAAGTTCAATCAGTCGGCTTCGTTCAAGATTCTATTCGAAAAAGCGTGACATTCTTTGTTTTATTGTGTCAAGAATAACTCGATTAACAACTTCTCCCGTCACAGTGAATGTTCTGGAGTCGCTCGGGTCTCAAATTGCTGGACGTTTCGAGCTGATACCCCGAAGTTCAATCAGTCAGCTTCGTTCAAGATTCTATTCGAAAAATCTTGCAATTCTTTGCATTAGTGTGTCAAAAATAACTCGATTAACAACTTCTCCCATCACAGTGAATGTTCTGGAGTCGCTCGGGTCTCAGATTGCTGGACGTTTCGAGCCAATACCCCGAAGTTCAATCAGTCGGCTTCGTTCAAGATTCTATTCGAAAAATCTTGCAATTCTTTGCATTAGTTTGTCAAAAATAACTCAATTAACAACTTCTCCCATCACAGTGAATGTTCTGGGGTCGCTCGGGACTCAGATTGCTGGGCGTTTCAAGCCGATACCCCGAAGTTCAATCAGTCAGCTTCGTTCAAGATTCTATTGGAAAAGGCGTGACTTTCATTGCATTATTGTGTCAAAAATAACTCGATCAACAACTTCTCCCATCACAGTGAATGTTCTGAAGTCGCTCGGGTCTCAGATTGCGGGACGTTTCGAGCTGATACCCCGAAGTTCAATCAGTCGGCTTCGTTCAAGATTCTATTCGAAAAATCTTGCAATTCCTTGCATTAGTTTGTCAAAAATAACTAAATTAACAACTTCTCCCATCACAGTGAATGTTCTGGAGTCGCTCGGGACTCAGATTGCTGGGCGTTTCGAGCCGATACCCCGAAGTTCAATCAGTCGGCTTCGTTCAAGATTCTATTCGAAAAAGCGTGACATTCTTTGCATTATTGTGTCAAGAATAACTCGATTAACAACTTCTCCCATCACAGTGAATGTTCTGGAGTCGCTCGGGTCTCAGATTGCTGGACGTTTCGAGCCGATACCCCGAAGTTCAATCAGTCGGCTTCGTTCGAGATTCTATTCGAAAAATCTTGCAATTCTTTGCATTAGTTTGTCAAAAATAACTCAATTAATAACTTCTCCCATCACAGTGAATGTTCTGGAGTCGCTCGGGACTCATATTGCTGGGCGTTTCGAGCCGATACCCCGAAGTTCAATCAGTCGGCTTCATTCAAGATTCTATTCGAAAAATCTTGCAATTCTTTGCATTAGTTTGTCAAAAATAACTAAATTAACAACTTCTCCCATCACAGTGAATGTTCTGGAGTCGCTCGGGACTCAGATTGCTGGGCGTTTCGAGCCGATACCCCGAAGTTCAATCAGTCGGCTTCGTTCAAGATTCTATTCGAAAAAGCGTGACATTCTTTGCATTATTGTGTCAAGAATAACTCGATTAACAACTTCTCCCATCACAGTGAATGTTCTGAAGTCGCTCGGGTCTCAGATTGCTGGACGTTTCGAGCCGATACCCCGAAGTTCAATCAGTCGGCTTCGTTCAAGATTCAATTCGAAAAATCTTGCAATTCTTTGCATTAGTTTGTCAAAAATAACTAAATTAACAACTTCTCCCATTATAGTGAATGTTCTGGAGTCGCTCGGGACTCAGATTGCTGGGCGTTTCGAGCCGATACCCCGAAGTTCAATCAGTCGGCTTCGTTCAAAATTCTATTAAAAAAATCTTGCAATTCTTTGCATTAGTGTGTCAAAAATAACTAAATTAACAACCTCTCCCATCACAGTGAATGTTCTGGAGTCGCTCGGGACTCATATTGCTGGGCGTTTCGAGCCGATACCCCGTAGTTCAATCAGTCGGCTTCATTCAGGATTCTATTCGAAAAATCTTGCAATTCTTTGCATTAGTTTGTCAAAAATAACTAAATTAACAACTTCTCCCATCACAGTGAATGTTCTGGAGTCGCTCGGGACTCAGATTGCTGGGCGTTTCGAGCCGATACCCCGAAGTTCAATCAGTCGGCTTCGTTCAAAATTCTATTCGAAAAATCTTGCAATTCTTTGCATTAGTGTGTCAAAAATAACTCGATTAACAACTTCTCCCATCACAGTGAATGTTCTGGAGTCGCTCGGGTCTCAGATTGCTGGACGTTTCGAGCCGATACCCCGAAGTTCAATCAGTCGGCTTCGTTCAAGATTCTATTCGAAAAATCTTGCAATTCTTTGCATTAGTTTGTCAAAAATAACTCAATTAACAACTTCTCCCATCACAGTGAATGTTCTAGGGTCGCTCGGGACTCAGATTGCTGGGCGTTTCGAGCCGATACCCCGAAGTTCAATCAGTCAGCTTCGTTCAAGATTCTATTGGAAAAGGCGTGACTTTCATTGCATTATTGTGTCAAAAATAACTCGATCAACAACTTCTCCCATCACAGTGAATGTTCTGAAGTCGCTCGGGTCTCAGATTGCGGGACGTTTCGAGCTGATACCCCGAAGTTCAATCAGTCAGCTTCGTTCAAGATTCTATTCGAAAAATCTTGCAATTCCTTGCATTAGTTTGTCAAAAATAACTAAATTAACAACTTCTCCCATCACAGTGAATGTTCTGGAGTCGCTCGGGACTCAGATTGCTGGGCGTTTCGAGCCGATACCCCGAAGTTCAATCAGTCGGCTTCGTTCAAGATTCTATTCGAAAAAGCGTGACATTCTTTGCATTATTGTGTCAAGAATAACTCGATTAACAACTTCTCCCATCACAGTGAATGTTCTGGAGTCGCTCGGGTCTCAGATTGCTGGACGTTTCGAGCCGATACCCCGAAGTTCAATCAGTCGGCTTCGTTCAAGATTCTATTCGAAAAATCTTGCAATTCTTTGCATTAGTTTGTCAAAAATAACTCAATTAATAACTTCTCCCATCACAGTGAATGTTCTGGAGTCGCTCGGGACTCATATTGCTGGGCGTTTCGAGCCGATACCCCGAAGTTCAATCAGTCGGCTTCATTCAAGATTCTATTCGAAAAATCTTGCAATTCTTTGCATTAGTTTGTCAAAAATAACTAAATTAACAACTTCTCCCATCACAGTGAATGTTCTGGAGTCGCTCGGGACTCAGATTGCTGGGCGTTTCGAGCCGATACCCCGAAGATCAATCAGTCGGCTTCGTTCAAAATTCTATTCGAAAAATCTTGCAATTCTTTGCATTAGTGTGTCAAAAATAACTCGATTAACAACTTCTCCCATCACAGTGAATGTTCTGGAGTCGCTCGGGTCTCAGATTGCTGGACGTTTCGAGCCGATACCCCGAAGTTCAATCAGTCGGCTTTGTTCAAGATTCTATTCGAAAAATCTTGCAATTCTTTGCATTAGTTTGTCAAAAATAACTCAATTAACAACTTCTCCCATCACAGTGAATGTTCTGGGGTCTCTCGGGACTCAGATTGCTGGGCGTTTCGAGCCGAGATCCCGAAGTTCAATCAGTCGGCTTCGTTCAAGATTCTATTCGAAAAAGCGTGACATTCTTTGCATTATTGTGTCAAAAATAACTGGATTAACAACTTCTCCCAGCATAGTGAATCTTCTGGAGTCGCTCGGGTCTCAGATTGCTGGACGTTTCGAGCCGATACCCCGAAGTTCAATCAGTCGGCTTCGTTCAAGATTCAATTCGAAAAATCTTGCAATTCTTTGCATTAGTTTGTCAAAAATAACTAAATTAACAACTTCTCCCATCATAGTGAATGTTATGGAGTCGCCCGGGACTCAGATTGCTGGGCGTTTCGAGCCGATACCCCGAAGTTCAATCAGTCGGCTTCGTTCAAAATTCTATTCAAAAAATCTTGCAATTCTTTGCATTAGTGTGTCAAAAATAACTCGATTAACGACTTCTCCCATCACAGTGAATGTTCTGGAGTCGCTCGAGTCTCAGATTGCTGGACGTTTCGAGCTGATACTCCGAAGTTCAATCAGTCGGCTTCGTTCAAGATTCTATTCGAAAAATCTTGCAATTCTTTGCATTAGTGTGTCAAAAATAACTCGATTAACAACTTCTCCCATCACAGTGAATGTTCTGGAGTCGCTCGGGTCTCAGATTGCTGGACGTTTCGAGCCGATACCCCGAAGTTCAATCAGTCGGCTTCGTTCAAGATTCTATTCGAAAAATCTTGCAATTGTTTGGATTAGTCTGTCAAAAATAACTCGATTAACAACTTCTCCCATCACAGTGAATGTTCTGGAGTCGCTCGGGTCTTAGATTGCTGGACGTTTCGAGCTGATACCCCGAAGTTCAATCAGTCGGCTTCGTTCAAGATTCTATTCGAAAAATCTTGCAATTCCTTGCATTAGTTTGTCAAAAATAACTAAATTAACAACTTCTCCCATCACAGTGAATGTTCTGGAGTCGCTCGGGACTCAGATTGCTGGGCGTTTCGAGCCGATACCCCGAAGTTCAATCAGTCGGCTTCGTTCAAGATTCTATTCGAAAAAGCGTGACATTCTTTGTTTTATTGTGTCAAGAATAACTCGATTAACAACTTCTCCCATCACAGTGAATGTTCTGGAGTCGCTCGGGTCTCAGATTGCTGGACGTTTCGAGCTGATACCCCGAAGTTCAATCAGTCGGCTTCGTTCAAGATTCTATTCGAAAAATCTTGCAATTCTTTGCATTAGTGTGTCAAAAATAACTCGATTAACAACTTCTCCCATCACAGTGAATGTTCTGGAGTCGCTCGGGTCTCAGATTGCTGGACGTTTCGAGCCAATACCCTGAAGTTCAATCAGTCGGCTTCGTTCAAGATTCTATTCGAAAAATCTTGCAATTCTTTGCATTAGTTTGTCAAAAATAACTCAATTAACAACTTCTCCCATCACAGTGAATGTTCTGGGGTCGCTCGGGACTCAGATTGCTGGGCGTTTCGAGCCGATACCCCGAAGTTCAATCAGTCAGCCTCGTTCAAGATTCTATTGGAAAAGGCGTGACTTTCATTGCATTATTGTGTCAAAAATAACTCGATCAACAACTTCTCCCATCACAGTGAATGTTCTGAAGTCGCTCGGGTCTCAGATTGCGGGACGTTTCGAGCTGATACCCCGAAGTTCAATCAGTCGGCTTCGTTCAAGATTCTATTCGAAAAATCTTGCAATTCCTTGCATTAGTTTGTCAAAAATAACTAAATTAACAACTTCTCCCATCACAGTGAATGTTCTGGAGTCGCTCGGGACTCAGATTGCTGGGCGTTTCGAGCCGATACCCCGAAGTTCAATCAGTCGGCTTCGTTCAAGATTCTATTCGAAAAAGCGTGACATTCTTTGCATTATTGTGTCAAGAATAACTCGATCAACAACTTCTCCCATCACAGTGAATGTTCTGGAGTCGCTCGGGTCTCAAATTGCTGGACGTTTCGAGCTGATACCCCGAAGTTCAATCAGTCGGCTTCGTTCAAGATTCTATTCGAAAAATCTTGCAATTCCTTGCATTAGTTTGTCAAAAATAACTAAATTAACAACTTCTCCCATCACAGTGAATGTTCTGGAGTCGCTCGGGACTCAGATTGCTGGGCGTTTCGAGCCGATACCCCGAAGTTCAATCAGTCGGCTTCGTTCAAGATTCTATTCGAAAAAGCGTGACATTCTTTGTTTTATTGTGTCAAGAATAACTCGATTAACAACTTCTCCCATCACAGTGAATGTTCTGGAGTCGCTCGGGTCTCAGATTGCTGGACATTTCGAGCTGATACCCCGAAGTTCAATCAGTCGGCTTCGTTCAAGATTCTATTCGAAAAATCTTGCAATTCTTTGCATTAGTGTGTCAAAAATAACTCGATTAACATCTTCTCCCATCACAGTGAATGTTCTGGAGTCGCTCGGGTCTCAGATTGCTGGACGTTTCGAGCCAATACCCCGAAGTTCAATCAGTCGGCTTCGTTCAAGATTCTATTCGAAAAATCTTGCAATTCTTTGCATTAGTTTGTCAAAAATAACTCAATTAACAACTTCTCCCATCACAGTGAATGTTCTGGGGTCGCTCGGGACTCAGATTGCTGGGCGTTTCGAGCCGATACCCCGAAGTTCAATCAGTCAGCTTCGTTCAAGATTCTATTGGAAAAGGCGTGACTTTCATTGCATTATTGTGTCAAAAATAACTCGATCAACAACTTCTCCCATCACAGTGAATGTTCTGAAGTCGCTCGGGTCTCAGATTGCGGGACGTTTCGAGCTGATACCCCGAAGTTCAATCAGTCGGCTTCGTTCAAGATTCTATTCGAAAAATCTTGCAATTCCTTGCATTAGTTTGTCAAAAATAACTAAATTAACAACTTCTCCCATCACAGTGAATGTTCTGGAGTCGCTCGGGACTCAGATTGCTGGGCATTTCGAGCCGATACCCCGAAGTTCAATCAGTCGGCTTCGTTCAAGATTCTATTCGAAAAAGCGTGACATTCTTTGCATTATTGTGTCAAGAATAACTCGATTAACAACTTCTCCCATCACAGTGAATGTTCTGGAGTCGCTCGGGTCTCAGATTGCTGGACGTTTCGAGCCGATACACCGAAGTTCAATCAGTCGGCTTCGTTCAAGATTCTATTCGAAAAATTTTGCAATTCTTTGCATTAGTTTGTCAAAAATAACTCAATTAATAACTTCTCCCATCACAGTGAATGTTCTGGAGTCGCTCGGGACTCATATTGCTGGGCGTTTCGAGCCGATACCCCGAAGTTCAATCAGTCGGCTTCATTCAAGATTCTATTCGAAAAATCTTGCAATTCTTTGCATTAGTTTGTCAAAAATAACTAAATTAACAACTTCTCCCATCACAGTGAATGTTCTGGAGTCGCTCGGGACTCAGATTGCTGGGCGTTTCGAGCCGATACCCCGAAGTTCAATCAGTCGGCTTCGTTCAAAATTCTATTCGAAAAATCTTGCAATTCTTTGCATTAGTGTGTCAAAAATAACTCGATTAACAACTTCTCCCATCACAATGAATGTTCTGGAGTCGCTCGGGACTCAGATTGCTGGGCGTTTCGAGCCGATACCCCGAAGTTCAATCAGTCGGCTTCGTTCAAGATTCTATTCGAAAAAGCGTGACATTCTTTGTTTTATTGTGTCAAGAATAACTCGATTAACAACTTCTCCCATCACAGTGAATGTTCTGGAGTCGCTCGGGTCTCAGATTGCTGGACGTTTCGAGCTGATACCCCGAAGTTCAATCAGTCGGCTTCGTTCAAGATTCTATTCGAAAAATCTTGCAATTCTTTGCATTAGTGTGTCAAAAATAACTCGATTAACATCTTCTCCCATCACAGTGAATGTTCTGGAGTCGCTCGGGTCTCAGATTGCTGGACGTTTCGAGCCAATACCCCGAAGTTCAATCAGTCGGCTTCGTTCAAGATTCTATTCGAAAAATCTTGCAATTCTTTGCATTAGTTTGTCAAAAATAACTCAATTAACAACTTCTCCCATCACAGTGAATGTTCTGGGGTCGCTCGGGACTCAGATTGCTGGGCGTTTCGAGCCGATACCCCGAAGTTCAATCAGTCAGCTTCGTTCAAGATTCTATTGGAAAAGGCGTGACTTTCATTGCATTATTGTGTCAAAAATAACTCGATCAACAACTTCTCCCATCACAGTGAATGTTCTGAAGTCGCTCGGGTCTCAGATTGCGGGACGTTTCGAGCTGATACCCCGTAGTTCAATCAGTCGGCTTCGTTCAAGATTCTATTCGAAAAATCTTGCAATTCCTTGCATTAGTTTGTCAAAAATAACTAAATTAACAACTTCTCCCATCACAGTGAATGTTCTGGAGTCGCTCGGGACTCAGATTGCTGGGCATTTCGAGCCGATACCCCGAAGTTCAATCAGTCGGCTTCGTTCAAGATTCTATTCGAAAAAGCGTGACATTCTTTTCATTATTGTGTCAAGAATAACTCGATTAACAACTTCTCCCATCACAGTGAATGTTCTGGAGTCGCTCGGGTCTCAGATTGCTGGACGTTTCGAGCCGATACACCGAAGTTCAATCAGTCGGCTTCGTTCAAGATTCTATTCGAAAAATTTTGCAATTCTTTGCATTAGTTTGTCAAAAATAACTCAATTAATAACTTCTCCCATCACAGTGAATGTTCTGGAGTCGCTCGGGACTCATATTGCTGGGCGTTTCGAGCCGATACCCCGAAGTTCAATCAGTCGGCTTCATTCAAGATTCTATTCGAAAAATCTTGCAATTCTTTGCATTAGTTTGTCAAAAATAACTAAATTAACAACTTCTCCCATCACAGTGAATGTTCTGGAGTCGCTCGGGACTCAGATTGCTGGGCGTTTCGAGCCGATACCCCGAAGTTCAATCAGTCGGCTTCGTTCAAAATTCTATTCGAAAAATCTTGCAATTCTTTGCATTAGTGTGTCAAAAATAACTCGATTAACAACTTCTCCCATCACAATGAATGTTCTGGAGTCGCTCGGGTCTCAGATTGCTGGACGTTTCGAGCCGATACCCCGAAGTTCAATCAGTCGGCTTCGTTCAAGATTCTATTCGAAAAATCTTGCAATTCTTTGCATTAGTTTGTCAAAAATAACTCAATTAACAACTTCTCCCATCACAGTGAATGTTCTGGGGTCTCTCGGGACTCAGATTGCTGGGCGTTTCGAGCCGATACCCCGAAGTTCAATCAGTCGGCTTCGTTCAAGATTCTATTCGAAAAAGCGTGACATTCTTTGCATTATTGTGTCAAAAATAACTGGATTAACAACTTCTCCCAGCACAGTGAATGTTCTGGAGTCGCTCGGGTCTCAGATTGCTGGACGTTTCGAGCCGATACCCCGAAGTTCAATCAGTCGGCTTCGTTCAAGATTCAATTCGAAAAATCTTGCAATTCTTTGCATTAGTTTGTCAAAAATAACTAAATTAACAACTTCTCCCATCATAGTGAATGTTATGGAGTCGCTCGGGACTCAGATTGCTGGGCGTTTCGAGCCGATACCCCGAAGTTCAATCAGTCGGCTTCGTTCAAAATTCTATTCAAAAAATCTTGCAATTCTTTGCATTAGTGTGTCAAAAATAACTCGATTAACGACTTCTCCCATCACAGTGAATGTTCTGGAGTCGCTCGAGTCTCAGATTGCTGGACGTTTCGAGCTGATACTCCGAAGTTCAATCAGTCGGCTTCGTTCAAGATTCTATTCGAAAAATCTTGCAATTCTTTGCATTAGTGTGTCAAAAATAACTCGATTAACAACTTCTCCCATCACAGTGAATGTTCTGGAGTCGCTCGGGTCTCAGATTGCTGGACGTTTCGAGCCGATACCCCGAAGTTCAATCAGTCGGCTTCGTTCAAGATTCTATTCGAAAAATCTTGCAATTCTTTGCATTAGTTTGTCAAAAATAACTAAATTAACAACTTCTCCCATCATAGTGAATGTTATGGAGTCGCTCGGGACTCAGATTGCTGGGCGTTTCGAGCCGATACCCCGAAGTTCAATCAGTCGGCTTCGTTCAAAATTCTATTCAAAAAATCTTGCAATTCTTTGCATTAGTGTGTCAAAAATAACTCGATTAACGACTTCTCCCATCACAGTGAATGTTCTGGAGTCGCTCGAGTCTCAGATTGCTGGACGTTTCGAGCTGATACTCCGAAGTTCAATCAGTCGGCTTCGTTCAAGATTCTATTCGAAAAATCTTGCAATTCTTTGCATTAGTGTGTCAAAAATAACTCGATTAACAACTTCTCCCATCACAGTGAATGTTCTGGAGTCGCTCGGGTCTCAGATTGCTGGACGTTTCGAGCCGATACCCCGAAGTTCAATCAGTCGGCTTCGTTCAAGATTCAATTCGAAAAATCTTGCAATTCTTTGCATTAGTTTGTCAAAAATAACTAAATTAACAACTTCTCCCATCATAGTGAATGTTATGGAGTCGCTCGGGACTCAGATTGCTGGGCGTTTCGAGCCGATACCCCGAAGTTCAATCAGTCGGCTTCGTTCAAAATTCTATTCAAAAAATCTTGCAATTCTTTGCATTAGTGTGTCAAAAATAACTCGATTAACGACTTCTCCCATCACAGTGAATGTTCTGGAGTCGCTCGAGTCTCAGATTGCTGGACGTTTCGAGCTGATACTCCGAAGTTCAATCAGTCGGCTTCGTTCAAGATTCTATTCGAAAAATCTTGCAATTCTTTGCATTAGTGTGTCAAAAATAACTCGATTAACAACTTCTCCCATCACAGTGAATGTTCTGGAGTCGCTCGGGTCTCAGATTGCTGGACGTTTCGAGCCGATACCCCGAAGTTCAATCAGTCGGCTTCGTTCAAGATTCAATTCGAAAAATCTTGCAATTCTTTGCATTAGTTTGTCAAAAATAACTAAATTAACAACTTCTCCCATCATAGTGAATGTTATGGAGTCGCTCGGGACTCAGATTGCTGGGCGTTTCGAGCCGATACCCCGAAGTTCAATCAGTCGGCTTCGTTCAAAATTCTATTCAAAAAATCTTGCAATTCTTTGCATTAGTGTGTCAAAAATAACTCGATTAACGACTTCTCCCATCACAGTGAATGTTCTGGAGTCGCTCGAGTCTCAGATTGCTGGACGTTTCGAGCTGATACTCCGAAGTTCAATCAGTCGGCTTCGTTCAAGATTCTATTCGAAAAATCGTGCAATTCTTTGCATTAGTGTGTCAAAAATAACTCGATTAACAACTTCTCCCATCACAGTGAATGTTCTGGAGTCGCTCGGGTCTCAGATTGCTGGACGTTTCGAGCCGATACCCCGAAGTTCAATCAGTCGGCTTCGTTCAAGATTCTATTCGAAAAATCTTGCAATTGTTTGGATTAGTCTGTCAAAAATAACCCGATTAACAACTTCTCCCATCACAGTGAATGTTCTGGGGTCGCTCGGGACTCAGATTGCTGGGCGTTTCGAGCCGATACCCCGAAGTTCAATCAGTCGGCTTCGTTCAAGATTCTACTGGAAAAAGCGTGACTTTCATTGCATTATTGTGTCAAAAATAACTCGATCAACAACTTCTCCCATCACAGTGAATGTTCTGGAGTCGCTCGGGTCTCAGATTGCTGGACGTTTCGAGCTGATACCCCGAAGTTCAATCAGTCGGCTTCGTTCAAGATTCTATTCGAAAAATCTTGCAATTCCTTGCATTAGTTTGTCAAAAATAACTAAATTAACAACTTCTCCCATCACAGTGAATGTTCTGGAGTCGCTCGGGACTCAGATTGCTGGGCGTTTCGAGCCGATACCCCGAAGTTCAATCAGTCGGCTTCGTTCAAGATTCTATTCGAAAAAGCGTGACATTCTTTGCATTATTGTGTCAAAAATAACTGGATTAACAACTTCTCCCAG
Organism: Canna indica; assembly: GCA_034359265.1. NCBI lineage: Eukaryota > Viridiplantae > Streptophyta > Magnoliopsida > Zingiberales > Cannaceae > Canna > Canna indica. The sequence continues at coordinate 44,956,876 of CP136896.1, forward strand.
CACAGTGAATCTTCTGGAGTCGCTCGGGTCTCAGATTGCTGGACGTTTCGAGCCGATACCCCGAAGTTCAATCAGTCGGCTTCGTTCAAGATTCAATTCGAAAAATCTTGCAATTCTTTGCATTAGTTTGTCAAAAATAACTAAATTAACAACTTCTCCCATCATAGTGAATGTTATGGAGTCGCTCGGGAATCAGATTGCTGGGCGTTTCGAGCCGATACCCCGAAGTTCAATCAGTCGGCTTCGTTCAAAATTCTATTCAAAAAATCTTGCAATTCTTTGCATTAGTGTGTCAAAAATAACTCGATTAACGACTTCTCCCATCACAGTGAATGTTCTGGAGTCGCTCGAGTCTCAGATTGCTGGACGTTTCGAGCTGATACTCCGAAGTTCAATCAGTCGGCTTCGTTCAAGATTCTATTCGAAAAATCTTGCAATTCTTTGCATTAGTGTGTCAAAAATAACTCGATTAACAACTTCTCCCATCACAGTGAATGTTCTGGAGTCGCTCGGGTCTCAGATTGCTGGACGTTTCGAGCCGATACCCCGAAGTTCAATCAGTCGGCTTCGTTCAAGATTCTATTCGAAAAATCTTGCAATTGTTTGGATTAGTCTGTCAAAAATAACCCGATTAACAACTTCTCCCATCACAGTGAATGTTCTGGGGTCGCTCGGGACTCAGATTGCTGGGCGTTTCGAGCCGATACCCCGAAGTTCAATCAGTCGGCTTCGTTCAAGATTCTATTCGAAAAATCTTGCAATTCTTTGCATTAGTTTGTCAAAAATAACTCAATTAATAACTTCTCCCATCACAGTGAATGTTCTGGGGTCGCTCGGGACTCAGATTGCTGGGCATTTCGAGCCGATACCCCGAAGTTCAATCAGTCGGCTTCGTTCAAGATTCTATTCGAAAAAGCGTGACATTCTTTGCATTATTGTGTCAAAAATAACTCGATTAACAACTTCTCCCAGCACAGTAAATCTTCTGGAGTCGCTCGGGTCTCAGATTGCTGGACGTTTCGAGCCGATACCCCGAAGTTCAATCAGTCGGCTTCGTTCAAGATTCAATTCGAAAAATCTTGCAATTCTTTGCATTAGTTTGTCAAAAATAACTAAATTAACAACTTCTCCCATCACAGTGAATGTTCTGGAGTCGCTCGGGACTCAGATTGCTGGGCGTTTCGAGCCGATACCCCGAAGTTCAATCAGTCGGCTTCGTTCAAAATTCTATTCAAAAAATCTTGCAATTCTTTGCATTAGTGTGTCAAAAATAACTCGATTAACGACTTCTCCCATCACAGTGAATGTTCTGGAGTCGCTCGAGACTCATATTGCTGGGCGTTTCGAGCCGATACCCCGAAGTTCAATCAGTGGGCTTCGTTCAAGATTCTATTCGAAAAATCTTGCAATTCTTTGCATTAGTTTGTCAAAAATAACTAAATTAACAACTTCTCCCATCACAGTGAATGTTCTGGAGTCGCTCGGGACTCAGATTGCTGGGCGTTTCGAGCCGATACCCCGAAGTTCAATCAGTCGGCTTCGTTCAAAATTCTATTCAAAAAATCTTGCAATTCTTTGCATTAGTGTGTCAAAAATAACTCGATTAACGACTTCTCCCATCACAGTGAATGTTCTGGAGTCGCTCGGGTCTCAGATTGCTGGACGTTTCGAGCTGATACCCCGAAGTTCAATCAGTCGGCTTCGTTCAAGATTCTATTCGAAAAATCTTGCAATTCTTTGCATTAGTGTGTCAAAAATAACTCGATTAACAACTTCTCCCATCACAGTGAATGTTTTGGAGTCGCTCGGGTCTCAGATTGCTGGGCGTTTCGAGCCGATACCCCGAAGTTCAATCAGTCGGCTTCTTTCAAGATTCTATTCGAAAAAGCGTGACATTCTTTGTATTATTGTGTCAAGAATAACTCGATTAACAACTTCTCCCATCACAGTGAATGTTCTGGAGTCGCTCGGGTTTCAGATTGCTAGACGTTTCGAGCCGATACCCCGAAGTTCAATCAGTCGGCTTCGTTCAAGATTCTATTCGAAAAATCTTGCAATTCTTTGCATTAGTTTGTCAAAAATAACTCAATTAATAACTTCTCCCATCACAGTGAATGTTCTGGAGTCGCTCGAGACTCATATTGCTGGGCGTTTCGAGCCGATACCCCGAAGTTCAATCAGTGGGCTTCGTTCAAGATTCTATTCGAAAAATCTTGCAATTCTTTGCATTAGTTTGTCAAAAATAACTAAATTAACAACTTCTCCCATCACAGTGAATGTTCTGGAGTCGCTCGGGACTCAGATTGCTGGGCGTTTCGAGCCGATACCCCGAAGTTCAATCAGTCGGCTTCGTTCAAAATTCTATTCAAAAAATCTTGCAATTCTTTGCATTAGTGTGTCAAAAATAACTCGATTAACGACTTCTCCCATCACAGTGAATGTTCTGGAGTCGCTCGGGTCTCAGATTGCTGGACGTTTCGAGCTGATACCCCGAAGTTCAATCAATCGGCTTCGTTCAAGATTCTATTCGAAAAATCTTGCAATTATTTGCATTAGTGTGTCAAAAATAACTCGATTAACAACTTCTCCCGTCACAGTGAATGTTCTGGAGTCGCTCGGGTCTCAGATTGCTGGACGTTTCGAGCCGATACCCCGAAGTTCAATCAGTCGGCTTCGTTCAAGATTCTATTCGAAAAATCTTGCAATTCTTTGCATTAGTTTGTCAAAAATAACTCAATTAACAACTTCTCCCATCACAGTGAATGTTCTGGGGTCGCTCGGGACTCAGATTGCTGGGCTTTTCGAGCCGATACCCCGAAGTTCAATCAGTCGGCTTCGTTCAAGATTCTATTGGAAAAAGCGTGACTTTCATTGCATTATTGTGTCAAAAATAACTCGATCAACAACTTCTCCCATCACAGTGAATGTTCTGGAGTCGCTCGGGTCTCAGATTGCTGGACGTTTCGAGCTGATACCCCGAAGTTCAATCAGTCGGCTTCGTTCAAAATTCTATTCGAAAAATCTTGCAATTCCTTGCATTAGTTTGTCAAAAATAACGAAATTAACAACTTCTCCCATCACAGTGAATGTTCTGGAGTCGCTCGGGACTCAGATTGCTGGACGTTTCGAGCTGATACCCCGAAGTTCAATCAGTCGGCTTCGCTCAAGATTCTATTCGAAAAATCTTGCAATTCCTTGCATTAGTTTGTCAAAAATAACTAAATTAACAACTTCTCCCATCACAGTGAATGTTCTGGAGTCGCTCGGGACTCAGATTGCTGGGCGTTTCGAGCCGATACCCCGAAGTTCAATCAGTCGGCTTCGTTCAAAATTCTATTCAAAAAATCTTGCAATTCTTTGCATTAGTGTGTCAAAAATAACTCGATTAACGACTTCTCCCATCACAGTGAATGTTCTGGAGTCGCTCGGGTCTCAGATTGCTGGACGTTTCGAGCTGATACCCCGAAGTTCAATCAGTCGGCTTCGTTCAAGATTCTATTCGAAAAATCTTGCAATTATTTGCATTAGTGTGTCAAAAATAACTCGATTAACAACTTCTCCCGTCACAGTGAATGTTCTGGAGTCGCTCGGGTCTCAGATTGCTGGACGTTTTGAGCCGATACCCCGAAGTTCAATCAGTCGGCTTCGTTCAAGATTCTATTCGAAAAATCTTGCAATTCTTTGCATTAGTTTGTCAAAAATAACTCAATTAACAACTTCTCCCATCACAGTGAATGTTCTGGGGTCGCTCGGGACTCAGATTGCTGGGCTTTTCGAGCCGATACCCCGAAGTTCAATCAGTCGGCTTCGTTCAAGATTCTATTGGAAAAAGCGTGACTTTCATTGCATTATTGTGTCAAAAATAACTCGATCAACAACTTCTCCCATCACAGTGAATGTTCTGGAGTCGCTCGGGTCTCAGATTGCTGGACGTTTCGAGCTGATACCCCGAAGTTCAATCAGTCGGCTTCGTTCAAAATTCTATTCGAAAAATCTTGCAATTCCTTGCATTAGTTTGTCAAAAATAACGAAATTAACAACTTCTCCCATCACAGTGAATGTTCTGGAGTCGCTCGGGACTCAGATTGCTGGGCGTTTCGAGCCGATACCCCGAAGTTCAATCAGTCGGCTTCGTTCAAGATTCTATTGGAAAAAGCGTGACTTTCATTGCATTATTGTGTCAAAAATAACTCGATCAACAACTTCTCCCATCACAGTGAATGTTCTGGAGTCGCTCGGGTCTCAGATTGCTGGATGTTTCGAGCTGATACCCCGAAGTTCAATCAGTCGGCTTCGTTCAAGATTCTATTCGAAAAATCTTGCAATTCCTTGCATTAGTTTGTCAAAAATAACTAAATTAACAACTTCTCCCATCACAGTGAATGTTCTGGAGTCGCTCGGGACTCAGATTGCTGGGCGTTTCGAGCCGATACCCCGAAGTTCAATCAGTCGGCTTCGTTCAAAATTCTATTCAAAAAATCTTGCAATTCTTTGCATTAGTGTGTCAAAAATAACTCGATTAACGACTTCTCCCATCACAGTGAATGTTCTGGAGTCGCTCGGGTCTCAGATTGCTGGACGTTTCGAGCTGATACCCCGAAGTTCAATCAGTCGGCTTCGTTCAAGATTCTATTTGAAAAATCTTGCAATTATTTGCATTAGTGTGTCAAAAATAACTCGATTAACAACTTCTCCCATCACAGAGAATGTTCTGGAGTCGCTCGGGTCTCAGATTGCTGGACGTTTCGAGCCGATACCCCGAAGTTCAATCAGTCGGCTTCGTTCAAGATTCTATTCGAAAAATCTTGCAATTATTTGCATTAGTGTGTCAAAAATAACTCGATTAACAACTTCTCCCGTCACAGTGAATGTTCTGGAGTCGCTCGGGTCTCAGATTGCTGGACGTTTCGAGCCGATACCCCGAAGTTCAATCAGTCGGCTTCGTTCAAGATTCTATTCGAAAAATCTTGCAATTCTTTGCATTAGTTTGTCAAAAATAACTCAATTAACAACTTCTCCCATCACAGTGAATGTTCTGGGGTCGCTCGGGACTCAGATTGCTGGGCTTTTCGAGCCGATACCCCGAAGTTCAATCAGTCGGCTTCGTTCAAGATTCTATTGGAAAAAGCGTGACTTTCATTGCATTATTGTGTCAAAAATAACTCGATCAACAACTTCTCCCATCACAGTGAATGTTCTGGAGTCGCTCGGGTCTCAGATTGCTGGACGTTTCGAGCTGATACCCCGAAGTTCAATCAGTCGGCTTCGTTCAAAATTCTATTCGAAAAATCTTGCAATTCCTTGCATTAGTTTGTCAAAAATAACGTAATTAACAACTTCTCCCATCACAGTGAATGTTCTGGAGTCGCTCGGGACTCAGATTGCTGGGCGTTTCGAGCCGATACCCCGAAGTTCAATCAGTCGGCTTCGTTCAAGATTCTATTGGAAAAAGCGTGACTTTCATTGCATTATTGTGTCAAAAATAACTCGATCAACAACTTCTCCCATCACTGTGAATGTTCTGGAGTCGCCCGGGTCTCAGATTGCTGGACGTTTCGAGCTGATACCCCGAAGTTCAATCAGTCGGCTTCGTTCAAGATTCTATTCGAAAAATCTTGCAATTCCTTGCATTAGTTTGTCAAAAATAACTAAATTAACAACTTCTCCCATCACAGTGAATGTTCTGGAGTCGCTCGGGACTCAGATTGCTGGGCGTTTCGAGCCGATACCCCGAAGTTCAATCAGTCGGCTTCGTTCAAGATTCTATTGGAAAAAGCGCGACTTTCATTGCATTATTGTGTCAAAAATAACTCGATCAACAACTTCTCCCATCACAGTGAATGTTCTGGAGTCGCTCGGGTCTCAGATTGCTGGACGTTTCGAGCTGATACCCCGAAGTTCAATCAGTCGGCTTCGTTCAAAATTCTATTCAAAAAATCTTGCAATTCCTTGCATTAGTTTGTCAAAAATAACTAAATTAACAACTTCTCCCATCACAGTGAATGTTCTGGAGTCGCTCGGGACTCAGATTGCTGGGCGTTTCGAGCCGATACCCCGAAGTTCAATCAGTCGGCTTCGTTCAAGATTCTATTCGAAAAAGCGTGACATTCTTTGTATTATTGTGTCAAGAATAACTCGATTAACAACTTCTCCCATCACAGTGAATGTTCTGGAGTCGCTCGGGTCTCAGATTGCTAGACGTTTCGAGCCGATACCCCGAAGTTCAATCAGTCGGCTTCGTTCAAGATTCTATTCGAAAAATCTTGCAATTCTTTGCATTAGTTTGTCAAAAATAACTCAATTAATAACTTCTCCCATCACAGTGAATGTTCTGGAGTCGCTCGAGACTCATATTGCTGGGCGTTTCGAGCCGATACCCCGAAGTTCAATCAGTGGGCTTCGTTCAAGATTCTATTCGAAAAATCTTGCAATTCTTTGCATTAGTTTGTCAAAAATAACTAAATTAACAACTTCTCCCATCACAGTGAATGTTCTGAAGTCGCTCGGGTCTCAGATTGCTGGACTTTTCGAGCCGATACCCCGAAGTTCAATCAGTCGGCTTCGTTCAAGATTCTATTCGAAAAATCTTGCAATTCTTTGCATTAGTTTGTCAAAAATAACTCAATTAACAACTTCTCCCATCACAGTGAATGTTCTGGGGTCGCTCGGGACTCAGATTGCTGGGCGTTTCGAGCCGATACCCCGAAGTTCAATCAGTCGGCTTCGTTCAAGATTCTATTGGAAAAAGCGTGACTTTCATTGGATTATTGTGTCAAAAATAACTCGATCAACAACTTCTCCCATCACAGTGAATATTCTGGAGTCGCTCGGGTCTCAGATTGCTGGACGTTTCGAGCTGATACCCCGAAGTTCAATCAGTCGGCTTCGTTCAAGATTCTATTCGAAAAATCTTGCAATTCCTTGCATTAGTTTGTCAAAAATAACTAAATTAACAACTTCTCCCATCACAGTGAATGTTCTGGAGTCGCTCGGGACTCAGATTGCTGGGCGTTTCGAGCCGATACCCCGAAGTTCAATCAGTCGGCTTCGTTCAAGATTCTATTGGAAAAAGCGTGACTTTCATTGCATTATTGTGTCAAAAATAACTCGATCAACAACTTCTCCCATCACAGTGAATGTTCTGGAGTCGCTCGGGTCTCAGATTGCTGGACGTTTCGAGCTGATACCCCGAAGTTCAATCAGTCGGCTTCGTTCAAGATTCTATTCGAAAAATCTTGCAATTCCTTGCATTAGTTTGTCAAAAATAACTAAATTAACAACTTCTCCCATCACAGTGAATGTTCTGGAGTCGCTCGGGACTCAGATTGCTGGGCGTTTCGAGCCGATACCCCGAAGTTCAATCAGTCGGCTTCGTTCAAGATTCTATTGGAAAAAGCGTGACTTTCATTGCATTATTGTGTCAAAAATAACTCGATCAACAACTTCTCCCATCACAGTGAATGTTCTGGAGTCGCTCGGGTGTCAGATTGCTGGACGTTTCGAGCTGATACCCCGAAGTTCAATCAGTCGGCTTCGTTCAAGATTCTATTCAAAAAATCTTGCAATTCCTTGCATTAGTTTGTCAAAAATAACTAAATTAACAACTTCTCCCATCACAGTGAATGTTCTGGAGTCGCTCGGGACTCAGATTGCTGGGCGTTTCGAGCCGATACCCCGAAGTTCAATCAGTCGGCTTCGTTCAAGATTCTATTCGAAAAAGCGTGACATTCTTTGTATTATTGTGTCAAGAATAACTCGATTAACAACTTCTCCCATCACAGTGAATGTTCTGGAGTCGCTCGGGTCTCAGATTGCTAGAAGTTTCGAGCCGATACCCCGAAGTTCAATCAGTCGGCTTCGTTCAAGATTCTATTCGAAAAATCTTGCAATTCTTTGCATTAGTTTGTCAAAAATAACTCAATTAATAACTTCTCCCATCACAGTGAATGTTCTGGAGTCGCTCGAGACTCATATTGCTGGGCGTTTCGAGCCGATACCCCGAAGTTCAATCAGTGGGCTTCGTTCAAGATTCTATTCGAAAAATCTTGCAATTCTTTGCATTAGTTTGTCAAAAATAACTAAATTAACAACTTCTCCCATCACAGTGAATGTTCTGGAGTCGCTCGGGACTCAGATTGCTGGGCGTTTCGAGCCGATACCCCGAAGTTCAATCAGTCGGCTTCGTTCAAAATTCTATTCAAAAAATCTTGCAATTCTTTGCATTAGTGTGTCAAAAATAACTCGATTAACGACTTCTCCCATCACAGTGAATGTTCTGGAGTCGCTCGGGTCTCAGATTGCTGGACGTTTCGTGCTGATACCCCGAAGTTCAATCAGTCGGCTTCGTTCAAGATTCTATTCGAAAAATCTTGCAATTCTTTGCATTAGTGTGTCAAAAATAACTCGATTAACAACTTCTCCCATCACAGTGAATGTTCTGGAGTCGCTCGGGTCTCAGATTGCTGGACGTTTCGAGCCGATACCCCGAAGTTCAATCAGTCGTCTTCGTTCAAGATTCTATTCGAAAAATCTTGCAATTCTTTGCATTAGTTTGTCAAAAATAACTCGATTAACAACTTCTCCCATCACAGTGAATGTTCTGGAGTCGCTCGGGTCTCAGATTGCTGGACGTTTCGAGCTGATACCCCGAAGTTCAATCAGTCGGCTTCGTTCAAGATTCTATTCGAAAAATCTTGCAATTCCTTGCATTAGTTTGTCAAAAATAACTAAATTAACAACTTCTCCCATCACAGTGAATGTTCTGGAGTCGCTCGGGACTCAGATTGCTGGGCGTTTCGAGCCGATACCCCGAAGTTCAATCAGTCGGCTTCGTTCAAGATTCTATTCGAAAAAGCGTGACATTCTTTGTATTATTGTGTCAAGAATAACTCGATTAACAACTTCTCCCATCACAGTGAATGTTCTGGAGTCGCTCGGGTCTCAGATTGCTAGACGTTTCGAGCCGATACCCCGAAGTTCAATCAGTCGGCTTCGTTCAAGATTCTATTCGAAAAATCTTGCAATTCTTTGCATTAGTTTGTCAAAAATAACTCAATTAATAACTTCTCCCATCACAGTGAATGTTCTGGAGTCGCTCGGGTCTCAGATTGCTGGACGTTTCGAGCCGATACCCCGAAGTTCAATCAGTCGGCTTCGTTCAAGATTCTATTGGAAAAAGCGTGACTTTCATTGCATTATTGTGTCAAAAATAACTCGATCGACAACTTCTCCCATCACAGTGAATGTTCTGGAGTCGCTCGGGTCTCAGATTGCTGGACGTTTCGAGCTGATACCCCGAAGTTCAATCAGTCGGCTTCGTTCAAGATTCTATTCGAAAAATCTTGCAATTCCTTGCATTAGTTTGTAAAAAATAACTAAATTAACAACTTCTCCCATCACAGTGAATGTTCTGGAGTCGCTCGGGACTCAGATTGCTGGGCGTTTCGAGCCGATACCCCGAAGTTCAATCAGTCGGCTTCGTTCAAGATTCTATTCGAAAAAGCGTGACATTCTTTGTATTATTGTGTCAAGAATAACTCGATTAACAACTTCTCCCATCACAGTGAATGTTCTAGAGTCGCTCGGGTCTCAGATTGCTAGACGTTTCGAGCCGATACCCCGAAGTTCAATCAGTCGGCTTCGTTCAAGATTCTATTCGAAAAATCTTGCAATTCTTTGCATTAGTTTGTCAAAAATAACTCAATTAATAACTTCTCCCATCACAGTGAATGTTCTGGAGTCGCTCGAGACTCATATTGCTGGGCGTTTCGAGCCGATACCCCGAAGTTCAATCAGTGGGCTTCGTTCAAGATTCTATTCGAAAAATCTTGCAATTCTTTGCATTAGTTTGTCAAAAATAACTAAATTAACAACTTCTCCCATCACAGTGAATGTTCTGGAGTCGCTCGGGACTCAGATTGCTGGGCGTTTCGGGCCGATACCTCGAAGTTCAATCAGTCGGCTTCGTTCAAAATTCTATTCCAAAAATCTTGCAATTCTTTGCATTAGTGTGTCAAAAATAACTCGATTAACGACTTCTCCCATCACAATGAATGTTCTGGAGTCGCTCGGGTCTCAGATTGCTGGACGTTTCGAGCTGATACCCCGAAGTTCAATCAGTCGGCTTCGTTCAAGATTCTATTCGAAAAATCTTGCAATTCTTTGCATTAGTGTGTCAAAAATAACTCGATTAACAACTTCTCCCATCACAGTGAATGTTCTTGAGTCGCTCGGGTCTCAGATTGCTGGACGTTTCGAGTCGATACCCCGAAGTTCAATCAGTCGGCTTCGTTCAAGATTCTATTCGAAAAATCTTGCAATTCTTTGCATTAGTTTGTCAAAAATAACTCAATTAACAACTTCTCCCATCACAGTGAATGTTCTGGGGTCGCTCGGGACTCAGATTGCTGGGCGTTTCGAGCCGATACCCCGAAGTTCAATCAGTCGGCTTCGTTCAAGATTCTATTGGAAAAAGCGTGACTTTCATTGCATTATTGTGTCAAAAATAACTCGATCAACAACTTCTCCCATCACAGTGAATGTTCTGGAGTCGCTCGGGTCTCAGATTGCTGGACGTTTCGAGCTGATACCCCGAAGTTCAATCAGTCGGCTTCGTTCAAGATTCTATTCGAAAAATCTTGCAATTCCTTGCATTAGTTTGTCAAAAATAACTAAATTAACAACTTCTCCCATCACAGTGAATGTTCTGGAGTCGCACGGGACTCAGATTGCTGGGCGTTTCGAGCCGATACCCCGAAGTTCAATCAGTCGGCTTCGTTCAAGATTCTATTCGAAAAAGCGTGACATTCTTTGTATTATTGTGTCAAGAATAACTCGATTAACAACTTCTCCCATCACAGTGAATGTTCTGGAGTCGCTCGGGTCTCAGATTGCTAGACGTTTCGAGCCGATACCCCGAAGTTCAATCAGTCGGCTTCGTTCAAGATTCTATTCGAAAAATCTTGCAATTCTTTGCATTAGTTTGTCAAAAATAACTCAATTAATAACTTCTCCCATCACAGTGAATGTTCTGGAGTCGCTCGGGTCTCAGATTGCTGGACGTTTCGAGCCGATACCCCGAAGTTCAATCAGTCGGCTTCGTTCAAGATTCTATTGGAAAAAGCGTGACTTTCATTGCATTATTGTGTCAAAAATAACTCGATCAACAACTTCTCCCATCACAGTGAATGTTCTGGAGTCGCTCGGGTCTCAGATTGCTGGACGTTTCGAGCTGATACCCCGAAGTTCAATCAGTCGGCTTCGTTCAAGATTCTATTCGAAAAATCTTGCAATTCCTTGCATTAGTTTGTCAAAAATAACTAAATTAACAACTTCTCCCATCACAGTGAATGTTCTGGAGTCGCTCGGGACTCAGATTGCTGGGCGTTTCGAGCCGATACCCCGAAGTTCAATCAGTCGGCTTCGTTCAAGATTCTATTCGAAAAATCTTGCAATTCTTTGCATTAGTTTGTCAAAAATAACTCAATTAATAACTTCTCCCATCACAGTGAATGTTCTGGAGTCGCTCGGGTCTCAGATTGCTGGACGTTTCGAGCCGATACCCCGAAGTTCAATCAGTCGGCTTCGTTCAAGATTCTATTGGAAAAAGCGTGACTTTCATTGCATTATTGTGTCAAAAATAACTCGATCAACAACTTCTCCCATCACAGTGAATGTTCTGGAGTCGCTCGGGTCTCAGATTGCTAGACGTTTCGAGCCGATACCCCGAAGTTCAATCAGTCGGCTTCGTTCAAGATTCTATTCGAAAAATCTTGCAATTCTTTGCATTAGTTTGTCAAAAATAACTCAATTAATAACTTCTCCCATCACAGTGAATGTTCTGGAGTCGCTCGGGTCTCAGATTGCTGGACGTTTCGAGCCGATACCCCGAAGTTCAATCAGTCGGCTTCGTTCAAGATTCTATTGGAAAAAGCGTGACTTTCATTGCATTATTGTGTCAAAAATAACTCGATCAACAACTTCTCCCATCACAGTGAATGTTCTGGAGTCGCTCGGGTCTCAGATTGCTGGACGTTTCGAGCTGATACCCCGAAGTTCAATCAGTCGGCTTCGTTCAAGATTCTATTCGAAAAATCTTGCAATTCCTTGCATTAGTTTGTCAAAAATAACTAAATTAACAACTTCTCCGATCACAGTGAATGTTCTGGAGTCGCTCGGGACTCAGATTGCTGGGCGTTTCGAGCCGATACCCCGAAGTTCAATCAGTCGGCTTCGTTCAAGATTCTATTCGAAAAAGCGTGACATTCTTTGTATTATTGTGTCAAGAATAACTCGATTAACAACTTCTCCCATCACAGTGAATGTTCTAGAGTCGCTCGGGTCTCAGATTGCTAGACGTTTCGAGCCGATACCCCGAAGTTCAATCAGTCGGCTTCGTTCAAGATTCTATTCGAAAAATCTTGCAATTCTTTGCATTAGTTTGTCAAAAATAACTCAATTAATAACTTCTCCCATCACAGTGAATGTTCTGGAGTCGCTCGAGACTCATATTGCTGGGCGTTTCGAGCCGATACCCCGAAGTTCAATCAGTCGGCTTCGTTCAAGATTCTATTGGAAAAAGCGTGACTTTCATTGCATTATTGTGTCAAAAATAACTCGATCAACAACTTCTCCCATCACAGTGAATGTTCTGGAGTCGCTCGGGTCTCAGATTGCTGGACGTTTCGAGCTGATACCCCGAAGTTCAATCAGTCGGCTTCGTTCAAGATTCTATTCGAAAAATCTTGCAATTCTTTGCATTAGTTTGTCAAAAATAACTCAATTAATAACTTCTCCCATCACAGTGAATGTTCTGGAGTCGCTCGAGACTCATATTGCTGGGCGTTTCGAGCCGATACCCCGAAGTTCAATCAGTCGGCTTCGTTCAAGATTCTATTGGAAAAAGCGTGACTTTCATTGCATTATTGTGTCAAAAATAACTCGATCAACAACTTCTCCCATCACAGTGAATGTTCTGGAGTCGCTCGGGTCTCAGATTGCTGGACGTTTCGAGCTGATACCCCGAAGTTCAATCAGTCGGCTTCGTTCAAGATTCTATTCGAAAAACCTTGCAATTCCTTGCATTAGTTTGTCAAAAATAACTAAATTAACAACTTCTCCCATCACAGTGAATGTTCTGGAGTCGCTCGGGACTCAGATTGCTGGGCGTTTCGAGCCGATACCCCGAAGTTCAATCAGTCGGCTTCGTTCAAGATTCTATTCGAAAAAGCGTGACATTCTTTGTATTATTGTGTCAAGAATAACTCGATTAACAACTTCTCCCATCACAGTGAATGTTCTAGAGTCGCTCGGGTCTCAGATTGCTAGACGTTTCGAGCCGATACCCCGAAGTTCAATCAGTCGGCTTCGTTCAAGATTCTATTCGAAAAATCTTGCAATTCTTTGCATTAGTTTGTCAAAAATAACTCAATTAATAACTTCTCCCATCACAGTGAATGTTCTGGAGTCGCTCGGGTCTCAGATTGCTGGACGTTTCGAGCCGATACCCCGAAGTTCAATCAGTCGGCTTCGTTCAAGATTCTATTCGAAAAATCTTGCAATTCTTTGCATTAGTTTGTCAAAAATAACTCAATTAATAACTTCTCCCATCACAGTGAATGTTCGGGAGTCGCTCGAGATTCATATTGCTGGGCGTTTCGAGCCGATACCCCGAAGTTCAATCAGTCGGCTTCGTTCAAGATTCTATTGGAAAAAGCGTGACTTTCATTGCATTATTGTGTCAAAAATAACTCGATCTACAACTTCTCCCATCACAGTGAATGTTCTGGAGTCGCTCGGGTCTCAGATTGCTGGACGTTTCGAGCCGATACCCCGAAGTTCAATCAGTCGGCTTCGTTCAAGATTCAATTCAAAAAATCTTGCAATTCTTTGCATTAGTTTGTCAAAAATAACTAAATTAACAACTTCTCCCATCACAGTGAATGTTCTGGAGTCGCTCGGGTCTCAGATTACTGGACGTTTCGAGCCGATACCCCGAAGTTCAATGAGTCGGCTTCGTTCAAGATTCTATTCGAAAAATCTTGCAATTCCTTGCATTAGTTTGTCAAAAATAACTAAATTAACAACTTCTCCCATCACAGTGAATGTTCTGGAGTCGCTCGGGACTCATATTGCAGGGCGTTTCGAGCCGATACCCCGAAGTTCAATCAGTCGGCTTCGTTCAAGATTCTATTCGAAAAATCTTGCAATTCTTTGCATTAGTTTGTCAAAAATAACTCAATTAATAACTTCTCCCATCACAGTGAATGTTCTGGAGTCGCTCGAGACTCATATTGCTGGGCGTTTCGAGCCGATACCCCGAAGTTCAATCAGTCGGCTTCGTTCAAGATTCTATTGGAAAAAGCGTGACTTTCATTGCATTATTGTGTCAAAAATAACTCGATCAACAACTTCTCCCATCACAGTGAATGTTCTGGAGTCGCTCGGGTCTCAGATTGCTGGACGTTTCGAGCTGATACCCTGAAGTTCAATCAGTCGGCTTCGTTCAAGATTCTATTCGAAAAATCTTGCAATTCTTTGCATTAGTTTGTCAAAAATAACTCAATTAATAACTTCTCCCATCACAGTGAATGTTCTGGAGTCGCTCGAGACTCATATTGCTGGGCGTTTCGAGCCGATACCCCGAAGTTCAATCAGTCGGCTTCGTTCAAGATTCTATTGGAAAAAGCGTGACTTTCATTGCATTATTGTGTCAAAAATAACTCGATCAACAACTTCTCCCATCACAGTGAATGTTCTGGAGTCGCTCGGGTCTCAGATTGCTGGACGTTTCGAGCTGATACCCCGAAGTTCAATCAGTCGGCTTCGTTCAAGATTCTATTCGAAAAACCTTGCAATTCCTTGCATTAGTTTGTCAAAAATAACTAAATTAACAACTTCTCCCATCACAGTGAATGTTCTGGAGTCGCTCGGGACTCAGATTGCTGGGCGTTTCGAGCCGATACCCCGAAGTTCAATCAGTCGGCTTCGTTCAAGATTCTATTCGAAAAAGCGTGACATTCTTTGTATTATTGTGTCAAGAATAACTCGATTAACAACTTCTCCCATCACAGTGAATGTTCTAGAGTCGCTCGGGTCTCAGATTGCTAGACGTTTCGAGCCGATACCCCGAAGTTCAATCAGTCGGCTTCGTTCAAGATTCTATTCGAAAAATCTTGCAATTCTTTGCATTAGTTTGTCAAAAATAACTCAATTAATAACTTCTCCCATCACAGTGAATGTTCTGGAGTCGCTCGGGTCTCAGATTGCTGGACGTTTCGAGCCGATACCCCGAAGTTCAATCAGTCGGCTTCGTTCAAGATTCTATTCGAAAAATCTTGCAATTCTTTGCATTAGTTTGTCAAAAATAACTCAATTAATAACTTCTCCCATCACAGTGAATGTTCGGGAGTCGCTCGAGATTCATATTGCTGGGCGTTTCGAGCCGATACCCCGAAGTTCAATCAGTCGGCTTCGTTCAAGATTCTATTGGAAAAAGCGTGACTTTCATTGCATTATTGTGTCAAAAATAACTCGATCTACAACTTCTCCCATCACAGTGAATGTTCTGGAGTCGCTCGGGTCTCAGATTGCTGGACGTTTCGAGCCGATACCCCGAAGTTCAATCAGTCGGCTTCGTTCAAGATTCAATTCAAAAAATCTTGCAATTCTTTGCATTAGTTTGTCAAAAATAACTAAATTAACAACTTCTCCCATCACAGTGAATGTTCTGGAGTCGCTCGGGTCTCAGATTACTGGACGTTTCGAGCCGATACCCCGAAGTTCAATGAGTCGGCTTCGTTCAAGATTCTATTCGAAAAATCTTGCAATTCCTTGCATTAGTTTGTCAAAAATAACTAAATTAACAACTTCTCCCATCACAGTGAATGTTCTGGAGTCGCTCGGGACTCATATTGCAGGGCGTTTCGAGCCGATACCCCGAAGTTCAATCAGTCGGCTTCGTTCAAGATTCAATTCGAAAAATCTTGCAATTCTTTTCATTAGTTTGTCAAAAATAACTAAATTAACAACTTCTCCCATCACAGTGAATGTTCTGGAGTCGCTCGGGACTCAGATTGCTGGGCGTTTCGAGCCGATACCCCGAAGTTCAATCAGTCGGCTTCGTTCAAAATTCTATTCAAAAAATCTTGCAATTCTTTGCATTAGTGTGTCAAAAATAACTCGATTAACGACTTCTCCCATCACAGTGAATGTTCTGGAGTCGCTCGGGTCTCAGATTGCTGGACGTTTCGAGCTGATACCCCGAAGTTCAATCAGTCGGCTTCGTTCAAGATTCTATTCGAAAAATCTTGCAATTCTTTGCATTAGTGTGTCAAAAATAACTCGATTAACAACTTCTCCCATCACAGTGAATGTTCTGGAGTCGCTCGGGACTCAGATTGCTGGGCGTTTCGAGCCGATACCCCGAAGTTCAATCAGTCGGCTTCGTTCAAGATTCTATTCGAAAAATCTTGCAATTCTTTGCATTAGTTTGTCAAAAATAACTCAATTAATAACTTCTCCCATCACAGTGAATGTTCTGGAGTCGCTCGAGACTCATATTGCTGGGCGTTTCGAGCCGATACCCCGAAGTTCAATCAGTCGGCTTCGTTCAAGATTCTATTGGAAAAAGCGTGACTTTCATTGCATTATTGTGTCAAAAATAACTCGATCAACAACTTCTCCCATCACAGTGAATGTTCTGGAGTCGCTCGGGTCTCAGATTGCTGGACGTTTCGAGCTGATACCCCGAAGTTCAATCAGTCGGCTTCGTTCAAGATTCTATTCGAAAAATCTTGCAATTCCTTGCATTAGTTTGTCAAAAATAACTAAATTAACAACTTCTCCCATCACAGTGAATGTTCTGGAGTCGCTCGGGACTCAGATTGCTGGGCGTTTCGAGCCGATACCCCGAAGTTCAATCAGTCGGCTTCGTTCAAGATTCTATTCGAAAAAGCGTGACATTCTTTGTATTATTGTGTCAAGAATAACTCGATTAACAACTTCTCCCATCACAGTGAATGTTCTAGAGTCGCTCGGGTCTCAGATTGCTAGACGTTTCGAGCCGATACCCCGAAGTTCAATCAGTCGGCTTCGTTCAAGATTCTATTCGAAAAATCTTGCAATTCTTTGCATTAGTTTGTCAAAAATAACTCAATTAATAACTTCTCCCATCACAGTGAATGTTCTGGAGTCGCTCGGGTCTCAGATTGCTGGACGTTTCGAGCCGATACCCCGAAGTTCAATCAGTCGGCTTCGTTCAAGATTCTATTCGAAAAATCTTGCAATTCTTTGCATTAGTTTGTCAAAAATAACTCAATTAATAACTTCTCCCATCACAGTGAATGTTCGGGAGTCGCTCGAGATTCATATTGCTGGGCGTTTCGAGCCGATACCCCGAAGTTCAATCAGTCGGCTTCGTTCAAGATTCTATTGGAAAAAGCGTGACTTTCATTGCATTATTGTGTCAAAAATAACTCGATCTACAACTTCTCCCATCACAGTGAATGTTCTGGAGTCGCTCGGGTCTCAGATTACTGGACGTTTCGAGCCGATACCCCGAAGTTCAATGAGTCGGCTTCGTTCAAGATTCTATTCGAAAAATCTTGCAATTCCTTGCATTAGTTTGTCAAAAATAACTAAATTAACAACTTCTCCCATCACAGTGAATGTTCTGGAGTCGCTCGGGACTCATATTGCAGGGCGTTTCGAGCCGATACCCCGAAGTTCAATCAGTCGGCTTCGTTCAAGATTCAATTCGAAAAATCTTGCAATTCTTTGCATTAGTTTGTCAAAAATAACTAAATTAACAACTTCTCCCATCACAGTGAATGTTCTGGAGTCGCTCGGGACTCAGATTGCTGGGCGTTTCGAGCCGATACCCCGAAGTTCAATCAGTCGGCTTCGTTCAAAATTCTATTCAAAAAATCTTGCAATTCTTTGCATTAGTGTGTCAAAAATAACTCGATTAACGACTTCTCCCATCACAGTGAATGTACTGGAGTCGCTCGGGTCTCAGATTGCTGGACGTTTCGAGCTGATACCCCGAAGTTCAATCAGTCGGCTTCGTTCAAGATTCTATTCGAAAAATCTTGCAATTCTTTGCATTAGTGTGTCAAAAATAACTCGATTAACAACTTCTCCCATCACAGTGAATGTTCTAGAGTCGCTCGGGTCTCAGATTGCTGGGCGTTTCGAGCCGATACCCCAAAGTTCAATCAGTCGGCTTCGTTCAAGATTCTATTCGAAAAATCTTGCAATTCTTTGCATTAGTTTGTCAAAAATAACTCAATTAATAACTTCTCCCATCACAGTGAATGTTCTGGAGTCGCTCGAGACTCATATTGCTGGGCGTTTCGAGCCGATACCCCGAAGTTCAATCAGTCGGCTTCGTTCAAGATTCTATTGGAAAAAGCGTGACTTTCATTGCAATATTGTATCAAAAATAACTCGATCAACAACTTCTCCCATCACAGTGAATGTTCTGGAGTCGCTCGGGTCTCAGCTTGCTGGACGTTTCGAGATGATACCCCGAAGTTCAATCAGTCGGCTTCGTTCAAGATTCTATTCGAAAAATGTTGCAATTCCTTGCATTAGTTTGTCAAAAATAACTAAATTAACAACTTCTCCCATCACAGTGAATGTTCTGGAGTCGCTCGGGACTCAGATTGCTGGGCGTTTCGAGCCGATACCCCGAAGTTCAATCAGTCGGCTTCGTTGAAGATTCTATTCGAAAAAGCGTGACATTCTTTGTATTATTGTGTCAAGAATAACTCGATTAACAACTTCTCCCATCACATTAGTTTGTCAAAAATAACTAAATTAACAACTTCTCCCATCACAGTGAATGTTCTGGAGTCGCTCGGGACTCAGATTGCTGGGCGTTTCGAGCCGATACCCCGAAGTTCAATCAGTCGGCTTCGTTCAAAATTCTATTCAAAAAATCTTGCAATTCTTTGCATTAGTGTGTCAAAAATAACTCGATTAACGACTTCTCCCATCACAGTGAATGTTCTGGAGTCGCTCGGGTCTCAGATTGCTGGACGTTTCGAGCTGATACCCCGAAGTTCAATCAGTCGGCTTCGTTCAAGATTCTATTCGAAAAATCTTGCAATTCTTTGCATTAGTGTGTCAAAAATAACTCGATTAACAACTTCTCCCATCACAGTGAATGTTCTGGAGTCGCTTGGGTCTCAGATTGCTGGGCGTTTCGAGCCGATACCCCAAAGTTCAATCAGTCGGCTTCGTTCAAGATTCTATTGGAAAAAGCGTGACTTTCATTGCATTATTGTGTCAAAAATAACTCGATCAACAACTTCTCCCATCACAGTGAATGTTCTGGAGTCGCTCGGGTCTCAGATTGCTGGACGTTTCAGGATGATACCCCGAAGTTCAATCAGTCGGCTTCGTTCAAGATTCTATTCGAAAAATCTTGCAATTCCTTGCATTAGTTTGTCAAAAATAACTAAATTAACAACTTCTCCCATCACATTGAATGTTCTGGAGTCGCTCGGGACTCAGATTGCTGGGCGTTTCGAGCCGATACCCCGAAGTTCAATCAGTCGGCTTCGTTCAAGATTCTATTCGAAAAAGCGTGAAATTCTTTGTATTATTGTGTCAAGAATAACTCGATTAACAACTTCTCCCATCACAGTGAATGTTCTGGAGTCGCTCGGGTCTCAGATTGCTAGACGTTTCGAGCCGATACCCCGAAGTTCAATCAGTCGGCTTCGTTCAAGATTCTATTCGAAAAATCTTGCAATTCTTTGCATTAGTTTGTCAAAAATAACTCAATTAATAACTTCTCCCATCACAGTGAATGTTCTGGAGTCGCTCGGGTCTCAGATTGCTGGACGTTTCGAGCCGATACCCCGAAGTTCAATCAGTCGGCTTCGTTCAAGATTCTATTGGAAAAAGCGTGACTTTCATTGCAATATTGTATCAAAAATAACTCGATCAACAACTTCTCCCATCACAGTGAATGTTCTGGAGTCGCTCGGGTCTCAGATTGCTGGACGTTTCGAGCCGATACCCCGAAGTTCAATCAGTCTGCTTTGTTCAAGATTCAATTCAAAAAATCTTGCAATTCTTTGCATTAGTTTGTCAAAAATAACTAAATTAACAACTTCTCCCATCACAGTGAATGTTCTGGAGTCGCTCGGGTCTCAGATTACTGGACGTTTCGAGCCGATACCCCGAAGTTCAATCAGTCGGCTTCGTTCAAGATTCTATTCAAAAAATCTTGCAATTCCTTGCATTTGTTTGTCAAAAATAACTAAATTAACAACTTCTCCCATCACAGTGAATGTTCTGGAGTCGCTCGGGACTCATATTGCTGGGCGTTTCGAGCCGATACCCCGAAGTTCAATCAGTCGGCTTCGTTCAAGATTCAATTCGAAAAATCTTGCAATTCTTTGCATTAGTTTGTCAAAAATAACTAAATTAACAACTTCTCCCATCACAGTGAATGTTCTGGAGTCGCTCGGGACTCAGATTACTGGGCATTTCGAGCCGATACCCCGAAGTTCAATCAGTCGGCTTCGTTCAAGATTCAATTCGAAAAATCTTGCAATTCTTTGCATTAGTTTGTCAAAAATAACTAAATTAACAACTTCTCCCATCACAGTGAATGTTCTGGAGTCGCTCGGGACTCAGATTGCTGGGCGTTTCGAGCCGATACCCCGAAGTTCAATCAGTCGGCTTCGTTCAAAATTCTATTCAAAAAATCTTGCAATTCTTTGCATTAGTGTGTCAAAAATAACTCGATTAACGACTTCTCCCATCACAGTGAATGTTCTGGAGTCGCTCGGGTCTCAGATTGCTGGACGTTTCGAGCTGATACCCCGAAGTTCAATCAGTCGGCTTCGTTCAAGATTCTATTCGAAAAATCTTGCAATTCTTTGCATTAGTGTGTCAAAAATAACTCGATTAACAACTTCTCCCATCACAGTGAATGTTCTGGAGTCGCTTGGGTCTCAGATTGCTGGGCGTTTCGAGCCGATACCCCAAAGTTCAATCAGTCGGCTTCGTTCAAGATTCTATTGGAAAAAGCGTGACTTTCATTGCATTATTGTGTCAAAAATAACTCGATCAACAACTTCTCCCATCACAGTGAATGTTCTGGAGTCGCTCGGGTCTCAGATTGCTGGACGTTTCAGGATGATACCCCGAAGTTCAATCAGTCGGCTTCGTTCAAGATTCTATTCGAAAAATCTTGCAATTCCTTGCATTAGTTTGTCAAAAATAACTAAATTAACAACTTCTCCCATCACAGTGAATGTTCTGGAGTCGCTCGGGACTCAGATTGCTGGGCATTTCGAGCCGATACCCCGAAGTTCAATCAGTCGGCTTCGTTCAAGATTCTATTCGAAAAAGCGTGAAATTCTTTGTATTATTGTGTCAAGAATAACTCGATTAACAACTTCTCCCATCACAGTGAATGTTCTGGAGTCGCTCGGGTCTCAGATTGCTAGACGTTTCGAGCCGATACCCCGAAGTTCAATCAGTCGGCTTCGTTCAAGATTCTATTCGAAAAATCTTGCAATTCTTTGCATTAGTGTGTCAAAAATAACTCGATTAACAACTTCTCCCATCACAGTGAATGTTCTGGAGTCGCTTGGGTCTCAGATTGCTGGGCGTTTCGAGCCGATACCCCAAAGTTCAATCAGTCGGCTTCGTTCAAGATTCTATTGGAAAAAGCGTGACTTTCATTGCATTATTGTGTCAAAAATAACTCGATCAACAACTTCTCCCATCACAGTGAATGTTCTGGAGTCGCTCGGGTCTCAGATTGCTGGACGTTTCAGGATGATACCCCGAAGTTCAATCAGTCGGCTTCGTTCAAGATTCTATTCGAAAAATCTTGCAATTCTTTGCATTAGTTTGTCATAAATAACTCAATTAATAACTTCTCCCATCACAGTGAATGTTCGGGAGTCGCTCGAGACTCATATTGCTGGGCGTTTCGAGCCGATACCCCGAAGTTCAATCAGTCGGCTTCGTTCAAGATTCTATTGGAAAAAGCGTGACTTTCATTGCATTATTGTGTCAAAAATAACTCGATCTACAACTTCTCCCATCACAGTGAATGTTCTGGAGTCGCTCAGGTCTCAGATTGCTGGACGTTTCGAGCCGATACCCCGAAGTTCAATCAGTCGGCTTCGTTCAAGATTCAATTCAAAAAATCTTGCAATTCTTTGCATTAGTTTGTCAAAAATAACTAAATTAACAACTTCTCCCATCACAGTGAATGTTCTGGAGTCGCTCGGGTCTCAGATTACTGGACGTTTCGAGCCGATACCCCGAAGTTCAATCAGTCGGCTTCGTTCAAGATTCTATTCGAAAAATCTTGCAATTCCTTGCATTAGTTTGTCAAAAATAACTAAATTAACAACTTCTCCCATCACAGTGAATGTTCTGGAGTCGCTCGGGACTCATATTGCTGGGCGTTTCGAGCCGATACCCCGAAGTTCAATCAGTCGGCTTCGTTCAAGATTCTATTGGAAAAAGCGTGACTTTCATTGCAATATTGTATCAAAAATAACTCGATCAACAACTTCTCCCATCACAGTGAATGTTCTGGAGTCGCTCGGGTCTCAGATTGCTGGACGTTTCGAGATGATACCCCGAAGTTCAATCAGTCGGCTTCGTTCAAGATTCTATTCGAAAAATCTTGCAATTCCTTGCATTAGTTTGTCAAAAATAACTAAATTAACAACTTCTCCCATCACAGTGAATGTTCTGGAGTCGCTCGGGACTCAGATTGCTGGGCGTTTCGAGCCGATACCCCGAAGTTCAATCAGTCGGCTTCGTTGAAGATTCTATTCGAAAAAGCGTGACATTCTTTGTATTATTGTGTCAAGAATAACTCGATTAACAACTTCTCCCATCACAGTGAATGTTCTGGAGTCGCTCGGGTCTCAGATTGCTAGACGTTTCGAGCCGATACCCCGAAGTTCAATCAGTCGGCTTCGTTCAAGATTCTATTCGAAAAATCTTGCAATTCTTTGCATTAGTTTGTCAAAAATAACTCAATTAATAACTTCTCCCATCACAGTGAATGTTCTGGAGTCGCTCGGGTCTCAGATTGCTGGACGTTTCGAGCCGATACCCCGAAGTTCAATCAGTCGGCGTCGTTCAAGATTCTATTCGAAAAATCTTGCAATTCTTTGCATTAGTTTGTCAAAAATAACTCAATTAATAACTTCTCCCATCACAGTGAATGTTCTGGAGTCGCTCGAGACTCATATTGCTGGGCGTTTCGAGCCGATACCCCGAAGTTCAATCAGTCGGCTTCGTTCAAGATTCTATTGGAAAAAGCGTGACTTTCATTGCAATATTGTATCAAAAATAACTCGATCAACAACTTCTCCCATCACAGTGAATGTTCTGGAGTCGCTCGGGTCTCAGATTGCTGGACGTTTCGAGCCGATACCCCGAAGTTCAATCAGTCGGCTTCGTTCAAGATTCAATTCAAAAAATCTTGCAATTCTTTGCATTAGTTTGTCAAAAATAACTAAATTAACAACTTCTCCCATCACAGTGAATGTTCTGGAGTCGCTCGGGTCTCAGATTACTGGACGTTTCGAGCCGATACCCCGAAGTTCAATCAGTCGGCTTCGTTCAAGATTCTATTCGAAAAATCTTGCAATTCCTTGCATTTGTTTGTCAAAAATAACTAAATTAACAACTTCTCCCATCACAGTGAATGTTCTGGAGTCGCTCGGGACTCATATTGCTGGGCGTTTCGAGCCGATACCCCGAAGTTCAATCAGTCGGCTTCGTTCAAGATTCAATTCAAAAAATCTTGCAATTCTTTGCATTAGTTTGTCAAAAATAACTAAATTAACAACTTCTCCCATCACAGTGAATGTTCTGGAGTCGCTCGGGTCTCAGATTACTGGACGTTTCGAGCCGATACCCCGAAGTTCAATCAGTCGGCTTCGTTCAAGATTCTATTCGAAAAATCTTGCAATTCCTTGCATTTGTTTGTCAAAAATAACTAAATTAACAACTTCTCCCATCACAGTGAATGTTCTGGAGTCGCTCGAGACTCATATTGCTGGGCGTTTCGAGCCGATACCCCGAAGTTCAATTAGTCGGCTTCGTTCAAGATTCTATTGGAAAAAGCGTGACTTTCATTGCATTATTGTGTCAAAAATAACTCGATCAACAACTTCTCCCATCACAGTGAATGTTCTGGAGTCGCTCGGGTCTCAGATTGCTGGACGTTTCGAGATGATACCCCGAAGTTCAATCAGTCGGCTTCGTTCAAGATTCTATTCGAAAAATCTTGCAATTCCTTGCATTAGTTTGTCAAAAATAACTAAATTAACAACTTCTCCCATCACAGTGAATGTTCTGGAGTCGCTCGGGACTCAGATTGCTGGGCGTTTCGAGCCGATACCCCGAAGTTCAATCAGTCGGCTTCGTTCAAGATTCTATTCGAAAATGCGTGACATTCTTTGTATTATTGTGTCAAGAATAACTCGATTAACAACTTCTCCCATCACAGTGAATGTTCTGGAGTCGCTCGGGTCTCAGATTGCTAGACGTTTCGAGCCGATACCCCGAAGTTCAATCAGTCGGCTTCGTTCAAGATTCTATTCGAAAAATCTTGCAATTCTTTGCATTAGTTTGTCAAAAATAACTCAATTAATAACTTCTCCCATCACAGTGAATGTTCTGGAGTCGCTCGGGTCTCAGATTGCTAGACGTTTCGAGCCGATACCCCGAAGTTCAATCAGTCGGCTTCGTTCAAGATTCTATTCGAAAAATCTTGCAATTCTTTGCATTAGTTTGTCAAAAATAACTCAATTAATAACTTCTCCCATCACAGTGAATGTTCTGGAGTCGCTCGGGTCTCAGATTGCTGGACGTTTCGAGCCGATACCCCGAAGTTCAATCAGTCGGCGTCGTTCAAGATTCTATTCGAAAAATCTTGCAATTCTTTGCATTAGTTTGTCAAAAATAACTCAATTAATAACTTCTCCCATCACAGTGAATGTTCTGGAGTCGCTCGAGACTCATATTGCTGGGCGTTTCGAGCCGATACCCCGAAGTTCAATCAGTCGGCTTCGTTCAAGATTCTATTGGAAAAAGCGTGACTTTCATTGCAATATTGTATCAAAAATAACTCGATCAACAACTTCTCCCATCACAGTGAATGTTCTGGAGTCGCTCGGGTCTCAGATTGCTGGACGTTTCGAGCCGATACCCCGAAGTTCAATCAGTCGGCTTCGTTCAAGATTCAATTCAAAAAATCTTGCAATTCTTTGCATTAGTTTGTCAAAAATAACTAAATTAACAACTTCTCCCATCACAGTGAATGTTCTGGAGTCGCTCGGGTCTCAGATTACTGGACGTTTCGAGACGATACCCCGAAGTTCAATCAGTCGGCTTCGTTCAAGATTCTATTCGAAAAATCTTGCAATTCCTTGCATTAGTTTGTCAAAAATAACTAAATTAACAACTTCTCCCATCACAGTGAATGTTCTGGAGTCGCTCGGGACTCATATTGCTGGGCGTTTCGAGCCGATACCCCGAAGTTCAATCAGTCGGCTTCGTTCAAGATTCAATTCGAAAAATCTTGCAATTCTTTGCATTAGTTTGTCAAAAATAACTAAATTAACAACTTCTCCCATCACAGTGAATGTTCTGGAGTCGCTCGGGACTCAGATTGCTGGGCGTTTCGAGCCGATACCCCGAAGTTCAATCAGTCGGCTTCGTTCAAAATTCTATTCAAAAAATCTTGCAATTCTTTGCATTAGTGTGTCAAAAATAACTCGATTAACGACTTCTCCCATCACAGTGAATGTTCTGGAGTCGCTCGGGTCTCAGATTGCTGGACGTTTCGAGCTGATACCCCGAAGTTCAATCAGTCGGCTTCGTTCAAGATTCTATTCGAAAAATCTTGCAATTCTTTGCATTAGTGTGTCAAAAATAACTCGATTAACAACTTCTCCCATCACAGTGAATGTTCTGGAGTCGCTCGGGTCTTAGATTGCTGGACGTTTCGAGCCGATACCCCGAAGTTCAATCAGTCGGCTTCGTTCAAGATTCTATTCAAAAATCTTGCAATTCTTTGCATTAGTTTGTCAAAAATAACTCAATTAACAACTTCTCCCATCACAGTGAATGTTCTGGGGTCGCTCGGGACTCAGATTGCTGGGCGTTTCGAGCCGATACCCCGAAGTTCAATCAGTCGGCTTCGTTCAAGATTCTATTGGAAAAAGCGTGACTTTCATTGCATTATTGTGTCAAAAATAACTCGATCAACAACTTCTCCCATCACAGTGAATGTTCTGGAGTCGCTCGGGTCTCAGATTGCTGGACGTTTCGAGCTGATACCCCGAAGTTCAATCAGTCGGCTTCGTTCAAGATTCTATTCGAAAAATCTTGCAATTCCTTGCATTAGTTTGTCAAAAATAACTAAATTAACAACTTCTCCCATCACAGTGAATGTTCTGGAGTCGCTCGGGACTCAGATTGCTGGGCGTTTCGAGCCGATACCCCGAAGTTCAATCAGTCGGCTTCGTTCAAGATTCTATTCGAAAAAGCGTGACATTCTTTGTATTATTGTGTCAAGAATAACTCGATTAACAACTTCTCCCATCACAGTGAATGTTCTGGAGTCGCTCGGGTCTCAGATTGCTAGACGTTTCGAGCCGATACCCCGAAGTTCAATCAGTCGGCTTCGTTCAAGATTCTATTCGAAAAATCTTGCAATTCTTTGCATTAGTTTGTCAAAAATAACTCAATTAATAACTTCTCCCATTACAGTGAATGTTCTGGAGTCGCTCGGGTCTCAGATTGCTGGACTTTTCGAGCCGATACCCCGAAGTTCAATCAGTCGGCTTCGTTCAAGATTCTATTCGAAAAATCTTGTAATTCTTTGCATTAGTTTGTCAAAAATAACTCAATTAATAACTTCTCCCATCACAGTGAATGTTCTGGAGTCGCTCGAGACTCATATTGCTGGGCGTTTCGAGCCGATACCCCGAAGTTCAATCAGTCGGCTTCGTTCAAGATTCTATTCGAAAAATCTTGCAATTCTTTGCATTAGTTTGTCAAAAATAACTAAATTAACAACTTCTCCCATCATAGTGAATGTTCTGGAGTCGCTCGGGACTCAGATTGCTGGGCGTTTCGAGCCGATACCCCGAAGTTCAATAAGTCGGCTTCGTTCAAAATTCTATTCAAAAAATCTTGCAATTCTTTGCATTAGTGTGTCAAAAATAACTCGATTAACGACTTCTCCCATCACAGTGAATGTTCTGGAGTCGCTCGGGTCTCAGATTGCTGGACGTTTCGAGCTGATACCCCGAAGTTCAATCAGTCGGCTTCGTTCAAGATTCTATTCGAAAAATCTTGCAATTCTTTGCATTAGTGTGTCAAAAATAACTCGATTAACAACTTCTCCCATCACAGTGAATGTTCTGGAGTCGCTCGGGTCTTAGATTGCTGGACGTTTCGAGCCGATACCCCGAAGTTCAATCAGTCGGCTTCGTTCAAGATTCTATTCAAAAATCTTGCAATTCTTTGCATTAGTTTGTCAAAAATAACTCAATTAACAACTTCTCCCATCACAGTGAATGTTCTGGGGTCGCTCGGGACTCAGATTGCTGGGCGTTTCGAGCCGATACCCCGAAGTTCAATCAGTCGGCTTCGTTCAAGATTCTATTGGAAAAAGCGTGACTTTCATTGCATTATTGTGTCAAAAATAACTCGATCAACAACTTCTCCCATCACAGTGAATGTTCTGGAGTCGCTCGGGTCTCAGATTGCTGGACGTTTCGAGCTGATACCCCGAAGTTCAATCAGTCGGCTTCGTTCAAGATTCTATTCGAAAAATCTTGCAATTCCTTGCATTAGTTTGTCAAAAATAACTAAATTAACAACTTCTCCCATCACAGTGAATGTTCTGGAGTCGCTCGGGACTCAGATTGCTGGGCGTTTCGAGCCGATACCCCGAAGTTCAATCAGTCGGCTTCGTTCAAGATTCTATTCGAAAAATCTTGCAATTCTTTGCATTAGTTTGTTAAAAATAACTAAATTAACAATTTCTCCCATCACAGTGAATGTTCTGGAGTTGCTCGGGACTCAGATTGCTGGGCGTTTCGAGCCGATACCCCGAAGTTCAATCAGTCGGCTTCGTTCAAAATTCTATTCGAAAAATCTTGCAATTCTTTGCATTAGTGTGTCAAAAATAACTCGATTAACAACTTCTCCCATCACAGTGAATGTTCTGGAGTCGCTCGGGTCTCAGATTGCTGGACGTTTCGAGCCGATACCCCGAAGTTCAATCAGTCGGCTTCGTTCAAGATTCTATTCGAAAAAGCGTGACATTCTTTGCATTATTGTGTCAAGAATAACTCGATTAACAACTTCTCCCATCACAGTGAATGTTCTGGAGTCGCTCGGGTCTCACATTGCCGGACGTTTCGAGCCGATACCCCGAAGTTCAATCAGTCGGCTTCGTTCAAGATTCTATTCGAAAAATCTTGCAATTCTTTGCATTAGTGTGTCAAAAATAACTCGATTAACAACTTCTCCCATCACAGTGAATGTTCTGGAGTCGCTCGGGTCTCAGATTGCTGGACGTTTCGAGCCGATACCCCGAAGTTCAATCAGTCGGCTTCGTTCAAGATTCTATTCGAAAAATCTTGCAATTCTTTGCATTAGTTTGTCAAAAATAACTCAATTAACAACTTCTCCCATCACAGTGAATGTTCTGGGGTCGCTCGGGACTCAGATTGCTGGGCATTTCGAGCCGATACCCCGAAGTTCAATCAGTCGGCTTCGTTCAAGATTCTATTGGAAAAAGCGTGACTTTCATTGCATTATTGTGTCAAAAATAACTCGATCAACAACTTCTCCCATCACAGTGAATGTTCTGGAGTCGCTCGGGTCTCAGATTGCTGGACGTTTCGAGCTGATACCCCGAAGTTCAATCAGTCGGCTTCGTTCAAGATTCTATTCGAAAAATCTTGCAATTCCTTGCATTAGTTTGTCAAAAATAACTAAATTAACAACTTCTCCCATCACAGTGAATGTTCTGGAGTCGCTCGGGACTCAGATTGCTGGGCGTTTCGAGCCGATACCCCGAAGTTCAATCAGTCGGCTTCGTTCAAGATTCTATTCGAAAAATCTTGCAATTCTTTGCATTAGTTTGTTAAAAATAACTAAATTAACAATTTCTCCCATCACAGTGAATGTTCTGGAGTTGCTCGGGACTCAGATTGCTGGGCGTTTCGAGCCGATACCCCGAAGTTCAATCAGTCGGCTTCGTTCAAAATTCTATTCGAAAAATCTTGCAATTCTTTGCATTAGTGTGTCAAAAATAACTCGATTAACAACTTCTCCCATCACAGTGAATGTTCTGGAGTCGCTCGGGTCTCAGATTGCTGGACGTTTCGAGCCGATACCCCGAAGTTCAATCAGTCGGCTTCGTTCAAGATTCTATTAAAAAAATCTTGCAATTCTTTGCATTAGTTTGTCAAAAATAACAAAATTAACAACTTCTCCCATCACAGTGAATGTTCTGGAGTCGCTCGGGATTCAGATTGCTGGGCGTTTCGAGCCGATACCCCGAAGTACAATCAGTCGGCTTCGTTGAAGATTCAATTCGAAAAATCTTGCAATTCTTTGCATTAGTTTGTCAAAAATAACTAAATTAACAACTTCTCCCATCACAGTGAATGTTCTGGAGTCGCTCGGGAATCAGATTGCTGGGCGTTTCGAGCCGATACCCCGAAGTTCAATCAGTCGGCTTCGTTCAAAATTCTATTCAAAAAATCTTGCAATTCTTTGCATTAGTGTGTCAAAAATAACTCGATTAACGACTTCTCCCATCACAGTGAATGTTCTGGAGTCGCTCGGGTATCAGATTGCTGGACGTTTCGAGCTGATACCCCGAAGTTCAATCAGTCGGCTTCGTTCAAGATTCTATTCGAAAAATCTTGCAATTCTTTGCATTAGTGTGTCAAAAATAACTCGATTAACAACTTCTCCCATCACAGTGAATGTTCTGGAGTCGCTCGGGACTCATATTGCTGGGCGTTTCGAGCCGATACCCCGAAGTTCAATCAGTCGGCTTCGTTCAAAATTCTATTCGAAAAATCTTGCAATTCTTTGCATTAGTGTGTCAAAAATAACTCGATTAACAACTTCTCCCATCACAGTGAATGTTCTGGAGTCGCTCGGGACTCAGATTGCTGGGCGTTTCGAGCCGATACCCCGAAGTTCAATCAGTCGGCTTCGTTCAAAATTCTATTCAAAAAATCTTGCAATTCTTTGCATTAGTGTGTCAAAAATAACTCGATTAACGACTTCTCCCATCACAGTGAATGTTCTGGAGTCGCTCGGGTCTCAGATTGCTGGACGTTTCGAGCTGATACCCCGAAGTTCAATCAGTCGGCTTCGTTCAAGATTCTATTCGAAAAATCTTGCAATTCTTTGCATTAGTGTGTCAAAAATAACTCGATTAACAACTTCTCCCATCACAGTGAATGTTCTGGAGTCGCTCGGGACTCAGATTGCTGGGCGTTTCGAGCCGATACCCCGAAGTTCAATCAGTCGGCTTCGTTCAAAATTCTATTCGAAAAATCTTGCAATTCTTTGTATTAGTGTGTCAAAATTAACTCGGTTAACAACTTCTCCAATCACAGTGAATGTTCTGGAGTCGCTCGGGTCTCAGATTGCTGGACGTTTCGAGCTGATACCCCGAAGTTCAATCAGTCGGCTTCGTTCAAGATTCTATTCGAAAAATCTTGCAATTCTTTGCATTAGTTTGTCAAAAATAACTAAATTAACAACTTCTCCCATCACAGTGAATGTTCTGGAGTCGCCCGGGATTCAGATTGCTGGGCGTTTCGAGCCGATACCCCGAAGTTCAATCAGTCGGCTTCGTTCAAGATTCTATTCGAAAAAGCGTGACATTCTTTGCATTATTGTGTCAAAAATAACTCGATTAACAACTTCTCCCATCACAGTGAATCTTCTGGAGTCGCTCGGGTCACAGATTGCTGGACGTTTCGAGCCGATACCCCGAAGTTCAATCAGTCGGCTTCGTTCAATATTCAATTCGAAAAATCTTGAAATTCTTTGCATTAGTTTGTCAAAAATAACTAAATTAACAACTTCTCCCATCACAGTGAATGTTCTGGAGTCGCTCGGGACTCAGATTGCTGGGCGTTTCGAGCCGATACCCCGAAGTTCAATCAGTCGGCTTCGTTCAAAATTCTATTCAAAAAATCTAGCAATTCTTTGCATTAGTGTGTCAAAAATAACTCGATTAATGACTTCTCCCATCACAGTGAATGTTCTGGAGTCGCTCGGGTCTCAGATTGCTGGACGTTTCGAGCTGATACCCCGAAGTTCAATCAGTCGGCTTCGTTCAAGATTCTATTCGAAAAATCTTGCAATTCTTTGCATTAGTGTGTCAAAAATAACTCGATTAACAACTTCTCCCATCACAGTGAATGTTCTGGAGTCGCCCGGGTCTCAGATTGCTGGACGTTTCGAGCCGATACCCCGAAGTTCAATCAGTCGGCTTCGTTCAAGATTCTATTCGAAAAATCTTGCAATTCTTTGCATTAGTTTGTCAAAAATAACTCAATTAACAACTTCTCCCATCACAGTGAATGTTCTGGGGTCGCTCGGGACTCAGATTGCTGGGCGTTTCGAGCCGATACCCCGAAGTTCAATCAGTCGGCTTCGTTCAAGATTCTATTGGAAAAAGCGTGACTTTCATTGCATTATTGTGTCAAAAATAACTCGATCAACAACTTCTCCCATCACAGTGAATGTTCTGGAGTCGCTCGGGTCTCAGATTGCTGGACGTTTCGAGCTGATACCCCGAAGTTCAATCAGTCGCCTTCGTTCAAGATTCTATTCGAAAAATCTTGCAATTCTTTGCATTAGTGTGTCAAAAATAACTCGATTAACAACTTCTCCCATCACAGTGAATGTTCTGGAGTCGCCCGGGTCTCAGATTGCTGGACGTTTCGAGCCGATACCCCGAAGTTCAATCAGTCGGCTTCGTTCAAGATTCTATTCGAAAAATCTTGCAATTCTTTGCATTAGTTTGTCAAAAATAACTCAATTAACAACTTCTCCCATCACAGTGAATGTTCTGGGGTCGCTCGGGACTCAGATTGCTGGGCGTTTCGAGCCGATACCCCGAAGTTCAATCAGTCGGCTTCGTTCAAGATTCTATTGGAAAAAGCGTGACTTTCATTGCATTATTGTGTCAAAAATAACTCGATCAACAACTTCTCCCATCACAGTGAATGTTCTGGAGTCGCTCGGGTCTCAGATTGCTGGACGTTTCGAGCTGATACCCCGAAGTTCAATCAGTCGGCTTCGTTCAAGATTCTATTCGAAAAATCTTGCAATTCCTTGCATTAGTTTGTCAAAAATAACTAAATTAACAACTTCTCCCACCACAGTGAATGTTCTGGAGTCGCTCGGGACTCAGATTGCTGGGCGTTTCGAGCCGATACCCCGAAGTTCAATCTGTCGGCTTCGTTCAAGATTCTATTCGAAAAATCTTGCAATTCTTTGCATTAGTTTGTTAAAAATAACTAAATTAACAATTTCTCCCATCACAGTGAATGTTCTGGAGTTGCTCGGGACTCAGATTGCTGGGCGTTTCGAGCCGATACCCCGAAGTTCAATCAGTCGGCTTCGTTCAAGATTCTATTAAAAAAATCTTGCAATTCTTTGCATTAGTTTGTCAAAAATAACAAAATTAACAACTTCTCCCATCACAGTGAATGTTCTGGAGTCGCTCGGGATTCAGATTGCTGGGCGTTTCGAGCCGATACCCCGAAGTACAATCAGTCGGCTTCGTTGAAGATTCAATTCGAAAAATCTTGCAATTCTTTGCATTAGTTTGTCAAAAATAACTAAATTAACAACTTCTCCCATCACAGTGAATGTTCTGGAGTCGCTCGGGAATCAGATTGCTGGGCGTTTCGAGCCGATACCCCGAAGTTCAATCAGTCGGCTTCGTTCAAAATTCTATTCAAAAAATCTTGCAATTCTTTGCATTAGTGTGTCAAAAATAACTCGATTAACGACTTCTCCCATCACAGTGAATGTTCTGGAGTCGCTCGGGTCTCAGATTGCTGGACGTTTCGAGCTGATACCCCGAAGTTCAATCAGTCGGCTTCGTTCAAGATTCTATTCGAAAAATCTTGCAATTCTTTGCATTAGTGTGTCAAAAATAACTCGATTAACAACTTCTCCCATCACAGTGAATGTTCTGGAGTCGCTCGGGACTCAGATTGCTGGGCGTTTCGAGCCGATACCCCGAAGTTCAATCAGTCGGCTTCGTTCAAAATTCTATTCAAAAAATCTTGCAATTCTTTGCATTAGTGTGTCAAAAATAACTCGATTAACGACTTCTCCCATCACAGTGAATGTTCTGGAGTCGCTCGGGTCTCAGATTGCTGGACGTTTCGAGCTGATACCCCGAAGTTCAATCAGTCGGCTTCGTTCAAGATTCTATTCGAAAAATCTTGCAATTCTTTGCATTAGTGTGTCAAAAATAACTCGATTAACAACTTCTCCCATCACAGTGAAAGTTCTGGAGTCGCTCGGGACTCATATTGCTGGGCGTTTCGAGCCGATACCCCGAAGTTCAATCAGTCGGCTTCGTTCAAAATTCTATTCGAAAAATCTTGCAATTCTTTGTATTAGTGTGTCAAAAATAACTCGGTTAACAACTTCTCCCATCACAGTGAATGTTCTGGAGTCGCTCGGGTCTCAGATTGCTGGACGTTTCGAGCTGATACCCCGGAGTTCAATCAGTCGGCTTCGTTCAAGATTCTATTCGAAAAATCTTGCAATTCTTTGCATTAGTTTGTCAAAAATAACTAAATTAACAACTTCTCCCTTCACAGTGAATGTTCTGGAGTCGCTCGGGATTCAGATTGCTGGGCGTTTCGAGCCGATACCCCGAAGTTCAATCAGTCGGCTTCGTTCAAGATTCTATTCGAAAAAGCGTGACATTCTTTGCATTATTGTGTCAAAAATAACTCGATTAACAACTTCTCCCATCACAGTGAATCTTCTGGAGTCGCTCGGGTCACAGATTGCTGGACGTTTCGAGCCGATACCCCGAAGTTCAATCAGTCGGCTTCGTTCAAGATTCTATTAAAAAAATCTTGCAATTCTTTGCATTAGTTTGTCAAAAATAACAAAATTAACAACTTCTCCCATCACAGTGAATGTTCTGGAGTCGCTCGGGATTCAGATTGCTGGGCGTTTCGAGCCGATACCCCGAAGTACAATCAGTCGGCTTCGTTGAAGATTCAATTCGAAAAATCTTGCAATTCTTTGCATTAGTTTGTCAAAAATAACTAAATTAACAACTTCTCCCATCACAGTGAATGTTCTGGAGTCGCTCGGGAATCAGATTGCTGGGCGTTTCGAGCCGATACCCCGAAGTTCAATCAGTCGGCTTCGTTCAAAATTCTATTCAAAAAATCTTGCAATTCTTTGCATTAGTGTGTCAAAAATAACTCGATTAACGACTTCTCCCATCACAGTGAATGTTCTGGAGTCGCTCGGGTCTCAGATTGCTGGACGTTTCGAGCTGATACCCCGAAGTTCAATCAGTCGGCTTCGTTCAAAATTCTATTCGAAAAATCTTGCAATTCTTTGCATTAGTGTGTCAAAAATAACTCGATTAACAACTTCTCCCATCACAGTGAATGTTCTGGAGTCGCTCGGGACTCAGATTGCTGGGCGTTTCGAGCCGATACCCCGAAGTTCAATCAGTCGGCTTCGTTCAAAATTCTATTCAAAAAATCTTGCAATTCTTTGCATTAGTGTGTCAAAAATAACTCGATTAACGACTTCTCCCATCACAGTGAATGTTCTGGAGTCGCTCGGGTCTCAGATTGCTGGACGTTTCGAGCTGATACCCCGAAGTTCAATCAGTCGGCTTCGTTCAAGATTCTATTCGAAAAATCTTGCAATTCTTTGCATTAGTGTGTCAAAAATAACTCGATTAACAACTTCT
Organism: Canna indica; assembly: GCA_034359265.1. Lineage (NCBI taxonomy): Eukaryota > Viridiplantae > Streptophyta > Magnoliopsida > Zingiberales > Cannaceae > Canna > Canna indica. Next base: position 44,991,905 of record CP136896.1, read on the forward strand.
CCCATCACAGTGAATGTTCTGGAGTCGCTCGGGACTCATATTGCTGGGCGTTTCGAGCCGATACCCCGAAGTTCAATCAGTCGGCTTCGTTCAAAATTCTATTCGAAAAATCTTGCAATTCTTTGTATTAGTGTGTCAAAAATAACTCGGTTAACAACTTCTCCCATCACAGTGAATGTTCTGGAGTCGCTCGGGTCTCAGATTGCTGGACGTTTCGAGCTGATACCCCGGAGTTCAATCAGTCGGCTTCGTTCAAGATTCTATTCGAAAAATCTTGCAATTCTTTGCATTAGTTTGTCAAAAATAACTAAATTAACAACTTCTCCCATCACAGTGAATGTTCTGGAGTCGCTCGGGATTCAGATTGCTGGGCGTTTCGAGCCGATACCCCGAAGTTCAATCAGTCGGCTTCGTTCAAGATTCTATTCGAAAAAGCGTGACATTCTTTGCATTATTGTGTCAAAAATAACTCGATTAACAACTTCTCCCATCACAGTGAATCTTCTGGAGTCGCTCGGGTCACAGATTGCTGGACGTTTCGAGCCGATACCCCGAAGTTCAATCAGTCGGCTTCGTTCAATATTCAATTCGAAAAATCTTGCAATTCTTTGCATTAGTTTGTCAAAAATAACTAAATTAACAACTTCTCCCATCACAGTGAATGTTCTGGAGTCGCTCGAGACTCAGATTGCTGGGCGTTTCGAGCCGATACCTCGAAGTTCAATCAGTCGGCTTCGTTCAAAATTCTATTCAAAAAATCTTGCAATTCTTTGCATTAGTGTGTCAAAAATAACTCGATTAACGACTTCTCCCATCACAGTGAATGTTCTGGAGTCGCTCGGGTCTCAGATTGCTGGACGTTTCGAGCCGATACCCCGAAGTTCAATCAGTCGGCTTCGTTCAAGATTCTATTAAAAAAATCTTGCAATTCTTTGCATTAGTTTGTCAAAAATAACAAAATTAACAACTTCTCCCATCACAGTGAATGTTCTGGAGTCGCTCGGGATTCAGATTGCTGGGCGTTTCGAGCCGATACCCCGAAGTACAATCAGTCGGCTTCGTTGAAGATTCAATTCGAAAAATCTTGCAATTCTTTGCATTAGTTTGTCAAAAATAACTAAATTAACAACTTCTCCCATCACAGTGAATGTTCTGGAGTCGCTCGGGAATCAGATTGCTGGGCGTTTCGAGCCGATACCCCGAAGTTCAATTAGTCGGCTTCGTTCAAGATTCTATTAAAAAAATCTTGCAATTCTTTGCATTAGTTTGTCAAAAATAACAAAATTAACAACTTCTCCCATCACAGTGAATGTTCTGGAGTCGCTCGGGATTCAGATTGCTCGGCGTTTCGAGCCGATACCCCGAAGTACAATCAGTCGGCTTCGTTGAAGATTCAATTCGAAAAATCTTGCAATTCTTTGCATTAGTTTGTCAAAAATAACTAAATTAACAACTTCTCCCATCACAGTGAATGTTCTGGAGTCGCTCGGGAATCAGATTGCTGGGCGTTTCGAGCCGATACCCCGAAGTTCAATCAGTCGGCTTCGTTCAAAATTCTATTCAAAAAATCTTGCAATTCTTTGCATTAGTGTGTCAAAAATAACTCGATTAACGACTTCTCCCATCACAGTGAATGTTCTGGAGTCGCTCGGGTCTCAGATTGCTGGACGTTTCGAGCCGATACCCCGAAGTTCAATCAGTCGGCTTCGTTCAAGATTCTATTAAAAAAATCTTGCAATTCTTTGCATTAGTTTGTCAAAAATAACAAAATTAACAACTTCTCCCATCACAGTGAATGTTCTGGAGTCGCTCGGGATTCAGATTTCTGGGCGTTTCGAGCCGATACCCCGAAGTACAATCAGTCGGCTTCGTTGAAGATTCAATTCGAAAAATCTTGCAATTCTTTGCATTAGTTTGTCAAAAATAACTAAATTAACAACTTCTCCCATCACAGTGAATGTTCTGGAGTCGCTCGGGAATCAGATTGCTGGGCGTTTCGAGCCGATACCCCGAAGTTCAATCAGTCGGCTTCGTTCAAGATTCTATTAAAAAAATCTTGCAATTCTTTGCATTAGTTTGTCAAAAATAACAAAATTAACAACTTCTCCCATCACAGTGAATGTTCTGGAGTCGCTCGGGATTCAGATTGCTGGGCGTTTCGAGCCGATACCCCGAAGTACAATCAGTCGGCTTCGTTGAAGATTCAATTCGAAAAATCTTGCAATTCTTTGCATTAGTTTGTCAAAAATAACTAAATTAACAACTTCTCCCATCACAGTGAATGTTCTGGAGTCGCTCGGGAATCAGATTGCTGGGCGTTTCGAGCCGATACCCCGAAGTTCAATCAGTCGGCTTCGTTCAAAATTCTATTCAAAAAATCTTGCAATTCTTTGCATTAGTGTGTCAAAAATAACTCGATTAACGACTTCTCCCATCACAGTGAATGTTCTGGAGTCGCTCGGGTCTCAGATTGCTGGACGTTTCGAGCTGATACCCCGAAGTTCAATCAGTCGGCTTCGTTCAAGATTCTATTCGAAAAATCTTGCAATTCTTTGCATTAGTGTGTCAAAAATAACTCGATTAACAACTTCTCCCATCACAGTGAATGTTCTGGAGTCGCTCGGGACTCAGATTGCTGGGCGTTTCGAGCCGATACCCCGAAGTTCAATCAGTCGGCTTCGTTCAAAATTCTATTCAAAAAATCTTGCAATTCTTTGCATTAGTGTGTCAAAAATAACTCGATTAACGACTTCTCCCATCACAGTGAATGTTCTGGAGTCGCTCGGGTCTCAGATTGCTGGACGTTTCGAGTTGATACCCCGAAGTTCAATCAGTCGGCTTCGTTCAAGATTCTATTCGAAAAATCTTGCAATTCTTTGCATTAGTGTGTCAAAAATAACTCGATTAACAACTTCTCCCATCACAGTGAATGTTCTGGAGTCGCTCGGGACTCAGATTGCTGGGCGTTTCGAGCCGATACCCCGAAGTTCAATCAGTCGGCTTCGTTCAAAATTCTATTCGAAAAATCTTGCAATTCTTTGTATTAGTGTGTCAAAAATAACTCGGTTAACAACTTCTCCCATCACAGTGAATGTTCTGGAGTCGCTCGGGTCTCAGATTGCTGGGCGTTTCGAGCCGATACCCCGAAGTTCAATCAGTCGGCTTCGTTCAAGATTCTATTCGAAAAAGCCTGACATTCTTTGCATTATTGTGTCAAAAATAACTCGATTAACAACTTCTCCCATCACAGTGAATCTTCTGGAGTCGCTCGGGTCACAGATTGCTGGACGTTTCGAGCCGATACCCCGAAGTTCAATCAGTCGGCTTCGTTCAATATTCAATTCGAAAAATCTTGCAATTCTTTGCATTAGTTTGTCAAAAATAACTAAATTAACAACTTCTCCCATCACAGTGAATGTTCTGGAGTCGCTCGAGACTCAGATTGCTGGGCGTTTCGAGCCGATACCTCGAAGTTCAATCAGTCGGCTTCGTTCAAAATTCTATTCAAAAAATCTTGCAATTCTTTGCATTAGTGTGTCAAAAATAACTCGATTAACGACTTCTCCCATCACAGTGAATGTTCTGGAGTCGCTCGGGTCTCAGATTGCTGGACGTTTCGAGATGATACCCCAAAGTTCAATCAGTCGGCTTCGTTCAATATTCTATTCGAAAAATCTTGCAATTCTTTGCATTAGTGTGTCAAAAATAACTCGATTAACAACTTCTCCCATCACAGTGAATGTTCTGGAGTCGCTCGGGTCTCAGATTGCTGGACGTTTCGAGCCGATACCCCGAAGTTCAATCAGTCGGCTTCGTTCAAGATTCTATTCGAAAAATCTTGCAATTCTTTGCATTCGCTTGTCAAAAATAACTCAATTAACAACTTCTCCCATCACAGTGAATGTTCTGGGGTCGCTCGGGTCTCAGATTGCTGGACGTTTCGAGCTGATACCCCGAAGTTCAATCAGTCGGCTTCGTTCAAGATTCTATTGGAAAAAGCGTGACTTTCATTGCATTATTGTGTCAAAAATAACTCGATCAACAACTTCTCCCATCACAGTGAATGTTCTGGAGTCGCTCGGGTCTCAGATTGCTGGACGTTTCGAGCTGATACCCCGAAGTTCAATCAGTCGGCTTCGTTCAAGATTCTATTCGAAAAATCTTGCAATTCCTTGCATTAGTTTGTCAAAAATAACTAAATTAACAACTTCTCCCACCACAGTGAATGTTCTGGAGTCGCTCGGGACTCAGATTGCTGGGCGTTTCGAGCCGATACCCCGAAGTTCAATCTGTCGGCTTCGTTCAAGATTCTATTCGAAAAATCTTGCAATTCTTTGCATTAGTTTGTTAAAAATAACTAAATTAACAATTTCTCCCATCACAGTGAATGTTCTGGAGTTGCTCGGGACTCAGATTGCTGGGCGTTTCGAGCCGATACCCCGAAGTTCAATCAGTCGGCTTCGTTCAAGATTCTATTAAAAAAATCTTGCAATTCTTTGCATTAGTTTGTCAAAAATAACAAAATTAACAACTTCTCCCATCACAGTGAATGTTCTGGAGTCGCTCGGGATTCAGATTGCTGGGCGTTTCGAGCCGATACCCCGAAGTACAATCAGTCGGCTTCGTTGAAGATTCAATTCGAAAAATCTTGCAATTCTTTGCATTAGTTTGTCAAAAATAACTAAATTAACAACTTCTCCCATCACAGTGAATGTTCTGGAGTCTCTCGGGAATCAGATTGCTGGGCGTTTCGAGCCGATACCCCGAAGTTCAATCAGTCGGCTTCGTTCAAAATTCTATTCAAAAAATCTTGCAATTCTTTGCATTAGTGTGTCAAAAATAACTCGATTAACGACTTCTCCCATCACAGTGAATGTTCTGGAGTCGCTCGGGTCTCAGATTGCTGGACGTTTCGAGCTGATACCCCGAAGTTCAATCAGTCGGCTTCGTTCAAGATTCTATTCGAAAAATCTTGCAATTCTTTGCATTAGTGTGTCAAAAATAACTCGATTAACAACTTCTCCCATCACAGTGAATGTTCTGGAGTCGCTCGGGACTCAGATTGCTGGGCGTTTCGAGCCGATACCCCGAAGTTCAATCAGTCGGCTTCGTTCAAAATTCTATTCAAAAAATCTTGCAATTCTTTGCATTAGTGTGTCAAAAATAACTCGATTAACGACTTCTCCCATCACAGTGAATGTTCTGGAGTCGCTCGGGTCTCAGATTGCTGGACGTTTCGAGCTGATACCCCGAAGTTCAATCAGTCGGCTTCGTTCAAGATTCTATTCGAAAAATCTTGCAATTCTTTGCATTAGTGTGTCAAAAATAACTCGATTAACAACTTCTCCCATCACAGTGAATGTTCTGGAGTCGCTCGGGACTCATATTGCTGGGCGTTTCGAGCCGATACCCCGAAGTTCAATCAGTCGGCTTCGTTCAAAATTCTATTCGAAAAATCTTGCAATTCTTTGTATTAGTGTGTCAAAAATAACTCGGTTAACAACTTCTCCCATCACAGTGAATGTTCTGGAGTCGCTCGGGTCTCAGATTGCTGGACGTTTCGAGCTGATACCCCGGAGTTCAATCAGTCGGCTTCGTTCAAGATTCTATTCGAAAAATCTTGCAATTCTTTGCATTAGTTTGTCAAAAATAACTAAATTAACAACTTCTCCCATCACAGTGAATGTTCTGGAGTCGCTCGGGATTCAGATTGCTGGGCGTTTCGAGCCGATACCCCGAAGTTCAATCAGTCGGCTTCGTTCAAGATTCTATTCAAAAAAGCGTGACATTCTTTGCATTATTGTGTCAAAAATAACTCGATTAACAACTTCTCCCATCACAGTGAATCTTCTGGAGTCGCTCGGGTCACAGATTGCTGGACGTTTCGAGCCGATACCCCGAAGTTCAATCAGTCGGCTTCGTTCAATATTCAATTCGAAAAATCTTGCAATTCTTTGCATTAGTTTGTCAAAAATAACTAAATTAACAACTTCTCCCATCACAGTGAATGTTCTGGAGTCGCTCGAGACTCAGATTGCTGGGCGTTTCGAGCCGATACCTCGAAGTTCAATCAGTCGGCTTCGTTCAAAATTCTATTCAAAAAATCTTGCAATTCTTTGCATTAGTGTGTCAAAAATAACTCGATTAACGACTTCTCCCATCACAGTGAATGTTCTGGAGTCGCTCGGGTCTCAGATTGCTGGACGTTTCGAGCCGATACCCCGAAGTTCAATCAGTCGGCTTCGTTCAAGATTCTATTAAAAAAATCTTGCAATTCTTTGCATTAGTTTGTCAAAAATAACAAAATTAACAACTTCTCCCATCACAGTGAATGTTCTGGAGTCGCTCGGGATTCAGATTGCTGGGCGTTTCGAGCCGATACCCCGAAGTACAATCAGTCGGCTTCGTTGAAGATTCAATTCGAAAAATCTTGCAATTCTTTGCATTAGTTTGTCAAAAATAACTAAATTAACAACTTCTCCCATCACAGTGAATGTTCTGGAGTCGCTCGGGAATCAGATTGCTGGGCGTTTCGAGCCGATACCCCGAAGTTCAATCAGTCGGCTTCGTTCAAGATTCTATTAAAAAAATCTTGCAATTCTTTGCATTAGTTTGTCAAAAATAACAAAATTAACAACTTCTCCCATCACAGTGAATGTTCTGGAGTCGCTCGGGATTCAGATTGCTCGGCGTTTCGAGCCGATACCCCGAAGTACAATCAGTCGGCTTCGTTGAAGATTCAATTCGAAAAATCTTGCAATTCTTTGCATTAGTTTGTCAAAAATAACTAAATTAACAACTTCTCCCATCACAGTGAATGTTCTGGAGTCGCTCGGGAATCAGATTGCTGGGCGTTTCGAGCCGATACCCCGAAGTTCAATCAGTCGGCTTCGTTCAAAATTCTATTCAAAAAATCTTGCAATTCTTTGCATTAGTGTGTCAAAAATAACTCGATTAACGACTTCTCCCATCACAGTGAATGTTCTGGAGTCGCTCGGGTCTCAGATTGCTGGACGTTTCGAGCCGATACCCCGAAGTTCAATCAGTCGGCTTCGTTCAAGATTCTATTAAAAAAATCTTGCAATTCTTTGCATTAGTTTGTCAAAAATAACAAAATTAACAACTTCTCCCATCACAGTGAATGTTCTGGAGTCGCTCGGGATTCAGATTTCTGGGCGTTTCGAGCCGATACCCCGAAGTACAATCAGTCGGCTTCGTTGAAGATTCAATTCGAAAAATCTTGCAATTCTTTGCATTAGTTTGTCAAAAATAACTAAATTAACAACTTCTCCCATCACAGTGAATGTTCTGGAGTCGCTCGGGAATCAGATTGCTGGGCGTTTCGAGCCGATACCCCGAAGTTCAATCAGTCGGCTTCGTTCAAGATTCTATTAAAAAAATCTTGCAATTCTTTGCATTAGTTTGTCAAAAATAACAAAATTAACAACTTCTCCCATCACAGTGAATGTTCTGGAGTCGCTCGGGATTCAGATTGCTGGGCGTTTCGAGCCGATACCCCGAAGTACAATCAGTCGGCTTCGTTGAAGATTCAATTCGAAAAATCTTGCAATTCTTTGCATTAGTTTGTCAAAAATAACTAAATTAACAACTTCTCCCATCACAGTGAATGTTCTGGAGTCGCTCGGGAATCAGATTGCTGGGCGTTTCGAGCCGATACCCCGAAGTTCAATCAGTCGGCTTCGTTCAAAATTCTATTCAAAAAATCTTGCAATTCTTTGCATTAGTGTGTCAAAAATAACTCGATTAACGACTTCTCCCATCACAGTGAATGTTCTGGAGTCGCTCGGGTCTCAGATTGCTGGACGTTTCGAGCTGATACCCCGAAGTTCAATCAGTCGGCTTCGTTCAAGATTCTATTCGAAAAATCTTGCAATTCTTTGCATTAGTGTGTCAAAAATAACTCGATTAACAACTTCTCCCATCACAGTGAATGTTCTGGAGTCGCTCGGGACTCAGATTGCTGGGCGTTTCGAGCCGATACCCCGAAGTTCAATCAGTCGGCTTCGTTCAAAATTCTATTCAAAAAATCTTGCAATTCTTTGCATTAGTGTGTCAAAAATAACTCGATTAACGACTTCTCCCATCACAGTGAATGTTCTGGAGTCGCTCGGGTCTCAGATTGCTGGACGTTTCGAGCTGATACCCCGAAGTTCAATCAGTCGGCTTCGTTCAAGATTCTATTCGAAAAATCTTGCAATTCTTTGCATTAGTGTGTCAAAAATAACTCGATTAACAACTTCTCCCATCACAGTGAATGTTCTGGAGTCGCTCGGGACTCAGATTGCTGGGCGTTTCGAGCCGATACCCCGAAGTTCAATCAGTCGGCTTCGTTCAAAATTCTATTCGAAAAATCTTGCAATTCTTTGTATTAGTGTGTCAAAAATAACTCGGTTAACAACTTCTCCCATCACAGTGAATGTTCTGGAGTCGCTCGGGTCTCAGATTGCTGGGCGTTTCGAGCCGATACCCCGAAGTTCAATCAGTCGGCTTCGTTCAAGATTCTATTCGAAAAAGCCTGACATTCTTTGCATTATTGTGTCAAAAATAACTCGATTAACAACTTCTCCCATCACAGTGAATCTTCTGGAGTCGCTCGGGTCACAGATTGCTGGACGTTTCGAGCCGATACCCCGAAGTTCAATCAGTCGGCTTCGTTCAATATTCAATTCGAAAAATCTTGCAATTCTTTGCATTAGTTTGTCAAAAATAACTAAATTAACAACTTCTCCCATCACAGTGAATGTTCTGGAGTCGCTCGAGACTCAGATTGCTGGGCGTTTCGAGCCGATACCTCGAAGTTCAATCAGTCGGCTTCGTTCAAAATTCTATTCAAAAAATAACTCGATTAACGACTTCTCCCATCACAGTGAATGTTCTGGAGTCGCTCGGGTCTCAGATTGCTGGACGTTTCGAGATGATACCCCAAAGTTCAATCAGTCGGCTTCGTTCAATATTCTATTCGAAAAATCTTGCAATTCTTTGCATTAGTGTGTCAAAAATAACTCGATTAACAACTTCTCCCATCACAGTGAATGTTCTGGAGTCGCTCGGGTCTCAGATTGCTGGACGTTTCGAGCCGATACCCCGAAGTTCAATCAGTCGGCTTCGTTCAAGATTCTATTCGAAAAATCTTGCAATTCTTTGCATTCGCTTGTCAAAAATAACTCAATTAACAACTTCTCCCATCACAGTGAATGTTCTGGGGTCGCTCGGGACTCAGATTGCTGGGCGTTTCGAGCCGATACCCCGAAGTTCAATCAGTCGGCTTCGTTCAAGATTCTATTGGAAAAAGCGTGACTTTCATTGCATTATTGTGTCAAAAATAACTCGATCAACAACTTCTCCCATCACAGTGAATGTTCTGCAGTCGCTCGGGTCTCAGATTGCTGGACGTTTCGAGCTGATACCCCGAAGTTCAATCAGTCGGCTTCGTTCAAGATTCTATTGGAAAAAGCGTGACTTTCATTGCATTATTGTGTCAAAAATAACTCGATCAACAACTTCTCCCATCACAGTGAATGTTCTGGAGTCGCTCGGGTCTCAGATTGCTGGACGTTTCGAGCCGATACCCCGAAGTTCAATCAGTCGGCTTCGTTCAAGATTCTATTCCAAAAATTTTGCAATTCTTTGCATTAGTGTGTCAAAAATAACTCGATTAACGACTTCTCCCATCACAGTGAATGTTCTGGAGTCGCTCGGGTCTCAGATTGCTGGACGTTTCGAGCTGATACCCCAAAGTTCAATCAGTCGGCTTCGTTCAAGATTCTATTCGAAAAAGCTTGCAATTCTTTGCATTAGTGTGTCAAAAATAACTCGATTAACAACTTCTCCCATCACAGTGAATGTTCTGGAGTCGCTCGGGTCTCAGATTGCTGGACGTTTCGAGCCGATACCCCGAAGTTCAATCAGTCGGCTTCGTTCAAGATTCTATTCGAAAAATCTTGCAATTCTTTGCATTAGTTTGTCAAAAATAACTCAATTAACAACTTCTCCCATCACAGTGAATGTTCTGGGGTCGCTCGGGACTCAGATTGCTGGGCGTTTCGAGCCGATACCCCGAATTTCAATCAGTCGGCTTCGTTCAAGATTCTATTCGAAAAATCTTGCAAATCTTTGCATTAGTTTGTCAAAAATAACAAAATTAACAACTTCTCCCATCACAGTGAATGTTCTGGAGTCGCTCGGGATTCAGATTGCTGGGCGTTTCGAGCCGATACCCCGAAGTTCAATCAGTCGGCTTCGTTCAAGATTCTATTCGAAAAAGCGTGACATTCTTTGAATTATTGTGTCAAAAATAACTCGATTAACAACTTCTCCCATCACAGTGAATCTTCTGGAGTCGCTCGGGTCTCAGATTGCTGGACGTTTCGAGCCGATACCCCGAAGTAACATCAGTCGGCTTCGTTCAAGATTCAATTCGAAAAATCTTGCAATTCTTTGCATTAGTTTGTCAAAAATATCTAAATTAACAACTTCTCCCATCACAGTGAATGTTCTGGAGTCGCTCGGGAATCAGATTGCTGGGCGTTTCGAGCCGATACCCCGAAGTTCAATCAGTCGGCTTCGTTCAAAATTCTATTCAAAAAATCTTGCAATTCTTTGCATTAGTGTGTCAAAAATAACTCGATTAACGACTTCTCCCATCACAGTGAATGTTCTGGAGTCGATCGGGTCTCAGATTGCTGGACGTTTCGAGCTGATACCCCGAAGTTCAATCAGTCGGCTTCGTTCAAGATTCTATTCGAAAAATATTGCAATTCTTTGCATTAGTGTGTCAAAAATAACTCGATTAACAACTTCTCCCATCACAGTGAATGTTCTGGAGTCGCTCGGGACTCAGATTGCTGGGCGTTTCGAGCCGATACCCCGAAGTTCAATCAGTCGGCTTCGTTCAAAATTCTATTCGAAAAATCTTGCTATTCTTTGCATTAGTGTGTCAAAAATAACTCGGTTAACAACTTCTCCCATCACAGTGAATGTTCTGGAGTCGCTCGGGTCTCAGATTGCTGGACGTTTCGAGCTGATACCCCGAAGTTCAATCAGTCGGCTTCGTTCAAGATTCTATTCGAAAAATCTTGCAATTCTTTTCATTAGTTTGTCAAAAATAACTAAATTAACAACTTCTCCCATCACAGTGAATGTTCTGGAGTCGCTCGGGATTCAGATTGCTGGGCGTTTCGAGCCGATACCCCGAAGTTCAATCAGTCGGCTTCGTTCAAGATTCTATTCGAAAAAGCGTGACATTCTTTGCATTATTGTGTCAACAATAACTCGATTAACAACTTCTCCCTTCACAGTGAATCTTCTGGAGTCGCTCGGGTCTCAGATTGCTGGACGTTTCGAGCCGATACCCCGAAGTTCAATCAGTCGGCTTCGTTCAAGATTCAATTCGAAAAATCTTGCAATTCTTTGCATTAGTTTGTAAAAAATAACTAAATTAACAACTTCTCCCATCACAGTGAATGTTCTGGAGTCGCTCGCGACTCAGATTGCTGGGCATTTCGAGCCGATACCCCGAAGTTCAATCAGTCGGCTTCGTTCAAAATTCTATTCAAAAAATCTTGCAATTCTTTACATTAGTGTGTCAAAAATAACTCGATTAACGACTTCTCCCATCACAGTGAATGTTCTGAAGTCGCTCGGGTCTCAGATTGCTGGACGTTTCGAGCTGATACCCCAAAGTTCAATCAGTCGGCTTCGTTCAAGATTCTATTCGAAAAATCTTGCAATTCTTTGCATTAGTGTGTCAAAAATAACCCGATTAACAACTTCTCCCATCACAGTGAATGTTCTGGAGTCGCTCGGGTCTCAGATTGCTGGACGTTTCGAGCCGATACCCCGAAGTACAATCAGTCGGCTTCGTTCAAGATTCAATTCGAAAAATCTTGCAATTCTTTGCATTAGTTTGTCAAAAATAACTAAATTAACAATTCTCCCATCACAGTGAATGTTCTGGAGTCGCTCGGGAATCAGATTGCTGGGCGTTTCGAGCCGATACCCCGAAGTTCAATCAGTCGGCTTCGTTCAAAATTCTATTCAAAAAATCTTGCAATTCTTTGCATTAGTGTGTCAAAAATAACTCGATTAACGACTTCTCCCATCACAGTGAATGTTCTGGAGTCGATCGGGTCTCAGATTGCTGGACGTTTCGAGTTGATACCCCGAAGTTCAATCAGTCGGCTTCGTTCAAGATTCTATTCGAAAAATCTTGCAATTCTTTGCATTAGTCTGCCAAAAATAACTCGATTAACAACTTCTCCCATCACAGTGAATGTTCTGGAGTCGCTCGGGACTCAGATTGCTGGGTGTTTCGAGCCGATACCCTGTAGTTCAATCAGTCGGCTTCGTTCAAGATTCTATTCGAAAAATCTTGCAATTCTTTGCATTAGTTTGTCAAAAATAACTCAATTAATAACTTCTCCCATCACAGTGAATGTTCTGGAGTCGCTCGGGTCTCAGATTGCAGGACGTTTCGAGTCGATACCCCGAAGTTCAACCAGTCGGCTTCGTTCAAGATTCTATTCGAAAAATCTTGCAATTCTTTGCATTAGTTTGTCAAAAATAACTAAATTAACAACTTCTCCCATCACAGTGAATGTTCTGGAGCCACTCGGGACTCAGATTGCTGGGCGTTTCGAGACGATACCCGGAAGTTCAATCAGTCGGCTTCGTTCAAGATTCTATTCGAAAAAGCGTGACATTCTTTGCATTATTGTGTCAAAAATAACTCGATTAACAACTTCTCCCATCACAGTGAATCTTCTGGAGTCGCTCGGGTCTCAGATTGCTGGACGTTTCGAGCCGATAGCCCGAAGTTCAATCAGTCGGCTTCGTTCAAGATTCAATTCGAAAAATCTTGCAATTCTTTGCATTAGTTTGTCAAAAATAACTAAATTAACAACTTCTCCCATCACAGTGAATGTTCTGGAGTCGCTCGCGACTCAGATTGCTGGGCATTTCGAGCCGATACCCCGAAGTTCAATCAGTCGGCTTCGTTCAAAATTCTATTCAAAAAATCTTGCAATTCTTTACATTAGTGTGTCAAAAATAACTCGATTAACGACTTCTCCCATCACAGTGAATGTTCTGAAGTCGCTTGGGTCTCAGATTGCTGGACGTTTCGAGCTGATACCCCAAAGTTCAATCAGTCGGCTTCGTTCAAGATTCTATTCGAAAAATCTTGCAATTCTTTGCATTAGTGTGTCAAAAATAACCCGATTAACAACTTCTCCCATCACAGTGAATGTTCTGGAGTCGCTCGGGTCTCAGATTGCTGGACGTTTCGAGCCGATACCCCGAAGTACAATCAGTCGGCTTCGTTCAAGATTCAATTCGAAAAATCTTGCAATTCTTTGCATTAGTTTGTCAAAAATAACTAAATTAACAATTCTCCCATCACAGTGAATGTTCTGGAGTCGCTCGGGAATCAGATTGCTGGGCGTTTCGAGACGATACCCCGAAGTTCAATCAGTCGGCTTCGTTCAAAATTCTATTCAAAAAATCTTGCAATTCTTTGCATTAGTGTGTCAAAAATAACTCGATTAACGACTTCTCCCATCACAGTGAATGTTCTGGAGTCGATCGGGTCTCAGATTGCTGGACGTTTCGAGTTGATACCCCGAAGTTCAATCAGTCGGCTTCGTTCAAGATTCTATTCGAAAAATCTTGCAATTCTTTGCATTAGTCTGCCAAAAATAACTCGATTAACAACTTCTCCCATCACAGTGAATGTTCTGGAGTCGCTCGGGACTCAGATTGCTGGGTGTTTCGAGCCGATACCCTGTAGTTCAATCAGTCGGCTTCGTTCAAGATTCTATTCGAAAAATCTTGCAATTCTTTGCATTAGTTTGTCAAAAATAACTCAATTAATAACTTCTCCCATCACAGTGAATGTTCTGGAGTCGCTCGGGTCTCAGATTGCAGGACGTTTCGAGTCGATACCCCGAAGTTCAACCAGTCGGCTTCGTTCAAGATTCTATTCGAAAAATCTTGCAATTCTTTGCATTAGTTTGTCAAAAATAACTAAATTAACAACTTCTCCCATCACAGTGAATGTTCTGGAGCCACTCGGGACTCAGATTGCTGGGCGTTTCGAGACGATACCCGGAAGTTCAATCAGTCGGCTTCGTTCAAGATTCTATTCGAAAAAGCGTGACATTCTTTGCATTATTGTGTCAAAAATAACTCGATTAACAACTTCTCCCATCACAGTGAATCTTCTGGAGTCGCTCGGGTCTCAGATTGCTGGACGTTTCGAGCCGATAGCCCAAAGTTCAATCAGTCGGCTTCGTTCAAGATTCAATTCGAAAAATCTTGCAATTCTTTGCATTAGTTTGTCAAAAATAACTAAATTAACAACTTCTCCCATCACAGTGAATGTTCTGGAGTCGCTCGGGACTCAGATTGCTGGGCGTTTCGAGCCGATACCCCGAAGTTCAATCAGTCGGCTTCGTTCAAGATTCTATTCAAAAAATCTTGCAATTCTTTGCATTAGTTTGTCAAAAATAACTCAATTGATAACTTCTCCCATCACAGTGAATGTTCTGGAGTCGCTCGGGACTCAGATAGCTGGGCGTTTCGAGCCGATACCCCGAAGTTCAATCAGTCGGCTTCGTTCAAGATTCTATACGAAAAATCTTGCAATTCTTTGCATTAGTTTGTCAAAAATAACTAAATTAACAACTTCTCCCATCACAGTGAATGTTCTGGAGTCGCTCGAGACTCAGATTGCTGGGCGTTTCGAGCCGATACCCCGAAGTTCAATCAGTCGGCTTCGTTCAAAATTCTATTCGAAAAATCTTGCAATTTTTTGCATTAGCCTGTCAAAAATAACTCGATTAACAACTTCTCCCATCACAGTGAATGTTCTAGAGTCGCTCGGGACTCAGATTGCTGGGCGTTTCGAGCCGATACCCCGAAGTTCAATCAGTCGGCTTCGTTCAAAATTCTATTCAAAAAATCTTGCAATTCTTTGCATTAGTGTGTCAAAAATAACTCGATTAACGACTTCTCCCATCACAGTGAATGTTCTGGAGTCGCTCGGGTCTCAGATTGCTGGACGTTTCGAGCTGATACCCCGAAGTTCAATCAGTCGGCTTCGTTCAAGATTCTATTCGAAAAATCTTGCAATTCTTTGCATTAGTGTGTCAAAAATAACTCGATTAACAACTTCTCCCATCACAGTGAATGTTCTGGAGTCGCTCGGGTCTCAGATTGCTGGACGTTTCGAGCCGATACCCCGAAGTTCAATCAGTCGGCTTCATTCAAGATTCTATTCGAAAAATCTTGCAATTCTTTGCATTAGTTTGTCAAAAATAACTCAATTAACAACTTCTCCCATCACAGTGAATGTTCTGGGGTCGCTCGGGACTCAGATTGCTGGGCGTTTCGAGCCGATACCCCGTAGTTCAATCAGTCGGCTTCGTTCAAGATTCTATTGGAAAAAGCGTGACTTTCATTGCATTATTATGTCAAAAATAACTCGATCAACAACTTCTCCCATCACAGTGAATGTTCTGGAGTAGCTCGGGTCTCAGATTGCTGGACGTTTCGAGCTGATACCCCGAAGTTCAATCAGTCGGCTTCGTTCAAGATTCTATTCGAAAAATCTTGCAATTCTTTGCATTAGTCTGCCAAAAATAACTCGATTAACAACTTCTCCCATCACAGTGAATGTTCTGGAGTCGCTCGGGACTCAGATTGCTGGGTGTTTCGAGCCGATACCCTGTAGTTCAATCAGTCGGCTTCGTTCAAGATTCTATTCGAAAAATCTTGCAATTCTTTGCATTAGTTTGTCAAAAATAACTCAATTAATAACTTCTCCCATCACAGTGAATGTTCTGGAGTCGCTCGGGTCTCAGATTGCAGGACGTTTCGAGTCGATACCCCGAAGTTCAACCAGTCGGCTTCGTTCAAGATTCTATTCGAAAAATCTTGCAATTCTTTGCATTAGTTTGTCAAAAATAACTAAATTAACAACTTCTCCCATCACAGTGAATGTTCTGGAGCCACTCGGGACTCAGATTGCTGGGCGTTTCGAGACGATACCCGGAAGTTCAATCAGTCGGCTTCGTTCAAGATTCTATTCGAAAAAGCGTGACATTCTTTGCATTATTGTGTCAAAAATAACTCGATTAACAACTTCTCCCATCACAGTGAATCTTCTGGAGTCGCTCGGGTCTCAGATTGCTGGACCTTTCGAGCCGATAGCCCGAAGTTCAATCAGTCGGCTTCGTTCAAGATTCAATTCGAAAAATCTTGCAATTCTTTGCATTAGTTTGTCAAAAATAACTAAATTAACAACTTCTCCCATCACAGTGAATGTTCTGGAGTCGCTCGGGACTCAGATTGCTGGGCGTTTCGAGCCGATACCCCGAAGTTCAATCAGTCGGCTTCGTTCAAGATTCTATTCAAAAAATCTTGCAATTCTTTGCATTAGTTTGTCAAAAATAACTCAATTAATAACTTCTCCCATCACAGTGAATGTTCTGGAGTCGCTCGGGACTCAGATAGCTGGGCGTTTCGAGCCGATACCCCGAAGTTCAATCAGTCGGCTTCGTTCAAGATTCTATACGAAAAATCTTGCAATTCTTTGCATTAGTTTGTCAAAAATAACTAAATTAACAACTTCTCCCATCACAGTGAATGTTCTGGAGTCGCTCGAGACTCAGATTGCTGGGCGTTTCGAGCCGATACCCCGAAGTTCAATCAGTCGGCTTCGTTCAAAATTCTATTCGAAAAATCTTGCAATTTTTTGCATTAGCCTGTCAAAAATAACTCGATTAACAACTTCTCCCATCACAGTGAATGTTCTGGAGTCGCTCGGAACTCAGATTGCTGGGCGTTTCGAGCCGATACCCCGAAGTTCAATCAGTCGGCTTCGTTCAAGATTCTATTCGAAAAATCTTGCAATTCTTTGCATTAGTCTGCCAAAAATAACTCGATTAACAACTTCTCCCATCACAGTGAATGTTCTGGAGTCGCTCGGAACTCAGATTGCTGGGCGTTTCGAGCCGATACCCCGAAGTTCAATCAGTCGGCTTCGTTCAAGATTCTATTCGAAAAAGCGTGACATTCTTTGCATTATTGTGTCAAGAATAACTCGATTAACAAGTTCTCCCATCACAGTGAATCTTCTGGAGTTGCTCGGGTCTCAGATTGCTGGACGTTTCGAGCCGATACCCCGAAGTTCAATCAGTCGGCTTCGTTCAAGATTCAATTCCAAAAATCTTGCAATTCTTTGCATTAGTTTGTCAAAAATAACTAAATTAACAACTTCTCCCATCACAGTGAATGTTCTAGAGTCGCTCGGGACTCAGATTGCTGGGCGTTTCGAGCCGATACCCCGAAGTTCAATCAGTCGGCTTCGTTCAAAATTCTATTCAAAAAATCTTGCAATTCTTTGCATTAGTGTGTCAAAAATTACTCGATTAACGACTTCTCCCATCACAGTGAATGTTCTGGAGTCGCTCGGGTCTCAGATTGCTGGACGTTTCGAGCTGATACCCCGAAGTTCAATCAGTCGGCTTCGTTCAAGATTCTATTCGAAAAATCTTGCAATTCTTTGCATTAGTGTGTCAAAAATAACTCGATTAACAACTTCTCCCATCACAGTGAATGTTCTGGAGTCGCTCGGGACTCAGATTGCTGGGCGTTTCGAGCCGATACCCCGTAGTTCAATCAGTCGGCTTCGTTCAAAATTCTATTCGAAAAATCTTGCAATTCTTTGCATTAGTGTGTCAAAAATAACTCGATTAACAACTTCTCCCATCACAGTGAATGTTCTGGAGTCGCTCGGGTCTCAGATTGCTGGACGTTTCGAGCCGATACCCCGAAGTTCAATCAGTCGGCTTCGTTCAAGATTCTATTCGAAAAATCTTGCAATTCTTTGCATTAGTTTGTCAAAAATAACTAAATTAACAACTTCTCCCATCACAGTGAATGTTCTGGAGTCGCTCGGGATTCAGATTGCTGGGCGTTTCGAGCCGATACCCCGAAGTTCAATCAGTCGGCTTCGTTCAAGATTCTATTCGAAAAAGCGTGACATTCTTTGCATTATTGTGTCAAAAATAACTCGATTAACAACTTCTCCGATCACAGTGAATCTTCTGGAGTCGCTCGGGTCTCAGATTGCTGGACGTTTCGAGCCGATACCCCAAAGTTCAATCAGTCGGCTTCGTTCAAGATTCAATTCGAAAAATCTTGCAATTCTTTGCATTAGTTTGTCAAAAATAACTAAATTAACAACTTCTCTCATCACAGTGAATGTTCTGGAGTCGCTCGGGACTCAGATTGTTGGGCATTTCGAGCCGATACCCCGAAGTTCAATCAGTCGGCTTCGTTCAAAATTCTATTCAAAAAATCTTGCAATTCTTTGCATTAGTGTGTCAAAAATAACTCGATTAACGACTTCTCCCATCACAGTGAATGTTCTGGAGTCGCTCGGGTCTCAGATTGCTGGACGTTTCGAGTTGATACCCCGAAGTTCAATCAGTCGGCTTCGTTCAAGATTCTATTCGAAAAATCTTGCAATTCTTTGCATTAGTGTGTCAAAAATAACTCGATTAACAACTTCTCCCATCACAGTGAATGTTCTGGAGTCGCTCGGGTCTCAGATTGCAGGACGTTTCGAGCCGATACCCCGAAGTTCAATCAGTCGGATTCGTTCAAGATTCTATTCGAAAAATCTTGCAATTCTTTGCATTAGTTTGTCAAAAATAACTCAATTAACAACTTCTCCCATCACAGTGAATGTTCTGGGGTCGCTCGGGACTCAGATTGCTGGGCGTTTCGAGCCGATACTCCGAAGTTCAATCAGTCGGCTTCGTTCAAGATTCTATTGGAAAAAGCGTGACTTTCATTGCATTATTGTGTCAAAAATAACTCGATCAACAACTTCTCCCATTACAGTGAATGTTCTGGAGTCACTCGGGTCTCAGATTGCTCGACGTTTCGAGCCGATACCCCGAAGTTCAATCAGTCGGCTTCGTTCAAGATTCTATTCGAAAAATTTTGCAATTCTTTGCATTAGTGTGTCAAAAATAACTCGATTAACGACTTCTCCCATCACAGTGAATGTTCTGGAGTCGCTCGGGACTCAGATTACTAGGCGTTTCGAGCTGATACCCCGAAGTTCAATCAGTCGGCTTCGTTCAAGATTCTATTCGAAAAATCTTGCAATTCTTTGCATTAGTCTGCCAAAAATAACTCGATTAACAACTTCTCCCATCACAATGAATGTTCTGGAGTCGCTCGGGACTCAGATTGTTGGGCGTTTCGAGCCGATACCCTGAAGTTCAATCAGTCGGCTTCGTTCAAAATTCTATTCAAAAAATCTTGCAATTCTTTGCATTAGTGTGTCAAAAATAACTCGATTAACGACTTCTCCCATCACAGTGAATGTTCTGGAGTCGCTCGGGTCTCAGATTGCTTGACGTTTCGAGCTGATACCCCGAAGTTCAATCAGTCGGCTTCGTTCAAGATTCTATTCGAAAAATCTTGCAATTCTTTGCATTAGTGTGTCAAAAATAACTCGATTAACAACTTCTCCCATCACAGTGAATGTTCTGGAGACGCTCGGGTCTCAGATTGCTGGACATTTCGAGCCGATACCCCGAAGTTCAATCAGTCGGCTTCGTTCAAGATTCAATTCGAAAAATCTTGCAATTCTTTGCATTAGTTTGTCAAAAATAACTAAATTAACAACTTCTCCCATCACAGTGAATGTTCTGGAGTCGCTCGGGACTCAGATTGCTGGGCGTTTCGAGCCGATACCCCGAAGTTCAATCAGTCGGCTTCGTTCAAAATTCTATTCAAAAAATCTTGCAATTCTTTGCATTAGTGTGTCAAAAATAACTCGATTAACGACTTCTCCCATCACAGTGAATGTTCTGGAGTCGCTCGGGTCTCAGATTGCTGGACGTTTCGAGCTGATACCCCGAGGTTCAATCAGTCGGCTTCGTTCAAGATTCTATTCGAAAAATCTTGCAATTCTTTGCATTAGTGTGTCAAAAATAACTCGATTAACAACTTCTCCCATCACAGTGAATGTTCTGGAGTCGCTCGGGACTCAGATTGCTGGGCGTTTCGAGCCGATACCCCGTAGTTCAATCAGTCGGCTTCGTTCAAAATTCTATTCGAAAAATCTTGCAATTCTTTGCATTAGTGTGTCAAAAATAACTCGATTAACAACTTCTCCCATCACAGTGAATGTTCAGGAGTCGCTCGGGTCTCAGATTGCTAGACGTTTCGAGCCGATACCCCGAAGTTCAATCAGTCGGCTTCGTTCAAGATTCTATTCGAAAAATCTTGCAATTCTTTGCATTAGTTTGTCAAAAATAACTAAATTAACAACTTCTCCCATCACAGTGAATGTTCTGGAGTCGCTCGGGATTCAGATTGCTGGGCGTTTCGAGCCGATACCCCGAAGTTCAATCAGTCGGCTTCGTTCAAGATTCTATTCGAAAAAGCGTGACATTCTTTGCATTATTGTGTCAAAAATAACTCGATTAACAACTTCTCCCATCACAGTGAATCTTCTGGAGTCGCTCGGGTCTCAGATTGCTGGACGTTTCGAGCCGATACCCCAAAGTTCAATCAGTCGGCTTCGTTCAAGATTCAATTCGAAAAATCTTGCAATTCTTTGCATTAGTTTCTCAAAAATAACTAAATTAACAACTTCTCCCATCACAGTGAATGTTCTGGAGTCGCTCGGGACTCAGATTGTTGGGCGTTTCGAGCCGATACCCCGAAGTTCAATCAGTCGGCTTCGTTCAAAATTCTATTCAAAAAATCTTGCAATTCTTTGCATTAGTGTGTCAAAAATAACTCGATTAACGACTTCTCCCATCACAGTGAATGTTCTGGAGTCGCTCGGGACTCAGATTGCTGGGCGTTTCGAGCCGATACCCCGAAGTTAAATCAGTCGGCTTCGTTCAAAATTCTATTCAAAAAATCTTGCAATTCTTTGCATTAGTGTGTCAAAAATAACTCGATTAACGACTTCTCCCATCACAGTGAATGTTCTGGAGTCGCTCGGGTCTCAGATTGCTGGACGTTTCGAGCTGATACCCCGAGGTTCAATCAGTCGGCTTCGTTCAAGATTCTATTCGAAAAATCTTGCAATTCTTTGCATTAGTGTGTCAAAAATAACTCGATTAACAACTTCTCCCATCACAGTGAATGTTCTGGAGTCGCTCGGGACTCAGATTGCTGGGCGTTTCGAGCCGATACCCCGTAGTTCAATCAGTCGGCTTCGTTCAAAATTCTATTCGAAAAATCTTGCAATTCTTTGCATTAGTGTGTCAAAAATAACCCGATTAACAACTTCTCCCATCACAGTGAATGTTCTGGAGTCGCTCGGGTCTCAGATTGCTGGACGTTTCGAGCCGATACCCCGAAGTTCAATCAGTCGGCTTCGTTCAAGATTCTATTCGAAAAATCTTGCAATTCTTTGCATTAGTTTGTCAAAAATAACTAAATTAACAACTTCTCCCATCACAGTGAATGTTCTGGAGTCGCTCGGGATTCAGATTGCTGGGCGTTTCGAGCCGATACCCCGAAGTTCAATCAGTCGGCTTCGTTCAAGATTCTATTCGAAAAAGCGTGACATTCTTTGCATTATTGTGTCAAAAATAACTCGATTAACAACTTCTCCCATCACAGTGAATCTTCTGGAGTCGCTCGGGTCTCAGATTGCTGGACGTTTCGAGCCGATACCCCAAAGTTCAATCAGTCGGCTTCGTTCAAGATTCAATTCGAAAAATCTTGCAATTCTTTGCATTAGTTTGTCAAAAATAACTAAATTAACAACTTCTCCCATCACAGTGAATGTTCTGGAGTCGCTCGGGACTCAGATTGTTGGGCGTTTCGAGCCGATACCCCGAAGTTCAATCAGTCGGCTTCGTTCAAAATTCTATTAAAAAAATCTTGCAATTCTTTGCATTAGTGTGTCAAAAATAACTCGATTAACGACTTCTCCCATCACAGTGAATGTTCTGGAGTCGCTCGGGTCTCAGATTGCTGGACGTTTCGAGCTGATACCCCGAAGTTCAATCAGTCGGCTTCGTTCAAGATTCTATTCGAAAAATCTTGCAATTCTTTGCATTAGTGTGTCAAAAATAACTCATTAACAACTTCTCCCATCACAGTGAATGTTCTGGAGTCGCTCGGGTCTCAGATTGCTGGACGTTTCGAGCCGATACCCCGAAGTTCAATCAGTCGGCTTCGTTCAAGATTCTATTCGAAAAATCTTGCAATTCTTTGCATTAGTTTGTCAAAAATAACTCAATTAACAACTTCTCCCATCACAGTGAATGTTCTGGGGTCGCTCGGGACTCAGATTGCTGGTCGTTTCGAGCCGATACCCCGAAGTTCAATCAGTCGGCTTCGTTCAAGATTCTATTGGAAAAAACGTGACTTTCATTGCATTATTGTGTCAAAAATAACTCGATCAACAACTTCTCCCATTACAGTGAATGTTCTGGAGTCACTCGGGTCTCAGATTGCTCGACGTTTCGAGCCGATACCCCGAAGTTCAATCAGTCGGCTTCGTTCAAGATTCTATTCGAAAATTTTTGCAATTCTTTGCATTAGTGTGTCAAAAATAACTCGATTAACGACTTCTCCCATCACAGTGAATGTTCTGGAGTCGCTCGGGACTCAGATTGTTGGGCGTTTCGAGCCGATACCCCGAAGTTCAATCAGTCGGCTTCGTTCAAAATTCTATTCAAAAAATCTTGCAATTCTTTGCATTAGTGTGTCAAAAATAACTCGATTAACGACTTCTCCCATCACAGTGAATGTTCTGGAGTCGCTCGGGTCTCAGATTGCTGGACGTTTCGAGCTGATACCCCGAGGTTCAATCAGTCGGCTTCGTTCAAGATTCTATTCGAAAAATCTTGCAATTCTTTGCATTAGTGTGTCAAAAATAACTCGATTAACAACTTCTCCCATCACAGTGAATGTTCTGGAGTCGCTCGGGACTCAGATTGCTGGGCGTTTCGAGCCGATACCCCGTAGTTCAATCAGTCGGCTTCGTTCAAAATTCTATTCGAAAAATCTTGCAATTCTTTGCATTAGTGTGTCAAAAATAACCCGATTAACAACTTCTCCCATCACAGTGAATGCTCTGGAGTCGCTCGGGTCTCAGATTGCTGGACGTTTCGAGCCGATACCCCGAAGTTCAATCAGTCGGCTTCGTTCAAGATTCTATTCGAAAAATCTTGCAATTCTTTGCATTAGTTTGTCAAAAATAACTAAATTAACAACTTCTCCCATCACAGTGAATGTTCTGGAGTCGCTCGGGATTCAGATTGCTGGGCGTTTCGAGCCGATACCCCGAAGTTCAATCAGTCGGCTTCGTTCAAGATTCTATTCGAAAAAGCGTGACATTCTTTGCATTATTGTGTCAAAAATAACTCGATTAACAACTTCTCCCATCACAGTGAATCTTCTGGAGTCGCTCGGGTCTCAGATTGCTGGACGTTTCGAGCCGATACCCCAAAGTTCAATCAGTCGGCTTCGTTCAAGATTCAATTCGAAAAATCTTGCAATTCTTTGCATTAGTTTGTCAAAAATAACTAAATTAACAACTTCTCCCATCACAGTGAATGTTCTGGAGTCGCTCGGGACTCAGATTGTTGGGCGTTTCGAGCCGATACCCCGAAGTTCAATCAGTCGGCTTCGTTCAAAATTCTATTAAAAAAATCTTGCAATTCTTTGCATTAGTGTGTCAAAAATAACTCGATTAACGACTTCTCCCATCACAGTGAATGTTCTGGAGTCGCTCGGGTCTCAGATTGCTGGACGTTTCGAGCTGATACCCCGAAGTTCAATCAGTCGGCTTCGTTCAAGATTCTATTCGAAAAATCTTGCAATTCTTTGCATTAGTGTGTCAAAAATAACTCGATTAACAACTTCTCCCATCACAGTGAATGTTCTGGAGTCCCTCGGGTCTCAGATTGCTGGACGTTTCGAGCCGATACCCCGAAGTTCAATCAGTCGGCTTCGTTCAAGATTCTATTCGAAAAATCTTGCAATTCTTTGCATTAGTTTGTCAAAAATAACTCAATTAACAACTTCTCCCATCACAGTGAATGTTCTGGGGTCGCTCGGGACTCAGATTGCTGGTCGTTTCGAGCTGATACCCCGAAGTTCAATCAGTCGGCTTCGTTCAAGATTCTATTGGAAAAAACGTGACTTTCATTGCATTATTGTGTCAAAAATAACTCGATCAACAACTTCTCCCATTACAGTGAATGTTCTGGAGTCACTCGGGTCTCAGATTGCTCGACGTTTCGAGCCGATACCCCGAAGTTCAATCAGTCGGCTTCGTTCAAGATTCTATTCGAAAAATTTTGCAATTCTTTGCATTAGTGTGTCAAAAATAACTCGATTAACGACTTCTCCCATCACAGTGAATGTTCTGGAGTCGCTCGGGACTCAGATTGTTGGGCGTTTCGAGCCGATACCCCGAAGTTCAATCAGTCGGCTTCGTTCAAAATTCTATTCAAAAAATCTTGCAATTCTTTGCATTAGTGTGTCAAAAATAACTCGATTAACGACTTCTCCCATCACAGTGAATGTTCTGGAGTCGCTCGGGTCTCAGATTGCTGGACGTTTCGAGCTGATACCCCGAAGTTCAATCAGTCGGCTTCGTTCAAGATTCTATTCGAAAAATCTTGCAATTCTTTGCATTAGTGTGTCAAAAATAACTCGATTAACAACTTCTCCCATCACAGTGAATGTTCTGGAGACGCTCGGGTCTCAGATTGCTGGACGTTTCGAGCCGATACCCCGAAGTTCAATCAGTCGGCTTCGTTCAAGATTCTATTCGAAAAATCTTGCAATTCTTTGCATTAGTTTCTCAAAAATAACTCAATTAACAACTTCTCCCATCACAGTGAATGTTCTGGGGTCGCTCGGGACTCAGATTGCTGGGCGTTTCGAGCCGATACCCCGAAGTGCAATCAGTCGGCTTCGTTCAAGATTCTATTGGAAAAAGCGTGACTTTCATTGCATTATTGTGTCAAAAATAACTCGATCAACAACTTCTCCCATTACAGTGAATGTTCTGGAGTCACTCGGGTCTCAGATTGCTCGACGTTTCGAGCCGATACCCCGAAGTTCAATCAGTCGGCTTCATTCAAGATTCTATTCGAAAAATTTTGCAATTCTTTGCATTAGTGTGTCAAAAATAACTCGATTAACGACTTCTCCCATCACAGTGAATGTTCTGGAGTCGCTCGGGACTCAGATTACTAGGCGTTTCGAGCTGATACCCCGAAGTTCAATCAGTCGGCTTCGTTCAAGATTCTATTCGAAAAATCTTGCAATTCTTTGCATTAGTCTGCCAAAAATAACTCGATTAACAACTTCTCCCATCACAATGAATGTTCTGGAGTCGCTCGGGACTCAGATTGTTGGGCGTTTCGAGCCGATACCCCGAAGTTCAATCAGTCGGCTTCGTTCAAAATTCTATTCAAAAAATCTTGCAATTCTTTGCATTAGTGTGTCAAAAATAACTCGATTAACAACTTCTCCCATCACAGTGAATGTTCTGGAGACGCTCGGGTCTCAGATTGCTGGACGTTTCGAGCCGATACCCCGAAGTTCAATCAGTCGGCTTCGTTCAAGATTCTATTCGAAAAATCTTGCAATTCTTTGCATTAGTTTGTCAAAAATAACTAAATTAACAACTTCTCCCATCACAGTGAATGTTCTGGAGTCGCTCGGGATTCAGATTGCTGGGCGTTTCGAGCCGATACCCCGAAGTTCAATCAGTCGGCTTCGTTCAAGATTCTATTCGAAAAAGCGTGACATTCTTTGCATTATTGTGTCAAAAATAACTCGATTAACAACTTCTCCCATCACAGTGAATCTTCTGGAGTCGCTCGGGTCTCAGATTGCTGGACGTTTCGAGCCGATACCCCAAAGTTCAATCAGTCGGCTTCGTTCAAGATTCAATTCGAAAAATCTTGCAATTCTTTGCATTAGTTTGTCAAAAATAACTAAATTAACAACTTCTCCCATCACAGTGAATGTTCTGGAGTCGCTCGGGACTCAGATTGTTGGGCGTTTCGAGCCGATACCCCGAAGTTCAATCAGTCGGCTTCGTTCAAAATTCTATTAAAAAAATCTTGCAATTCTTTGCATTAGTGTGTCAAAAATAACTCGATTAACGACTTCTCCCATCACAGTGAATGTTCTGGAGTCGCTCGGGTCTCAGATTGCTGGACGTTTCGAGCTGATACCCCGAAGTTCAATCAGTCGGCTTCGTTCAAGATTCTATTCGAAAAATCTTGCAATTCTTTGCATTAGTGTGTCAAAAATAACTCGATTAACAACTTCTCCCATCACAGTGAATGTTCTGGAGTCGCTCGGGTCTCAGATTGCTGGACGTTTCGAGCCGATACCCCGAAGTTCAATCAGTCGGCTTCGTTCAAAATTCTATTCAAAAAATCTTGCAATTCTTTGCATTAGTGTGTCAAAAATAACTCGATTAACGACTTCTCCCATCACAGTGAATGTTCTGGAGTCGCTCGGGACTCAGATTGCTGGGCGTTTCGAGCCGATACCCCGAAGTTAAATCAGTCGGCTTCGTTCAAAATTCTATTCAAAAAATCTTGCAATTCTTTGCATTAGTGTGTCAAAAATAACTCGATTAACGACTTCTCCCATCACAGTGAATGTTCTGGAGTCGCTCGGGTCTCAGATTGCTGGACGTTTCGAGCTGATACCCCGAGGTTCAATCAGTCGGCTTCGTTCAAGATTCTATTCGAAAAATCTTGCAATTCTTTGCATTAGTGTGTCAAAAATAACTCGATTAACAACTTCTCCCATCACAGTGAATGTTCTGGAGTCGCTCGGGACTCAGATTGCTGGGCGTTTCGAGCCGATACCCCGTAGTTCAATCAGTCGGCTTCGTTCAAAATTCTATTCGAAAAATCTTGCAATTCTTTGCATTAGTGTGTCAAAAATAACCCGATTAACAACTTCTCCCATCACAGTGAATGTTCTGGAGTCGCTCGGGTCTCAGATTGCTGGACGTTTCGAGCCGATACCCCGAAGTTCAATCAGTCGGCTTCGTTCAAGATTCTATTCGAAAAATCTTGCAATTCTTTGCATTAGTTTGTCAAAAATAACTAAATTAACAACTTCTCCCATCACAGTGAATGTTCTGGAGTCGCTCGGGATTCAGATTGCTGGGCGTTTCGAGCCGATACCCCGAAGTTCAATCAGTCGGCTTCGTTCAAGATTCTATTCGAAAAAGCGTGACATTCTTTGCATTATTGTGTCAAAAATAACTCGATTAACAACTTCTCCCATCACAGTGAATCTTCTGGAGTCGCTCGGGTCTCAGATTGTTGGACGTTTCGAGCCGATACCCCAAAGTTCAATCAGTCGGCTTCGTTCAAGATTCAATTCGAAAAATCTTGCAATTCTTTGCATTAGTTTGTCAAAAATAACTAAATTAACAACTTCTCCCATCACAGTGAATGTTCTGGAGTCGCTCGGGACTCAGATTGTTGGGCGTTTCGAGCCGATACCCCGAAGTTCAATCAGTCGGCTTCGTTCAAAATTCTATTAAAAAAATCTTGCAATTCTTTGCATTAGTGTGTCAAAAATAACTCGATTAACGACTTCTCCCATCACAGTGAATGTTCTGGAGTCGCTCGGGTCTCAGATTGCTGGACGTTTCGAGCTGATACCCCGAAGTTCAATCAGTCGGCTTCGTTCAAGATTCTATTCGAAAAATCTTGCAATTCTTTGCATTAGTGTGTCAAAAATAACTCGATTAACAACTTCTCCCATCACAGTGAATGTTCTGGAGTCGCTCGGGTCTCAGATTGCTGGACGTTTCGAGCCGATACCCCGAAGTTCAATCAGTCGGCTTCGTTCAAGATTCTATTCGAAAAATCTTGCAATTCTTTGCATTAGTTTGTCAAAAATAACTCAATTAACAACTTCTCCCATCACAGTGAATGTTCTGGGGTCGCTCGGGACTCAGATTGCTGGTCGTTTCGAGCCGATACCCCGAAGTTCAATCAGTCGGCTTCGTTCAAGATTCTATTGGAAAAAACGTGACTTTCATTGCATTATTGTGTCAAAAATAACTCGATCAACAACTTCTCCCATTACAGTGAATGTTCTGGAGTCACTCGGGTCTCAGATTGCTCGACGTTTCGAGCCGATACCCCGAAGTTCAATCAGTCGGCTTCGTTCAAGATTCTATTCGAAAAATTTTGCAATTCTTTGCATTAGTGTGTCAAAAATAACTCGATTAACGACTTCTCCCATCATAGTGAATGTTCTGGAGTCGCTCGGGACTCAGATTGTTGGGCGTTTCGAGCCGATACCCCGAAGTTCAATCCGTCGGCTTCGTTCAAAATTCTATTCAAAAAATCTTGCAATTCTTTGCATTAGTGTGTCAAAAATAACTCGATTAACGACTTCTCCCATCACAGTGAATGTTCTGGAGTCGCTCGGGTCTCAGATTGCTGGACGTTTCGAGCTGATACCCCGAGGTTCAATCAGTCGGCTTCGTTCAAGATTCTATTCGAAAAATCTTGCAATTCTTTGCATTAGTGTGTCAAAAATAACTCGATTAACAACTTCTCCCATCACAGTGAATGTTCTGGAGTCGCTCGGGACTCAGATTGCTGGGCGTTTCGAGCCGATACCCCGTAGTTCAATCAGTCGGCTTCGTTCAAAATTCTATTCGAAAAATCTTGCAATTCTTTGCATTAGTGTGTCAAAAATAACCCGATTAACAACTTCTCCCATCACAGTGAATGTTCTGGAGTCGCTCGGGTCTCAGATTGCTGGACGTTTCGAGCCGATACCCCGAAGTTCAATCAGTCGGCTTCGTTCAAGATTCTATTCGAAAAATCTTGCAATTCTTTGCATTAGTTTGTCAAAAATAACTAAATTAACAACTTCTCCCATCACAGTGAATGTTCTGGAGTCGCTCGGGATTCAGATTGCTGGGCGTTTCGAGCCGATACCCCGAAGTTCAATCAGTCGGCTTCGTTCAAGATTCTATTCGAAAAAGCGTGACATTCTTTGCATTATTGTGTCAAAAATAACTCGATTAACAACTTCTCCCATCACAGTGAATCTTCTGGAGTCGCTCGGGTCTCAGATTGCTGGACGTTTCGAGCCGATACCCCAAAGTTCAATCAGTCGGCTTCGTTCAAGATTCAATTCGAAAAATCTTGCAATTCTTTGCATTAGTTTGTCAAAAATAACTAAATTAACAACTTCTCCCATCACAGTGAATGTTCTGGAGTCGCTCGGGACTCAGATTGTTGGGCGTTTCGAGCCGATACCCCGAAGTTCAATCAGTCGGCTTCGTTCAAAATTCTATTAAAAAAATCTTGCAATTCTTTGCATTAGTGTGTCAAAAATAACTCGATTAACGACTTCTCCCATCACAGTGAATGTTCTGGAGTCGCTCGGGTCTCAGATTGCTGGACGTTTCGAGCTGATACCCCGAAGTTCAATCAGTCGGCTTCGTTCAAGATTCTATTCGAAAAATCTTGCAATTCTTTGCATTAGTGTGTCAAAAATAACTCGATTAACAACTTCTCCCATCACAGTGAATGTTCTGGAGTCGCTCGGGTCTCAGATTGCTGGACGTTTCGAGCCGATACCCCGAAGTTCAATCAGTCGGCTTCGTTCAAGATTCTATTCGAAAAATCTTGCAATTCTTTGCATTAGTTTGTCAAAAATAACTCAATTAACAACTTCTCCCATCACAGTGAATGTTCTGGGGTCGCTCGGGACTCAGATTGCTGGTCGTTTCGAGCCGATACCCCGAAGTTCAATCAGTCGGCTTCGTTCAAGATTCTATTGGAAAAAACGTGACTTTCATTGCATTATTGTGTCAAAAATAACTCGATCAACAACTTCTCCCATTACAGTGAATGTTCTGGAGTCACTCGGGTCTCAGATTGCTCGACGTTTCGAGCCGATACCCCGAAGTTCAATCAGTCGGCTTCGTTCAAGATTCTATTCGAAAAATTTTGCAATTCTTTGCATTAGTGTGTCAAAAATAACTCGATTAACGACTTCTCCCATCACAGTGAATGTTCTGGAGTCGCTCGGGACTCAGATTGTTGGGCGTTTCGAGCCGATACCCCGAAGTTCAATCAGTCGGCTTCGTTCAAAATTCTATTAAAAAAATCTTGCAATTCTTTGCATTAGTGTGTCAAAAATAACTCGATTAACGACTTCTCCCATCACAGTGAATGTTCTGGAGTCGCTCGGGTCTCAGATTGCTGGACGTTTCGAGCTGATACCCCGAAGTTCAATCAGTCGGCTTCGTTCAAGATTCTATTCGAAAAATCTTGCAATTCTTTGCATTAGTGTGTCAAAAATAACTCGATTAATAACTTCTCCCATCACAGTGAATGTTCTGGAGACGCTCGGGTCTCAGATTGCTGGACGTTTCGAGCCGATACCCCGAAGTTCAATCAGTCGGCTTCGTTCAAGATTCTATTCGAAAAATCTTGCAATTCTTTGCATTAGTTTCTCAAAAATAACTCAATTAACAACTTCTCCCATCACAGTGAATGTTCTGGGGTCGCTCGGGACTCAGATTGCTGGGCGTTTCGAGCCGATACCCCGAAGTGCAATCAGTCGGCTTCGTTCAAGATTCTATTGGAAAAAGCGTGACTTTCATTGCATTATTGTGTCAAAAATAACTCGATCAACAACTTCTCCCATTACAGTGAATGTTCTGGAGTCACTCGGGTCTCAGATTGCTCGACGTTTCGAGCCGATACCCCGAAGTTCAATCAGTCGGCTTCGTTCAAGATTCTATTCGAAAAATTTTGCAATTCTTTGCATTAGTGTGTCAAAAATAACTCGATTAACGACTTCTCCCATCACAGTGAATGTTCTGGAGTCGCTCGGGACTCAGATTACTAGGCGTTTCGAGCTGATACCCCGAAGTTCAATCAGTCGGCTTCGTTCAAGATTCTATTCGAAAAATCTTGCAATTCTTTGCATTAGTCTGCCAAAAATAACTCGATTAACAACTTCTCCCATCACAATGAATGTTCTGGAGTCGCTCGGGACTCAGATTGTTGGGCGTTTCGAGCCGATACCCCGAAGTTCAATCAGTCGGCTTCGTTCAAAATTCTATTCAAAAAATCTTGCAATTCTTTGCATTAGTGTGTCAAAAATAACTCGATTAACGACTTCTCCCATCACAGTGAATGTTCTGGAGTCGCTCGGGTCTCAGATTGCTGGTCGTTTCGAGCTGATACCCCGAAGTTCAATCAGTCGGCTTCGTTCAAGATTCTATTCGAAAAATCTTGCAATTCTTTGCATTAGTGTGTCAAAAATAACTCGATTAACAACTTCTCCCATCACAGTGAATGTTCTGGAGTCGCTCGGGTCTCAGATTGCTGGACGTTTCGAGCCGATACCCCGAAGTTCAATCAGTCGGCTTCGTTCAAGATTCTATTCGAAAAATCTTGCAATTCTTTGCATTAGTTTGTCAAAAATAACTCAATTAACAACTTCTCCCATCACAGTGAATGTTCTGGGGTCGCTCGGGACTCAGATTGCTGGGCGTTTCGAGCCGATACCCCGAAGTCCAATCAGTCGGCTTCGTTCAAGATTCTATTGGAAAAAGCGTGACTTTCATTGCATTATTGTGTCAAAAATAACTCGATCAACAACTTCTCCCATTACAGTGAATGTTCTGGAGTCACTCGGGTCTCAGATTGCTCGACGTTTCGAGCCGATACCCCGAAGTTCAATCAGTCGGCTTCGTTCAAGATTCTATTCGAAAAATTTTGCAATTCTTTGCATTAGTGTGTCAAAAATAACTCGATTAACGACTTCTCCCATCACAGTGAATGTTCTGGAGTCGCTCGGGACTCAGATTACTAGGCGTTTCGAGCTGATACCCCGAAGTTCAATCAGTCGGCTTCGTTCAAGATTCTATTCGAAAAATCTTGCAATTCTTTGCATTAGTCTGCCAAAAATAACTCGATTAACAACTTCTCCCATCACAGTGAATGTTCTGGAGTCGCTCGGGACTCAGATTGCTGGGCGTTTCGAGCCGATACCCTGAAGTTCAATCAGTCGGCTTCGTTCAAAATTCTATTCGAAAAATCTTGCAATTCTTTGCATTCGTTTGTCAAAAATAACTCAATTAATAACTTCTCCCATCACAGTGAATGTTCTGGAGTCGCTCGGGTCTCAGATTGCAGGACGTTTCGAGCCGATACCCCGAAGTTCAATCAGTCGGCTTCGTTCAAGATTCTATTCGAAAAATCTTGCAATTCTTTGCATTAGTTTGTCAAAAATAACTAAATTAAGAACTTCTCCCATCACGGTGAATGTTCTGGAGCCGCTCGGGACTCAGATTGCTGGGCGTTTCGAGACGATACCCGGAAGTTCAATCAGTCGGCTTCGTTCAAGATTCTATTCGAAAAATCTTGCAATTCTTTGCATTAGTGTGTCAAAAATAACTCGATTAACAACTTCTCCCATCACAGTGAATGTTCTGGAGTCGCTCGGGTCTCAGATTGCTGGACGTTTCGAGCCGATACCCCGAAGTTCAATCAGTCGGCTTCGTTCAAGATTCTATTCGAAAAATCTTGCAATTCTTTGCATTAGTTTGTCAAAAATAACTCAATTAACAACTTCTCCCATCACAGTGAATGTTCTGGGGTCGCTCGGGACTCAGATTGCTGGGCGTTTCGAGCCGATACCCCGAAGTTCAATCAGTCGGCTTCGTTCAAGATTCTATTGGAAAAAGCGTGACTTTCATTGCATTATTGTGTCAAAAATAACTCGATCAACAACTTCTCCCATTACAGTGAATGTTCTGGAGTCACTCGGGTCTCAGATTGCTCGACGTTTCGAGCCGATACCCCGAAGTTCAATCAGTCGGCTTCGTTCAAGATTCTATTCGAAAAATTTTGCAATTCTTTGCATTAGTGTGTCAAAAATAACTCGATTAACGACTTCTCCCATCACAGTGAATGTTCTGGAGTCGCTCGGGACTCAGATTACTAGGCGTTTCGAGCTGATACCCCGAAGTTCAATCAGTCGGCTTCGTTCAAGATTCTATTCGAAAAATCTTGCAATTCTTTGCATTAGTCTGCCAAAAATAACTCGATTAACAACTTCTCCCATCACAGTGAATGTTCTGGAGTCGCTCGGGACTCAGATTGCTGGGCGTTTCGAGCCGATACCCTGAAGTTCAATCAGTCGGCTTCGTTCAAAATTCTATTCGAAAATTCTTGCAATTCTTTGCATTAGTTTGTCAAAAATAACTCAATTAATAACTTCTCCCATCACAGTGAATGTTCTGGAGTGGCTCGGGTCTCAGATTGCAGGACGTTTCGAGCCGATACCCCGAAGTTCAATCAGTCGGCTTCGTTCAAGATTCTATTCGAAAAATCTTGCAATTCTTTGCATTAGTGTGTCAAAAATAACTCGATTAACGACTTCTCCCATCACAGTGAATGTTCTGGAGTCGCTCGGGTCTCAGATTGCTGGACGTTTCGAGCTGATACCCCGAAGTTCAATCAGTCGGCTTCGTTCAAGATTCTATTCGAAAAATCTTGCAATTCTTTGCATTAGTGTGTCAAAAATAACTCGATTAACAACTTCTCCCATCACAGTGAATGTTCTGGAGTCGCTCGGGTCTCAGATTGCTGGACGTTTCGAGCCGATACCCCGAAGTTCAATCAGTCGGCTTCGTTCAAGATTCTATTCGAAAAATCTTGCAATTCTTTGCATTAGTTTGTCAAAAATAACTCAATTAACAACTTCTCCCATCACAGTGAATGTTCTGGGGTCGCTCGGGACTCAGATTGCTGGGCGTTTCGAGCCGATACCCCGAAGTTCAATCAGTCAGCTTCGTTCAAGATTCTATTGGAAAAAGCGTGACTTTCATTGCATTATTGTGTCAAAAATAACTCGATCAACAACTTCTCCCATTACAGTGAATGTTCTGGAGTCACTCGGGTCTCAGATTGCTCGACGTTTCGAGCCGATACCCCGAAGTTCAATCAGTCGGCTTCGTTCAAGATTCTATTCGAAAAATTTTGCAATTCTTTGCATTAGTGTGTCAAAAATAACTCGATTAACGACTTCTCCCATCACAGTGAATGTTCTGGAGTCGCTCGGGACTCAGATTACTAGGCGTTTCGAGCTGATACCCCGAAGTTCAATCAGTCGGCTTCGTTCAAAATTCTATTCGAAAAATCTTGCAATTCTTTGCATTAGTTTGTCAAAAATAACTCAATTAATAACTTCTCCCATCACAGTGAATGTTCTGGAGTCGCTCGGGTCTCAGATTGCAGGACGTTTCGAGCCGATACCCCGAAGTTCAATCAGTCGGCTTCGTTCAAGATTCTATTCGAAAAATCTTGCAATTCTTTGCATTAGTGTGTCAAAAATAACTCGATTAACGACTTCTCCCATCACAGTGAATGTTCTGGAGTCGCTCGGGTCTCAGATTGCTGGACGTTTCGAGCTGATACCCCGAAGTTCAATTAGTCGGCTTCGTTCAAGATTCTATTCGAAAAATCTTGCAATTCTTTGCATTAGTGTGTCAAAAATAACTCGATTAACGACTTCTCCCATCACAGTGAATGTTCTGGAGTCGCTCGGGTCTCAGATTGCAGGACGTTTCGAGCCGATACCCCGAAGTTCAATCAGTCGGCTTCGTTCAAGATTCTATTCGAAAAATCTTGCAATTCTTTGCATTAGTGTGTCAAAAATAACTCGATTAACGACTTCTCCCATCACAGTGAATGTTCTGGAGTCGCTCGGGTCTCAGATTGCTGGACGTTTCGAGCTGATACCCCGAAGTTCAATTAGTCGGCTTCGTTCAAGATTCTATTCGAAAAATCTTGCAATTCTTTGCATTAGTGTGTCAAAAATAACTCGATTAACGACTTCTCCCATCACAGTGAATGTTCTGGAGTCGCTCGGGTCTCAGATTGCTGGACGTTTCGAGCTGATACCCCGAAGTTCAATCAGTCGGCTTCGTTCAAGATTCTATTCGAAAAATCTTGCAATTCTTTGCATTAGTGTGTCAAAAATAACTCGATTAACAACTTCTCCCATCACAGTGAATGTTCTGGAGTCGCTCGGGTCTCAGATTGCTGGACGTTTCGAGCCGATACCCCGAAGTTCAATCAGTCGGCTTCGTTCAAGATTCTATTCGAAAAATCTTGCAATTCTTTGCATTAGTTTGTCAAAAATAACTCAATTAACAACTTCTCCCATCACAGTGAATGTTCTGGGGTCGCTCGGGATTCAGATTGCTGGGCGTTTCGAGCCGATACCCCGAAGTTCAATCAGTCGGCTTCGTTCAAGATTCTATTGGAAAAAGCGTGACTTTCATTGCATTATTGTGTCAAAAATAACTCGATCAACAACTTCTCCCATTACAGTGAATGTTCTGGAGTCACTCGGGTCTCAGATTGCTCGACGTTTCGAGCCGATACCCCGAAGTTCAATCAGTCGGCTTCGTTCAAGATTCTATTCGAAAAATTTTGCAATTCTTTGCATTAGTGTGTCAAAAATAACTCGATTAACGACTTCTCCCATCACAGTGAATGTTCTGGAGTCGCTCGGGACTCAGATTACTAGGCGTTTCGAGCTGATACCCCGAAGTTCAATCAGTCGGCTTCGTTCAAGATTCTATTCGAAAAATCTTGCAATTGTTTGCATTAGTCTGCCAAAAATAACTCGATTAACAACTTCTCCCATCACAGTGAATGTTCTGGAGTCGCTCGGGACTCAGATTGCTGGGCGTTTCGATTCGATACCCTGAAGTTCAATCAGTCGGCTTCGTTCAAAATTCTATTCGAAAAATCTTGCAATTCTTTGCATTAGTTTGTCAAAAATAACTCAATTAATAACTTCTCCCATCACAGTGAATGTTCTGGAGTCGCTCGGGTCTCAGATTGCAGGACGTTTCGAGCCGATACCCCGAAGTTCAATCAGTCGGCTTCGTTCAAGATTCTATTCGAAAAATCTTGCAATTCTTTGCATTAGTGTGTCAAAAATAACTCGATTAACGACTTCTCCCATCACAGTGAATGTTCTGGAGTCGCTCGGGTCTCAGATTGCTGGACGTTTCGAGCTGATACCCCGAAGTTCAATCAGTCGGCTTCGTTCAAGATTCTATTCGAAAAATCTTGCAATTCTTTGCATTAGTGTGTCAAAAATAACTCGATTAACAACTTCTCCCATCACAGTGAATGTTCTGGAGTCGCTCGGGTCTCAGATTGCTGGACGTTTCGAGCCGATACCCCGAAGTTCAATCAGTCGGCTTCGTTCAAGATTCTATTCGAAAAATCTTGCAATTCTTTGCATTAGTTTGTCAAAAATAACTCAATTAACAACTTCTCCCATCACAGTCAATGTTCTGGGGTCGCTCGGGACTCAGATTGCTGGGCGTTTCGAGCCGATACCCCGAAGTTCAATCAGTCGGCTTCGTTCAAGATTCTATTGGAAAAAGCGTGACTTTTATTGCATTATTGTGTCAAAAATAACTCGATCAACAACTTCTCCCATTACAGTGAATGTTCTGGAGTCACTCGGGTCTCAGATTGCTCGACGTTTCGAGCCGATACCCCGAAGTTCAATCAGTCGGCTTCGTTCAAGATTCTATTCGAAAAATTTTGCAATTCTTTGCATTAGTGTGTCAAAAATAACTCGATTAACGACTTCTCCCATCACAGTGAATGTTCTGGAGTCGCTCGGGACTCAGATTACTAGGCGTTTCGAGCTGATACCCCGAAGTTCAATCAGTCGGCTTCGTTCAAGATTCTATTCGAAAAATCTTGCAATTCTTTGCATTAGTCTGCCAAAAATAACTCGATTAACAACTTCTCCCATCACAGTGAATGTTCTGGAGTCGCTCGGGACT
The DNA here is from genome assembly GCA_034359265.1 of Canna indica. Classification (NCBI taxonomy): domain Eukaryota; kingdom Viridiplantae; phylum Streptophyta; class Magnoliopsida; order Zingiberales; family Cannaceae; genus Canna; species Canna indica. Next base: position 45,028,842 of record CP136896.1, read on the forward strand.
CAGATTGCTGGGCGTTTCGAGCCGATACCCTGAAGTTCAATCAGTCGGCTTCGTTCAAAATTCTATTCGAAAAATCTTGCAATTCTTTGCATTAGTTTGTCAAAAATAACTCAATTAATAACTTCTCCCATTACAGTGAATGTTCTGGAGTCGCTCGGGTCTCAGATTGCAGGACGTTTCGAGCCGATACCCCGAAGTTCAATCAGTCGGCTTCGTTCAAGATTCTATTCGAAAAATCTTGCAATTCTTTGCATTAGTGTGTCAAAAATAACTCGATTAACGACTTCTCCCATCACAGTGAATGTTCTGGAGTCGCTCGGGTCTCAGATTGCTGGACGTTTCGAGCTGATACCCCGAAGTTCAATCAGTCGGCTTCGTTCAAGATTCTATTCGAAAAATCTTGCAATTCTTTGCATTAGTGTGTCAAAAATAACTCGATTAACGACTTCTCCCATCACAGTGAATGTTCTGGAGTCGCTCGGGACTCAGATTACTGGGCGTTTCGAGCAGATACCCCGAAGTTCAATCAGTCGGCTTCGTTCAAGATTCTATTCGAAAAAGCGTGACATTCTTTGCATTATTGTGTCAAGAATAACTCGATTAACAACTTCTCCCATCACAGTGAATGTTCTGGAGTCGCTCGGGTCTCAGATTGCTGGACGTTTCGAGCCGATACCCCGAAGTTCAATCAGTCGGCTTCGTTCAAGATTCTATTCAAAAAATCTTGCAATTCTTTGCATTAGTTTATCAAAAATAACTCAATTAATAACTTCTCACATCACAGTGAATGTTCTGGAGTCGCTCGGGACTCATATTGCTGGGCGTTTCGAGCCGATACCCCGAAGTTCAATCAGTCGGCTTCATTCAAGATTCTATTCGAAAAATCTTGCAATTCTTTGCATTAGTTTGTCAAAAATAACTAAATTAACAACTTCTCCCATCACAGTGAATGTTCTGGAGTCGCTCGGGACTCAGATTGCTGGGCGTTTCGAGCCGATACCCCGAAGTTCAATCAGTCGGCTTCGTTCAAAATTCTATTCGAAAAGTCTTGCAATTCTTTGCATTAGTGTGTCAAAAATAACTCGATTAACAACTTCTCCCATCACAGTGAATGTTCTGGAGTCGCTCGGGTCTCAGATTGCTGGACGTTTCGAGCCGATACCCCGAAGTTCAATCAGTCGGCTTCGTTCAAGATTCTATTCGAAAAAGCGTGACATTCTTTGCATTATTGTGTCAAGAATAACTTGATCGAAGTTCAATCAGTCGGCTTCGTTCAAGATTCTATTCGAAAAATCTTGCAATTCTTTGCATTAGTTTGTCAAAAATAACTAAATTAACAACTTCTCCCATCACAGGGAATGTTCTGGAGTCGCTCGGGACTCAGATTGCTGGGCGTTTCGAGCCGATACCCCGAAGTTCAATCAGTCGGCTTCGTTCAAGATTCTATTCGAAAAATCTTGCAATTCTTTGCATTAGTTTGTCAAAAATAACTCAATTAATAACTTCTCCCATCACAGTGAATGTTCTGGAGTCGCTCGGGACTCAGATTGCTGGGCGTTTCGAGCCGATACCCCGAAGTTCAATCAGTCGGCTTCGTTCAAGATTCTATTCGAAAAATCTTGCAATTCTTTGCATTAGTTTGTCAAAAATAACTAAATTAACAACTTCTCCCATCACAGTGAATGTTCTGGAGTCGCTCGGGACTCAGATTGCTGGGCGTTTCGAGCCGATACCCCGAAGTTCAATCAGTCGGCTTCGTTCAAAATTATATTCGAAAAATCTTGCAATTCTTTGCATTAGTGTGTCAAAAATAACTCGATTAACGACTTCTCCCATCACAGTGAATGTTCTGGAGTCGCTCGGGACTCAGATTACTAGGCGTTTCGAGCTGATACCCCGAAGTTCAATCAGTCGGCTTCGTTCAAGATTCTATTCGAAAAATCTTGCAATTCTTTGCATTAGTCTGCCAAAAATAACTCGATTAACAACTTCTCCCATCACAGTGAATGTTCTGGAGTCGCTCGGGACTCAGATTGCTGAGCGTTTCGAGCCGATACCCCGAAGTTCAATCAGTCGGCTTCGTTCAAAATTCTATTCGAAAAGTCTTGCAATTCTTTGCATTAGTGTGTCAAAAAAAACTCGATTAACAACTTCTCCCATCACAGTGAATGTTCTGGAGTCGCTCGGGTCTCAGATTGCTGGACGTTTCGAGCCGATACCCCGAAGTTCAATCAGTCGGCTTCGTTCAAGATTCTATTCGAAAAAGCGTGACATTCTTTGCATTATTGTGTCAAGAATAACTTGATCGAAGTTCAATCAGTCGGCTTCGTTCAAGATTCTATTCGAAAAATCTTGCAATTCTTTGCATTAGTTTGTCAAAAATAACTCAATTAATAACTTCTCCCATCACAGTGAATGTTCTGGAGTCGCTCGGGACTCAGATTGCTGGGCGTTTCGAGCCGATACCCCGAAGTTCAATCAGTCGGCTTCGTTCAAGATTCTATTCGAAAAATCTTGCAATTCTTTGCATTAGTTTGTCAAAAATAACTAAATTAACAACTTCTCCCATCACAGTGAATGTTCTGGAGTCGCTCGGGACTCAGATTGCTGGGCGTTTCGAGCCGATACCCCGAAGTTCAATCAGTCGGCTTCGTTCAAAATTATATTCGAAAAATCTTGCAATTCTTTGCATTAGTGTGTCAAAAATAACTCGATTAACGACTTCTCCCATCACAGTGAATGTTCTGGAGTCGCTCGGGACTCAGATTACTAGGCGTTTCGAGCTGATACCCCGAAGTTCAATCAGTCGGCTTCGTTCAAGATTCTATTCGAAAAATCTTGCAATTCTTTGCATTAGTCTGCCAAAAATAACTCGATTAACAACTTCTCCCATCACAGTGAATGTTCTGGAGTCGCTCGGGACTCAGATTGCTGGGCGTTTCGAGCCGATACCCCGAAGTTCAATCAGTCGGCTTCGTTCAAAATTCTATTCGAAAAGTCTTGCAATTCTTTGCATTAGTGTGTCAAAAATAACTCGATTAACAACTTCTCCCATCACAGTGAATGTTCTGGAGTCGCTCGGGTCTCAGATTGCTGGACGTTTCGAGCCGATACCCCGAAGTTCAATCAGTCGGCTTCGTTCAAGATTCTATTCGAAAAAGCGTGACATTCTTTGCATTATTGTGTCAAGAATAACTTGATCGAAGTTCAATCAGTCGGCTTCGTTCAAGATTCTATTCGAAAAATCTTGCAATTCTTTGCATTAGTTTGTCAAAAATAACTAAATTAACAACTTCTCCCATCACAGTGAATGTTCTGGAGTCGCTCGGGACTCAGATTGCTGGGCGTTTCGAGCCGATACCCCGAAGTTCAATCAGTCGGCTTCGTTCAAGATTCTATTCGAAAAATCTTGCAATTCTTTGCATTAGTTTGTCAAAAATAACTCAATTAATAACTTCTCCCATCACAGTGAATGTTCTGGAGTCGCTCGGGACTCAGATTGCTGGGCGTTTCGAGCCGATACCCCGAAGTTCAATCAGTCGGCTTCGTTCAAGATTCTATTCGAAAAATCTTGCAATTCTTTGCATTAGTTTGTCAAAAATAACTAAATTAACAACTTCTCCCATCACAGTGAATGTTCTGGAGTCGCTCGGGACTCAGATTGCTGGGCGTTTCGAGCCGATACCCCGAAGTTCAATCAGTCGGCTTCGTTCAAAATTCTATTCGAAAAGTCTTGCAATTCTTTGCATTAGTGTGTCAAAAATAACTCGATTAACAACTTCTCCCATCACAGTGAATGTTCTGGAGTCGCTCGGGTCTCAGATTGCTGGACGTTTCGAGCCGATACCCCGAAGTTCAATCAGTCGGCTTCGTTCAAGATTCTATTCGAAAAAGCGTGACATTCTTTGCATTATTGTGTCAAGAATAACTTGATCGAAGTTCAATCAGTCGGCTTCGTTCAAGATTCTATTCGAAAAATCTTGCAATTCTTTGCATTAGTTTGTCAAAAATAACTAAATTAACAACTTCTCCCATCACAGGGAATGTTCTGGAGTCGCTCGGGACTCAGATTGCTGGGCGTTTCGAGCCGATACCCCGAAGTTCAATCAGTCGGCTTCGTTCAAGATTCTATTCGAAAAATCTTGCAATTCTTTGCATTAGTTTGTCAAAAATAACTCAATTAATAACTTCTCCCATCACAGTGAATGTTCTGGAGTCGCTCGGGACTCAGATTGCTGGGCGTTTCGAGCCGATACCCCGAAGTTCAATCAGTCGGCTTCGTTCAAAATTCTATTCGAAAAGTCTTGCAATTCTTTGCATTAGTGTGTCAAAAATAACTCGATTAACAACTTCTCCCATCACAGTGAATGTTCTGGAGTCGCTCGGGTCTCAGATTGCTGGGCGTTTCGAGCCGATACCCCGAAGTTCAATCAGTCGGCTTCGTTCAAGATTCTATTCGAAAAATCTTGCAATTCTTTGCATTAGTTTGTCAAAAATAACTAAATTAACAACTTCTCCCATCACAGTGAATGTTCTGGAGTCGCTCGGGACTCAGATTGCTGGGCGTTTCGAGCCGATACCCCGAAGTTCAATCAGTCGGCTTCGTTCAAAATTCTATTCGAAAAGTCTTGCAATTCTTTGCATTAGTGTGTCAAAAATAACTCGATTAACAACTTCTCCCATCACAGTGAATGTTCTGGAGTCGCTCGGGTCTCAGATTGCTGGGCGTTTCGAGCCGATACCCCGAAGTTCAATCAGTCGGCTTCGTTCAAGATTCTATTCGAAAAATCTTGCAATTCTTTGCATTAGTTTGTCAAAAATAACTAAATTAACAACTTCTCCCATCACAGTGAATGTTCTGGAGTCGCTCGGGACTCAGATTGCTGGGCGTTTCGAGCCGATACCCCGAAGTTCAATCAGTCGGCTTCGTTCAAAATTCTATTCGAAAAGTCTTGCAATTCTTTGCATTAGTGTGTCAAAAATAACTCGATTAACAACTTCTCCCATCACAGTGAATGTTCTGGAGTCGCTCGGGTCTCAGATTGCTGGGCATTTCGAGCCGATACCCCGAAGTTCAATCAGTCGGCTTCGTTCAAGATTCTATTCGAAAAATCTTGCAATTCTTTGCATTAGTTTGTCAAAAATAACTAAATTAACAACTTCTCCCATCACAGTGAATGTTCTGGAGTCGCTCGGGACTCAGATTGCTGGGCGTTTCGAGCCGATACCCCGAAGTTCAATCAGTCGGCTTCGTTCAAAATTCTATTCGAAAAATCTTGCAATTCTTTGCATTAGTGTGTCAAAAATAACTCGATTAACGACTTCTCCCATCACAGTGAATGTTCTGGAGTCGCTCGGGACTCAGATTACTAGGCGTTTCGAGCTGATACCCCGAAGTTCAATCAGTCGGCTTCGTTCAAGATTCTATTCGAAAAATCTTGCAATTCTTTGCATTAGTCTGCCAAAAATAACTCGATTAACAACTTCTCCCATCACAGTGAATGTTCTGGAGTCGCTCGGGACTCAGATTGCTGGGCGTTTCGAGCCGATACCCTGAAGTTCAATCAGTCGGCTTCGTTCAAGATTCTATTCGAAAAGTCTTGCAATTCTTTGCATTAGTGTGTCAAAAATAACTCGATTAACAACTTCTCCCATCACAGTGAATGTTCTGGAGTCGCTCGGGTCTCAGATTGCTGGACGTTTCGAGCCGATACCCCGAAGTTCAATCAGTCGGCTTCGTTCAAGATTCTATTCGAAAAAGCGTGACATTCTTTGCATTATTGTGTCAAGAATAACTTGATCGAAGTTCAATCAGTCGGCTTCGTTCAAGATTCTATTCGAAAAATCTTGCAATTCTTTGCATTAGTTTGTCAAAAATAACTAAATTAACAACTTCTCCCATCACAGTGAATGTTCTGGAGTCGCTCGGGACTCAGATTGCTGGGCGTTTCGAGCCGATACCCCGAAGTTCAATCAGTCGGCTTCGTTCAAGATTCTATTCGAAAAATCTTGCAATTCTTTGCATTAGTTTGTCAAAAATAACTCAATTAATAACTTCTCCCATCACAGTGAATGTTCTGGAGTCGCTCGGGACTCAGATTGCTGGGCGTTTCGAGCCGATACCCCGAAGTTCAATCAGTCGGCTTCGTTCAAGATTCTATTCGAAAAATCTTGCAATTCTTTGCATTAGTTTGTCAAAAATAACTAAATTAACAACTTCTCCCATCACAGTGAATGTTCTGGAGTCGCTCGGGACTCAGATTGCTGGGCGTTTCGAGCCGATACCCCGAAGTTCAATCAGTCGGCTTCGTTCAAAATTCTATTCGAAAAATCTTGCAATTCTTTGCATTAGTGTGTCAAAAATAACTCGATTAACGACTTCTCCCATCACAGTGAATGTTCTGGAGTCGCTCGGGACTCAGATTACTAGGCGTTTCGAGCTGATACCCCGAAGTTCAATCAGTCGGCTTCGTTCAAGATTCTATTCGAAAAATCTTGCAATTCTTTGCATTAGTCTGCCAAAAATAACTCGATTAACAACTTCTCCCATCACAGTGAATGTTCTGGAGTCGCTCGGGACTCAGATTGCTGGGCGTTTCGAGCCGATACCCTGAAGTTCAATCAGTCGGCTTCGTTCAAGATTCTATTCGAAAAATCTTGCAATTCTTTGCATTAGTTTATCAAAAATAACTCAATTAATAACTTCTCACATCACAGTGAATGTTCTGGAGTCGCTCGGGTCTCAGATTGCTGGACGTTTCGAGCCGATACCCCGAAGTTCAATCAGTCGGCTTCGTTCAAAATTCTATTCGAAAAATCTTGCAATTCTTTGCATTAGTGTGTCAAAAATAACTCGATTAACGACTTCTCCCATCACAGTGAATGTTCTGGAGTCGCTCGGGACTCAGATTACTAGGCGTTTCGAGTTGATACCCCGAAGTTCAATCAGTCGGCTTCGTTCAAGATTCTATTCGAAAAATCTTGCAATTCTTTGCATTAGTCTGCCAAAAATAACTCGATTAACAACTTCTCCCATCACAGTGAATGTTCTGGAGTCGCTCGGGACTCAGATTGCTGGGCGTTTCGAGCCGATACCCTGAAGTTCAATCAGTCGGCTTCGTTCAAGATTCTATTCGAAAAATCTTGCAATTCTTTGCATTAGTTTGTCAAAAATAACTCAATTAATAACTTCTCACATCACAGTGAATGTTCTGGAGTCGCTCGGGTCTCAGATTTCTGGACGTTTCGAGCCGATACCCCGAAGTTCAATTAGTCGGCTTCGTTCAAGATTCTATTCGAAAAATCTTGCAATTCTTTGCATTAGTTTGTCAAAAATAACTAAATTAACAACTTCTCCCATCACAGTGAATGTTCTGGAGCCGCTCGGGACTCAGATTGCTGGGCGTTTCGAGACGATACCCCGAAGTTCAATCAGTCGGCTTCGTTCAAGATTCTATTCGAAAAAGCGTGACATTCTTTGCATTATTTTGTCAAAAATAACTCAATTAATAACTTCTCACATCACAGTGAATGTTCTGAAGTCGATCGGGTCTCAGATTGCTGGACGTTTCGAGCCGATACCCCGAAGTTCAATCAGTCGGCTTCGTTCAAAATTCTATTCGAAAAATCATGCAATTTTTTGCATTAGTGTGTCAAAAATAACTCGATTAACGACTTCTCCCATCACAGTGAATGTTCTGGAGTCGCTCGGGTCTCAGATTGCTGGACGTTTCGAGCTGATACCCCGAAGTTCAATCAGTCGGCTTCGTTCAAGATTCTATTCAAAAAATCTTGCAATTCTTTGCATTAGTTTGTCAAAAATAACTTGATTAACAACTTCTCCCATCGCAGTGAATGTTCTGGAGTCACTCGGGTCTCAGATTGCTGGACGTTTCGAGCTGATACCCCGAAGTTCAATCAGTCGGCTTCGTTCAATATTCTATTCAAAAAATCTTGCAATTCTTTGCATTAGTCTGTCAAAAATAACTTGATTAACAACTTCTCCCATCGCAGTGAATGTTCTGGAGTCGCTCGGGACTCATATTGCTGGGCGTTTCGAGCCGATACCCCGAAGTTCAATCAGTCGGCTTCGTTCAAGATTCTATTGGAAAAAGCGTGACTTTCATTGCATTATTGTGTCAAAAATAACTCGATCAACAACTTCTCCCATCACAGTGAATGTTCTGGAGTCGCTCGGGACTCAGATTACTAGGCGTTTCGAGCTGATACCCCGAAGTTCAATCAGTCGGCTTCGTTCAAGATTCTATTAGATAAATCTTAAAATTCTTTGCATTAGTTTGTCAAAAATAACTAAATTAACAACTTCTCCCATCACAGTGAATGTTCTGGAGCCGCTCGGGACTCAGATTACTGGGCGTTTCGAGCTGATACTCCGAAGTTTAATCAGTCGGCTTCGTTCAAGATTCTATTCGAAAAATCTTGCAATTCTTTGCATTAGTGTGTCAAAAATAACTCGATTAACAACTTCTCCCATCACAGTGAATGTTCTGGAGTCGCTCGGGTCTCAGATTGCTGGACGTTTCGAGCCGATACCCCGAAGTTCAATCAGTCGGCTTCGTTCAAGATTCTATTCGAAAAATCTTGCAATTCTTTGCATTAGTTTGTCAAAAATAACTCGATTAACAACTTCTCCCATCACAGTGAATGTTCTGGAGTCGCTCGGGACTCAGATTGCTAGGCGTTTCGAGCCGATACCCCGAAGTTCAATCAGTCGGCTTCGTTCAAGATTCTATTGGAAAAAGCGTGACTTTCATTGCATTATTGTGTCAAAAATAACTCGATCAACGCCCATTATTGTGTTAAAATTCTTTGCATTAGTTTGTCAAAAATAACTAAATTAACAACTTCTCCCATCACAGTGAATGTTCTGGAGCCGCTCGGGACTCAGATTACTGGGCGTTTCGAGCTGATACTCCGAAGTTTAATCAGTCGGCTTCGTTCAAGATTCTATTCGAAAAATCTTGCAATTCTTTGCATTAGTGTGTCAAAAATAACTCGATTAACAACTTCTCCCATCACAGTGAATGTTCTGGAGTCGCTCGGGTCTCAGATTGCTGGACGTTTCGAGCCGATACCCCGAAGTTCAATCAGTCGGCTTCGTTCAAGATTCTATTCGAAAAATCTTGCAATTCTTTGCATTAGTCTGTCAAAAATAACTTGATTAACAACTTCTCCCATTGCAGTGAATGTTCTGGAGTCACTCGGGTCTCAGATTGCTGGACGTTTCGAGCTGATACCCCGAAGTTCAATCAGTCGGCTTCGTTCAATATTCTATTCAAAAAATCTTGCAATTCTTTGCATTAGTCTGTCAAAAATAACTTGATTAACAACTTCTCCCATCGCAGTGAATGTTCTGGAGTCGCTCGGGACTCATATTGCTGGGCGTTTCGAGCCGATACCCCGAAGTTCAATCAGTCGGCTTCGTTCAAGATTCTATTGGAAAAAGCGTGACTTTCATTGCATTATTGTGTCTAAAATAACTCGATCAACAACTTCTCCCATCACAGTGAATGTTCTGGAGTCGCTCGGGACTCAGATTACTAGGCGTTTCGAGCTGATACCCCGAAGTTCAATCAGTCGGCTTCGTTCAAGATTCTATTAGATAAATCTTAAAATTCTTTGCATTAGTTTGTCAAAAATAACTAAATTAACAACTTCTCCCATTACAGTGAATGTTCTGGAGCCGCTCGGGACTCAGATTACTGGGCGTTTCGAGCTGATACTCCGAAGTTTAATCAGTCGGCTTCGTTCAAGATTCTATTCGAAAAATCTTGCAATTCTTTGCATTAGTGTGTCAAAAATAACTCGATTAACAACTTCTCCCATCACAGTGAATGTTCTGGAGTCGCTCGGGTCTCAGATTGCTGGACGTTTCGAGCCGATACCCCGAAGTTCAATCAGTCGGCTTCGTTCAAGATTCTATTCGAAAAATCTTGCAATTCTTTGCATTAGTCTGTCAAAAATAACTTGATTAACAACTTCTCCCATCGCAGTGAATGTTCTGGAGTCACTCGGGTCTCAGATTGCTGGACGTTTCGAGCTGATACCCCGAAGTTCAATCAGTCGGCTTCGTTCAATATTCTATTCAAAAAATCTTGCAATTCTTTGCATTAGTCTGTCAAAAATAACTTGATTAACAACTTCTCCCATCGCAGTGAATGTTCTGGAGTCGCTCAGGACTCATATTGCTGGGCGTTTCGAGCCGATACCCCGAAGTTCAATCAGTCGGCTTCGTTCAAGATTCTATTGGAAAAAGCGTGACTTTCATTGCATTATTGTGTCAAAAATAACTCGATCAACAACTTCTCCCATCACAGTGAATGTTCTGGAGTCGCTCGGGACTCAGATTACTAGGCGTTTCGAGCTGATACCCCGAAGTTCAATCAGTCGGCTTCGTTCAAGATTCTATTAGATAAATCTTAAAATTCTTTGCATTAGTTTGTCAAAAATAACTAAATTAACAACTTCTCCCATCACAGTGAATGTTCTGGAGCCGCTCGGGACTCAGATTACTGGGCGTTTCGAGCTGATACTCCGAAGTTTAATCAGTCGGCTTCGTTCAAGATTCTATTCGAAAAATCTTGCAATTCTTTGCATTAGTGTGTCAAAAATAACTCGATTAACAACTTCTCCCATCACAGTGAATGTTCTGGAGTCGCTCGGGTCTCAGATTGCTGGACGTTTCGAGCCGATACCCCGAAGTTCAATCAGTCGGCTTCGTTCAAGATTCTATTCGAAAAATCTTGCAATTCTTTGCATTAGTTTGTCAAAAATAACTCGATTAACAACTTCTCCCATCACAGTGAATGTTCTGGAGTCGCTCGGGACTCAGATTGCTAGGCGTTTCGAGCCGATACCCCGAAGTTCAATCAGTCGGCTTCGTTCAAGATTCTATTGGAAAAAGCGTGACTTTCATTGCATTATTGTGTCAAAAATAACTCGATCAACGCCCATTATTGTGTTAAAATTCTTTGCATTAGTTTGTCAAAAATAACTAAATTAACAACTTCTCCCATCACAGTGAATGTTCTGGAGCCGCTCGGGACTCAGATTACTGGGCGTTTCGAGCTGATACTCCGAAGTTTAATCAGTCGGCTTCGTTCAAGATTCTATTCGAAAAATCTTGCAATTCTTTGCATTAGTGTGTCAAAAATAACTCGATTAACAACTTCTCCCATCACAGTGAATGTTCTGGAGTCGCTCGGGTCTCAGATTGCTGGACGTTTCGAGCCGATACCCCGAAGTTCAATCAGTCGGCTTCGTTCAAGATTCTATTCGAAAAATCTTGCAATTCTTTGCATTAGTCTGTCAAAAATAACTTGATTAACAACTTCTCCCATTGCAGTGAATGTTCTGGAGTCACTCGGGTCTCAGATTGCTGGACGTTTCGAGCTGATACCCCGAAGTTCAATCAGTCGGCTTCGTTCAATATTCTATTCAAAAAATCTTGCAATTCTTTGCATTAGTCTGTCAAAAATAACTTGATTAACAACTTCTCCCATCGCAGTGAATGTTCTGGAGTCGCTCGGGACTCATATTGCTGGGCGTTTCGAGCCGATACCCCGAAGTTCAATCAGTCGGCTTCGTTCAAGATTCTATTGGAAAAAGCGTGACTTTCATTGCATTATTGTGTCTAAAATAACTCGATCAACAACTTCTCCCATCACAGTGAATGTTCTGGAGTCGCTCGGGACTCAGATTACTAGGCGTTTCGAGCTGATACCCCGAAGTTCAATCAGTCGGCTTCGTTCAAGATTCTATTAGATAAATCTTAAAATTCTTTGCATTAGTTTGTCAAAAATAACTAAATTAACAACTTCTCCCATTACAGTGAATGTTCTGGAGCCGCTCGGGACTCAGATTACTGGGCGTTTCGAGCTGATACTCCGAAGTTTAATCAGTCGGCTTCGTTCAAGATTCTATTCGAAAAATCTTGCAATTCTTTGCATTAGTGTGTCAAAAATAACTCGATTAACAACTTCTCCCATCACAGTGAATGTTCTGGAGTCGCTCGGGTCTCAGATTGCTGGACGTTTCGAGCCGATACCCCGAAGTTCAATCAGTCGGCTTCGTTCAAGATTCTATTCGAAAAATCTTGCAATTCTTTGCATTAGTCTGTCAAAAATAACTTGATTAACAACTTCTCCCATCGCAGTGAATGTTCTGGAGTCACTCGGGTCTCAGATTGCTGGACGTTTCGAGCTGATACCCCGAAGTTCAATCAGTCGGCTTCGTTCAATATTCTATTCAAAAAATCTTGCAATTCTTTGCATTAGTCTGTCAAAAATAACTTGATTAACAACTTCTCCCATCGCAGTGAATGTTCTGGAGTCGCTCAGGACTCATATTGCTGGGCGTTTCGAGCCGATACCCCGAAGTTCAATCAGTCGGCTTCGTTCAAGATACTATTGGAAAAAGCGTGACTTTCATTGCATTATTGTGTCTAAAATAACTCGATCAACAACTTCTCCCATCACAGTGAATGTTCTGGAGTCGCTCGGGACTCAGATTACTAGGCGTTTCGAGCTGATACCCCGAAGTTCAATCAGTCGGCTTCGTTCAAGATTCTATTAGATAAATCTTAAAATTCTTTGCATTAGTTTCTCAAAAATAACTAAATTAACAACTTCTCCCATCACAGTGAATGTTCTGGAGCCGCTCGGGACTCAGATTACTGGGCGTTTCGAGCTGATACTCCGAAGTTTAATCAGTCGGCTTCGTTCAAGATTCTATTCGAAAAATCTTGCAATTCTTTGCATTAGTGTGTCAAAAATAACTCGATTAACAACTTCTCCCATCACAGTGAATGTTCTGGAGTCGCTCGGGTCTCAGATTGCTGGACGTTTCGAGCCGATACCCCGAAGTTCAATCAGTCGGCTTCGTTCAAGATTCTATTCGAAAAATCTTGCAATTCTTTGCATTAGTTTGTCAAAAATAACTCAATTAACAACTTCTCCCATCACAGTGAATGTTCTGGAGTCGCTCGGGACTCAGATTGCTAGGCGTTTCGAGCCGATACCCCGAAGTTCAATCAGTCGGCTTCGTTCAAGATTCTATTGGAAAAAGCGTGACTTTCATTGCATTATTGTGTCAAAAATAACTCGATCAACGCCCATTATTGTGTTAAAATTCTTTGCATTAGTTTGTCAAAAATAACTAAATTAACAACTTCTCCCATCACAGTGAATGTTCTGGAGCCGCTCGGGACTCAGATTACTGGGCGTTTCGAGCTGATACTCCGAAGTTTAATCAGTCGGCTTCGTTCAAGATTCTATTCGAAAAATCTTGCAATTCTTTGCATTAGTGTGTCAAAAATAACTCGATTAACAACTTCTCCCATCACAGTGAATGTTCTGGAGTCGCTCGGGTCTCAGATTGCTGGACGTTTCGAGCCGATACCCCGAAGTTCAATCAGTCGGCTTCGTTCAAAATTCTATTCGAAAAATCTTGCAATTCTTTGCATTAGTGTGTCAAAAATAACTCGATTAATGACTTCTCCCATCACAGTGAATGTTCTGGAGTCGCTCGGGACTCAGATTACTAGGCGTTTCGAGTTGATACCCCGAAGTTCAATCAGTCGGCTTCGTTGAAGATTCTATTTGAAAAATCTTGCAATTCTTTGCATTAGTCTGCCAAAAATAACTCGATTAACAACTTCTCCCATCACAGTGAATGTTCTGGAGTCGCTCGGGACTCAGATTGCTGGGCGTTTCGAGCCGATACCCTGAAGTTCAATCAGTCGGCTTCGTTCAAGATTCTATTCGAAAAATCTTGCAATTCTTTGCATTAGTTTGTCAAAAATAACTCAATTAATAACTTCTCACATCACAGTGAATGTTCTGGAGTCGCTCGGGTCTCAGATTTCTGGACGTTTCGAGCCGATACCCCGAAGTTCAATTAGTCGGCTTCGTTCAAGATTTTATTCGAAAAATCTTGCAATTCTTTGCATTAGTTTGTCAAAAATAACTAAATTAACAACTTCTCACATCACAGTGAATGTTCTGGAGTCGCTCGGGTCTCAGATTGCTGGACGTTTCGAGCCGATACCCCGAAGTTCAATCAGTCGGCTTCGTTCAAAATTCTATTCGAAAAATCTTGCAATTCTTTGCATTAGTGTGTCAAAAATAACTCGATTAATGACTTCTCCCATCACAGTGAATGTTCTGGAGTCGCTCGGGACTCAGATTACTAGGCGTTTCGAGTTGATACCCCGAAGTTCAATCAGTCGGCTTCGTTGAAGATTCTATTCGAAAAATCTTGCAATTCTTTGCATTAGTCTGCCAAAAATAACTCGATTAACAACTTCTCCCATCACAGTGAATGTTCTGGAGTCGCTCGGGACTCAGATTGCTGGGCGTTTCGAGCCGATACCCTGAAGTTCAATCAGTCGGCTTCGTTCAAGATTCTATTCGAAAAATCTTGCAATTCTTTGCATTAGTTTGTCAAAAATAACTCAATTAATAACTTCTCACATCTCAGTGAATGTTCTGGAGTCGCTCGGGTCTCAGATTTCTGGACGTTTCGAGCCGATACCCCGAAGTTCAATTAGTCGGCTTCGTTCAAGATTCTATTCGAAAAATCTTGCAATTCTTTGCATTAGTTTGTCAAAAATAACTAAATTAACAACTTCTCCCATCACAGTGAATGTTCTGGAGCCGCTCGGGACTCAGATTGCTGGGCATTTCGAGACGATACCCCGAAGTTCAATCAGTCGGCTTCGTTCAAGATTCTATTCGAAAAAGCGTGACATTCTTTGCATTATTGTGTCAAAAATAACTCAATTAATAACTTCTCACATCACAGTGAATGTTCTGAAGTCGATCGGGTCTCAGATTGCTGGACGTTTCGAGCCGATACCCCGAAGTTCAATCAGTCGGCTTCGTTCAAAATTCTATTCGAAAAATCTTGCAATTTTTTGCATTAGTGTGTCAAAAATAACTCGATTAACGACTTCTCCCATCACAGTGAATGTTCTGGAGTCGCTCGGGTCTCAGATTGCTGGACGTTTCGAGCTGATACCCCGAAGTTCAATCAGTCGGCTTCGTTCAAGATTCTATTCAAAAAATCTTGCAATTCTTTGCATTAGTCTGTCAAAAATAACTTGATTAACAACTTCTCCCATCGCAGTGAATATTCTGGAGTCACTCGGGTCTCAGATTGCTGGACGTTTCGAGCTGATACCCCGAAGTTCAATCAGTCGGCTTCGTTCAATATTCTATTCAAAAAATCTTGCAATTCTTTGCATTAGTCTGTCAAAAATAACTTGATTAACAACTTCTCCCATCGCAGTGAATGTTCTGGAGTCGCTCGGGACTCAGATTACTGGGCGTTTCGAGCTGATACTCCGAAGTTTAATCAGTCGGCTTCGTTCAAGATTCTATTCGAAAAATCTTGCAATTCTTTGCATTAGTGTGTCAAAAATAACTCGATTAACAACTTCTCCCATCACAGTGAATGTTCTGGAGTCGCTCGGGTCTCAGATTGCTGGACGTTTCGAGCCGATACCCCGAAGTTCAATCAGTCGGCTTCGTTCAAGATTCTATTCGAAAAATCTTGCAATTCTTTGCATTAGTTTGTCAAAAATAACTCAATTAAAACTTCTCCCATCACAGTGAATGTTCTGGAGTCGCTCGGGACTCAGATTGCTAGGCGTTTCGAGCCGATACCCCGAAGTTCAATCAGTCGGCTTCGTTCAAGATTCTATTGGAAAAAGCGTGACTTTCATTGCATTATTGTGTCAAAAATAACTCGATCAACAACTTCTCCCATCACAGTGAATGTTCTGGAGTCGCTCGGGACTCAGATTACTAGGCGTTTCGAGCTGATACCCCGAAGTTCAATCAGTCGGCTTCGTTCAAGATTCTATTCGAAAAATCTTGCAATTCTTTGCATTAGTCTGCCAAAAATAACTCGATTAACAACTTCTCCCATCACAGTGAATGTTCTGGAGTCGCTCGGGACTCAGATTGCTGGGCGTTTCGAGCCGATACCCTGAAGTTCAATCAGTCGGCTTCGTTCAAGATTCTATTCGAAAAATCTCGCAATTCTTTGCATTAGTTTGTCAAAAATAACTCAATTAATAACTTCTCCCATCACAGTGAATGTTCTGGAGTCGCTCGGGTCTCAGATTGCTGGACGTTTCGAGCCTATACCCCGAAGTTCAATCAGTCGGCTTCGTTCAAGATTCTATTCAAAAAATCTTGCAATTCTTTGCATTAGTTTGTCAAAAATAACTAAATTAACAACTTCTCCCATCACAGTGAATGTTCTGGAGTCGCTCGGATTTCAGATTGCTGGACGTTTCGAGCCGATACCCCGAAGTTCAATCAGTCGGCTTCGTTCAAGATTCTATTCAAAAAATCTTGCAATTCTTTGCATTAGTTTGTCAAAAATAACTCAATTAATAACTTCTCCCATCACAGTGAATGTTCTGGAGTCGCTCGGGACTCAGATTGCTGGGCATTTCGAGACGATACCCCGAAGTTCAATCAGTCGGCTTCGTTCAAGATTCTATTCGAAAAAGCGTGACATTCTTTGCATTATTGTGTCAAAAATAACTCAATTAATAACTTCTCACATCACAGTGAATGTTCTGAAGTCGATCGGGTCTCAGATTGCTGGACGTTTCGAGCCGATACCCCGAAGTTCAATCAGTCGGCTTCGTTCAAAATTCTATTCGAAAAATCTTGCAATTTTTTGCATTAGTGTGTCAAAAATAACTCGATTAACGACTTCTCCCATCACAGTGAATGTTCTGGAGTCGCTCGGGTCTCAGATTGCTGGACGTTTCGAGCTGATACCCCGAAGTTCAATCAGTCGGCTTCGTTCAAGATTCTATTCAAAAAATCTTGCAATTCTTTGCATTAGTCTGTCAAAAATAACTTGATTAACAACTTCTCCCATCGCAGTGAATATTCTGGAGTCACTCGGGTCTCAGATTGCTGGACGTTTCGAGCTGATACCCCGAAGTTCAATCAGTCGGCTTCGTTCAATATTCTATTCAAAAAATCTTGCAATTCTTTGCATTAGTCTGTCAAAAATAACTTGATTAACAACTTCTCCCATCGCAGTGAATGTTCTGGAGTCGCTCGGGACTCAGATTACTGGGCGTTTCGAGCTGATACTCCGAAGTTTAATCAGTCGGCTTCGTTCAAGATTCTATTCGAAAAATCTTGCAATTCTTTGCATTAGTGTGTCAAAAATAACTCGATTAACAACTTCTCCCATCACAGTGAATGTTCTGGAGTCGCTCGGGTCTCAGATTGCTGGACGTTTCGAGCCGATACCCCGAAGTTCAATCAGTCGGCTTCGTTCAAGATTCTATTCGAAAAATCTTGCAATTCTTTGCATTAGTTTGTCAAAAATAACTCAATTAAAACTTCTCCCATCACAGTGAATGTTCTGGAGTCGCTCGGGACTCAGATTGCTAGGCGTTTCGAGCCGATACCCCGAAGTTCAATCAGTCGGCTTCGTTCAAGATTCTATTGGAAAAAGCGTGACTTTCATTGCATTATTGTGTCAAAAATAACTCGATCAACAACTTCTCCCATCACAGTGAATGTTCTGGAGTCGCTCGGGACTCAGATTACTAGGCGTTTCGAGCTGATACCCCGAAGTTCAATCAGTCGGCTTCGTTCAAGATTCTATTCGAAAAATCTTGCAATTCTTTGCATTAGTCTGCCAAAAATAACTCGATTAACAACTTCTCCCATCACAGTGAATGTTCTGGAGTCGCTCGGGACTCAGATTGCTGGGCGTTTCGAGCCGATACCCTGAAGTTCAATCAGTCGGCTTCGTTCAAGATTCTATTCGAAAAATCTCGCAATTCTTTGCATTAGTTTGTCAAAAATAACTCAATTAATAACTTCTCCCATCACAGTGAATGTTCTGGAGTCGCTCGGGTCTCAGATTGCTGGACGTTTCGAGCCTATACCCCGAAGTTCAATCAGTCGGCTTCGTTCAAGATTCTATTCAAAAAATCTTGCAATTCTTTGCATTAGTTTGTCAAAAATAACTAAATTAACAACTTCTCCCATCACAGTGAATGTTCTGGAGTCGCTCGGATTTCAGATTGCTGGACGTTTCGAGCCGATACCCCGAAGTTCAATCAGTCGGCTTCGTTCAAGATTCTATTCAAAAAATCTTGCAATTCTTTGCATTAGTTTGTCAAAAATAACTCAATTAATAACTTCTCCCATCACAGTGAATGTTCTGGAGTCGCTCGGGACTCAGATTGCTGGGCGTTTCGAGCCGATACCCCGAAGTTCAATCAGTCGGCTTCGTTCAAGATTCTATTCGAAAAATCTTGCAATTCTTTGCAATAGTTTGTCAAAAATAACTAAATTAACAACTTCTCCCATCACAGTGAATGTTCTGGAGTCGCTCGGGACTCAGATTGCTGGGCGTTTCGAGCCGATACCCCGAAGTTCAATCAGTCAGCTTCGTTCAAGATTCTATTCAAAAAATCTTGCAATTATTTGCATTAGTCTGTCAAAAATAACTTGATTAACAACTTCTCCCATCGTAGTGAATGTTCTGGAGTCGCTCGGGACTCAGATTACTGGGCGTTTCGAGCTGATACTCCGAAGTTTAATCAGTCGGCTTCGTTCAAGATTCTATTCGAAAAATCTTGCAATTCTTTGCATTAGTGTGTCAAAAATAACTCGATTAACAACTTCTCCCATCACAGTGAATGTTCTGGAGTCGCTCGGGTCTCAGATTGCTGGACGTTTCGAGCCGATACCCCGAAGTTCAATCAGTCGGCTTCGTTCAAGATTCTATTCGAAAAATCTTGCAATTCTTTGCATTAGTTTGTCAAAAATAACTCAATTAACAACTTCTCCCATCACAGTGAATGTTCTGGAGTCGCTCGGGACTCAGATTGCTGGACGTTTCGAGCCGATACCCCGAAGTTCAATCAATCGGCTTCGTTCAAGATTCTATTGGAAAAAGAGTGACTTTCATTGCATTATTGTGTCAAAAATAACTCGATCAACAACTTCTCCCATCACAGTGAATGTTCTGGAGTCGCTCGGGACTCAGATTACTAGGCGTTTCGAGCTGATACCCCGAAGTTCAATCAGTCAGCTTCGTTAAAGATTCTATTCGAAAAATCTTGCAATTCTTTGCATTAGTCTGCCAAAAATAACTCGATTAACAATTTCTCCCATTACAGTGAATGTTCTGGAGTCGCTCGGGACTCAGATTGCTGGGCGTTTCGAGCCGATACCCTGAAGCTCAATCAGTCGGCTTCGTTCAAGATTCTATTAGAAAAATCTTGCAATTCTTTGCATTAGTTTGTCAAAAATAACTCAATTAATAACTTCTCCCATCACAGTGAATGTTCTGGAGTCGCTCGGGTCTCAGATTGCTGGACGTTACGAGCCGATACCCCGAAGTTCAATCAGTCGGCTTCGTTCAAGATTCTATTCGAAAAATCTTGCAATTCTTTGCATTAGTGTGTCAAAAATAACTCGATTAACAACTTCTCCCATCACAGTGAATGTTCTGGAGTCGCTCGGGACTCAGATTGCTGGGCGTTTCGAGCCGATACCCCGAAGTTCAATCAGTCGGCTTTGTTCTAGATTCTATTGGAAAAAGCGTGACTTTCATTGCATTATTGTGTCAAAAATAACTCGATTAACAACTTCTCCCATCACAGTGAATGTTCTGGAGTCGCTCGGGACTCAGATTACTAGGCGTTTCGAGCTGATACCCCGAAGTTCAATCAGTCGGCTTCGTTCAAGATTCTATTCGAAAAATCTTGCAATTCTTTGCATTAGTCTGCCAAAAATAACTCGATTAACAACTTCTCCCATCACAGTGAATGTTCTGGAGTCGCTCGGGACTCAGATTGCTGGGCGTTTCGAGCCGATACCCCGAAGTTCAATCAGTCAGCTTCGTTCAAGATTCTATTCAAAAAATCTTGCAATTATTTGCATTAGTCTGTCAAAAATAACTTGATTAACAACTTCTCCCATCGTAGTGAATGTTCTGGAGTCGCTCGGGACTCAGATTACTGGGCGTTTCGAGCTGATACTCCGAAGTTTAATCAGTCGGCTTCGTTCAAGATTCTATTCGAAAAATCTTGCAATTCTTTGCATTAGTGTGTCAAAAATAACTCGATTAACAACTTCTCCCATCACAGTGAATGTTCTGGAGTCGCTCGGGTCTCAGATTGCTGGACGTTTCGAGCCGATACCCCGAAGTTCAATCAGTCGGCTTCGTTCAAGATTCTATTCGAAAAATCTTGCAATTCTTTGCATTAGTTTGTCAAAAATAACTCAATTAACAACTTCTCCCATCACAGTGAATGTTCTGGAGTCGCTCGGGACTCAGATTGCTGGACGTTTCGAGCCGATACCCCGAAGTTCAATCAATCGGCTTCGTTCAAGATTCTATTGGAAAAAGAGTGACTTTCATTGCATTATTGTGTCAAAAATAACTCGATCAACAACTTCTCCCATCACAGTGAATGTTCTGGAGTCGCTCGGGACTCAGATTACTAGGCGTTTCGAGCTGATACCCCGAAGTTCAATCAGTCAGCTTCGTTAAAGATTCTATTCGAAAAATCTTGCAATTCTTTGCATTAGTCTGCCAAAAATAACTCGATTAACAACTTCTCCCATTACAGTGAATGTTCTGGAGTCGCTCGGGACTCAGATTGCTGGGCGTTTCGAGCCGATACCCTGAAGCTCAATCAGTCGGCTTCGTTCAAGATTCTATTAGAAAAATCTTGCAATTCTTTGCATTAGTTTGTCAAAAATAACTCAATTAATAACTTCTCCCATCACAGTGAATGTTCTGGAGTCGCTCGGGTCTCAGATTGCTGGACGTTACGAGCCGATACCCCGAAGTTCAATCAGTCGGCTTCGTTCAAGATTCTATTCGAAAAATCTTGCAATTCTTTGCATTAGTGTGTCAAAAATAACTCGATTAACAACTTCTCCCATCACAGTGAATGTTGTGGAGTCGCTCGGGTCTCAGATTGCTGGACGTTTCGAGCCGATACCCCGAAGTTCAATCAGTCGGCTTCGTTCAAGATTCTATTCGAAAAATGTTGCAATTCTTTGCATTAGTTTGTCAAAAATAACTCAATTAACAACTTCTCCCATCACAGTGAATGTTCTGGAGTCGCTCGGGACTCAGATTGCTGGGCGTTTCGAGCCGATACCCCGAAGTTCAATCAGTCGGCTTTGTTCTAGATTCTATTGGAAAAAGCGTGACTTTCATTGCATTATTGTGTCAAAAATAACTCGATTAACAACTTCTCCCATCACAGTGAATGTTCTGGAGTCGCTCGGGACTCAGATTACTAGGCGTTTCGAGCTGATACCCCGAAGTTCAATCAGTCGGCTTCGTTCAAGATTCTATTCGAAAAATCTTGCAATTCTTTGCATTAGTCTGCCAAAAATAACTCGATTAACAACTTCTCCCATCACAGTGAATGTTCTGGAGTCGCTCGGGTCTCATATTGCTAGGCGTTTCGAGCTGATACCCCGAAGTTCAATCAGTCGGCTTCGTTCAAGATTCTATTCGAAAAATCTTGCAATTCTTTGCATTAGTCTGCCAAAAATAACTCGATTAACAACTTCTCCCATCACAGCGAATGTTCTGGAGTCGCTCGGGACTCAGATTGCTGGGCGTTTCGAGCCGATACCCTGAAGTTCAATCAGTCGGCTTCGTTCAAGATTCTATTCGAAAAATCTTGCAATTCTTTGCATTAGTTTGTCAAAAATAACTCAATTAATAACTTCTCCCATCACAGTGAATGTTCTGGAGTCGCTCGGGTCTCAGATTGCTGGACGTTTCGAGCCGATACCCCGAAGTTCAATCAGTCGGCTTCGTTCAAGATTCTATTCGAAAAATCTTGTAATTCTTTGCATTAGATTGTCAAAAATAACTCAATTAATAACTTCTCCCATCACAGTGAATGTTCTGGAGTCGCTCGGGTCTCAGATTGCTGGACGTTTCGAGCCGATACCCCGAAGTTCAATCAGTCGGCTTCGTTCAAGATTCTATTCGAAAAATCTTGTAATTCTTTGCATTAGTTTGTCAAAAATAACTAAATTAACAACTTCTCCCATCACAGTGAATGTTCTGGAGTCGCTCGGGACTCAGATTGCTGGGCGTTTCGAGCCGATACCCCGAAGTTCAATCAGTCGGCTTTGTTCTAGATTCTATTGGAAAAAGCGTGACTTTCATTGCATTATTGTGTCAAAAATAACTCGATTAACAACTTCTCCCATCACAGTGAATGTTCTGGAGTCGCTCGGGACTCAGATTACTAGGCGTTTCGAGCTGATACCCCGAAGTTCAATCAGTCGGCTTCGTTCAAGATTCTATTCAAAAAATCTTGCAATTCTTTGCATTAGTTTGTCAAAAATAACTAAATTAACAACTTCTCCCATCACAGTGAATGTTCTGGAGTCGCTCGGGTCTCAGATTGCTGGACGTTTCGAGCCGATACCCCGAAGTTCAATCAGTCGGCTTCGTTCAAGATTCTATTCAAAAAATCTTGCAATTCTTTGCATTAGTTTGTCAAAAATAACTCAATTAATAACTTCTCCCATCACAGTGAATGTTCTGGAGTCGCTCGGGACTCAGATTGCTGGGCGTTTCGAGCCGATACCCCGAAGTTCAATCAGTCGGCTTCGTTCAAGATTCTATTCGAAAAATCTTGCAATTCTTTGCAATAGTTTGTCAAAAATAACTAAATTAACAACTTCTCCCATCACAGTGAATGTTCTGGAGTCGCTCGGGACTCAGATTGCTGGGCGTTTCGAGCCGATACCCCGAAGTTCAATCAGTCAGCTTCGTTCAAGATTCTATTCAAAAAATCTTGCAATTATTTGCATTAGTCTGTCAAAAATAACTTGATTAACAACTTCTCCCATCGTAGTGAATGTTCTGGAGTCGCTCGGGACTCAGATTACTGGGCGTTTCGAGCTGATACTCCGAAGTTTAATCAGTCGGCTTCGTTCAAGATTCTATTCGAAAAATCTTGCAATTCTTTGCATTAGTGTGTCAAAAATAACTCGATTAACAACTTCTCCCATCACAGTGAATGTTCTGGAGTCGCTCGGGTCTCAGATTGCTGGACGTTTCGAGCCGATACCCCGAAGTTCAATCAGTCGGCTTCGTTCAAGATTCTATTCGAAAAATGTTGCAATTCTTTGCATTAGTTTGTCAAAAATAACTCAATTAACAACTTCTCCCATCACAGTGAATGTTCTGGAGTCGCTCGGGACTCAGATTGCTGGGCGTTTCGAGCCGATACCCCGAAGTTCAATCAGTCGGCTTTGTTCTAGATTCTATTGGAAAAAGCGTGACTTTCATTGCATTATTGTGTCAAAAATAACTCGATTAACAACTTCTCCCATCACAGTGAATGTTCTGGAGTCGCTCGGGACTCAGATTACTAGGCGTTTCGAGCTGATACCCCGAAGTTCAATCAGTCGGCTTCGTTCAAGATTCTATTCGAAAAATCTTGCAATTCTTTGCATTAGTCTGCCAAAAATAACTCGATTAACAACTTCTCCCATCACAGTGAATGTTCTGGAGTCGCTCGGGTCTCATATTGCTAGGCGTTTCGAGCTGATACCCCGAAGTTCAATCAGTCGGCTTCGTTCAAGATTCTATTCGAAAAATCTTGCAATTCTTTGCATTAGTCTGCCAAAAATAACTCGATTAACAACTTCTCCCATCACAGCGAATGTTCTGGAGTCGCTCGGGACTCAGATTGCTGGGCGTTTCGAGCCGATACCCTGAAGTTCAATCAGTCGGCTTCGTTCAAGATTCTATTCGAAAAATCTTGCAATTCTTTGCATTAGTTTGTCAAAAATAACTCAATTAATAACTTCTCCCATCACAGTGAATGTTCTGGAGTCGCTCGGGTCTCAGATTGCTGGACGTTTCGAGCCGATACCCCGAAGTTCAATCAGTCGGCTTCGTTCAAGATTCTATTCGAAAAATCTTGTAATTCTTTGCATTAGATTGTCAAAAATAACTCAATTAATAACTTCTCCCATCACAGTGAATGTTCTGGAGTCGCTCGGGTCTCAGATTGCTGGACGTTTCGAGCCGATACCCCGAAGTTCAATCAGTCGGCTTCGTTCAAGATTCTATTCGAAAAATCTTGTAATTCTTTGCATTAGTTTGTCAAAAATAACTAAATTAACAACTTCTCCCATCACAGTGAATGTTCTGGAGTCGCTCGGGACTCAGATTGCTGGGCGTTTCGAGCCGATACCCCGAAGTTCAATCAGTCGGCTTTGTTCTAGATTCTATTGGAAAAAGCGTGACTTTCATTGCATTATTGTGTCAAAAATAACTCGATTAACAACTTCTCCCATCACAGTGAATGTTCTGGAGTCGCTCGGGACTCAGATTACTAGGCGTTTCGAGCTGATACCCCGAAGTTCAATCAGTCGGCTTCGTTCAAGATTCTATTCAAAAAATCTTGCAATTCTTTGCATTAGTTTGTCAAAAATAACTAAATTAACAACTTCTCCCATCACAGTGAATGTTCTGGAGTCGCTCGGGTCTCAGATTGCTGGACGTTTCGAGCCGATACCCCGAAGTTCAATCAGTCGGCTTCGTTCAAGATTCTATTCAAAAAATCTTGCAATTCTTTGCATTAGTTTGTCAAAAATAACTCAATTAATAACTTCTCCCATCACAGTGAATGTTCTGGAGTCGCTCGGGACTCAGATTGCTGGGCGTTTCGAGCCGATACCCCGAAGTTCAATCAGTCGGCTTCGTTCAAGATTCTATTCGAAAAATCTTGCAATTCTTTGCAATAGTTTGTCAAAAATAACTAAATTAACAACTTCTCCCATCACAGTGAATGTTCTGGAGTCGCTCGGGACTCAGATTGCTGGGCGTTTCGAGCCGATACCCCGAAGTTCAATCAGTCAGCTTCGTTCAAGATTCTATTCAAAAAATCTTGCAATTATTTGCATTAGTCTGTCAAAAATAACTTGATTAACAACTTCTCCCATCGTAGTGAATGTTCTGGAGTCGCTCGGGACTCAGATTACTGGGCGTTTCGAGCTGATACTCCGAAGTTTAATCAGTCGGCTTCGTTCAAGATTCTATTCGAAAAATCTTGCAATTCTTTGCATTAGTGTGTCAAAAATAACTCGATTAACAACTTCTCCCATCACAGTGAATGTTCTGGAGTCGCTCGGGTCTCAGATTGCTGGACGTTTCGAGCCGATACCCCGAAGTTCAATCAGTCGGCTTCGTTCAAGATTCTATTCGAAAAATCTTGCAATTCTTTGCATTAGTTTGTCAAAAATAACTCAATTAACAACTTCTCCCATCACAGTGAATGTTCTGGAGTCGCTCGGGACTCAGATTGCTGGACGTTTCGAGCCGATACCCCGAAGTTCAATCAATCGGCTTCGTTCAAGATTCTATTGGAAAAAGAGTGACTTTCATTGCATTATTGTGTCAAAAATAACTCGATCAACAACTTCTCCCATCACAGTGAATGTTCTGGAGTCGCTCGGGACTCAGATTACTAGGCGTTTCGAGCTGATACCCCGAAGTTCAATCAGTCAGCTTCGTTAAAGATTCTATTCGAAAAATCTTGCAATTCTTTGCATTAGTCTGCCAAAAATAACTCGATTAACAACTTCTCCCATTACAGTGAATGTTCTGGAGTCGCTCGGGACTCAGATTGCTGGGCGTTTCGAGCCGATACCCTGAAGCTCAATCAGTCGGCTTCGTTCAAGATTCTATTAGAAAAATCTTGCAATTCTTTGCATTAGTTTGTCAAAAATAACTCAATTAATAACTTCTCCCATCACAGTGAATGTTCTGGAGTCGCTCGGGTCTCAGATTGCTGGACGTTACGAGCCGATACCCCGAAGTTCAATCAGTCGGCTTCGTTCAAGATTCTATTCGAAAAATCTTGCAATTCTTTGCATTAGTGTGTCAAAAATAACTCGATTAACAACTTCTCCCATCACAGTGAATGTTCTGGAGTCGCTCGGGTCTCAGATTGCTGGACGTTTCGAGCCGATACCCCGAAGTTCAATCAGTCGGCTTCGTTCAAGATTCTATTCGAAAAATGTTGCAATTCTTTGCATTAGTTTGTCAAAAATAACTCAATTAACAACTTCTCCCATCACAGTGAATGTTCTGGAGTCGCTCGGGACTCAGATTGCTGGGCGTTTCGAGCCGATACCCCGAAGTTCAATCAGTCGGCTTTGTTCTAGATTCTATTGGAAAAAGCGTGACTTTCATTGCATTATTGTGTCAAAAATAACTCGATTAACAACTTCTCCCATCACAGTGAATGTTCTGGAGTCGCTCGGGACTCAGATTACTAGGCGTTTCGAGCTGATACCCCGAAGTTCAATCAGTCGGCTTCGTTCAAGATTCTATTCGAAAAATCTTGCAATTCTTTGCATTAGTCTGCCAAAAATAACTCGATTAACAACTTCTCCCATCACAGTGAATGTTCTGGAGTCGCTCGGGTCTCATATTGCTAGGCGTTTCGAGCTGATACCCCGAAGTTCAATCAGTCGGCTTCGTTCAAGATTCTATTCGAAAAATCTTGCAATTCTTTGCATTAGTTTGTCAAAAATAACTCGATTAACAACTTCTCCCATCACAGCGAATGTTCTGGAGTCGCTCGGGACTCAGATTGCTGGGCGTTTCGAGCCGATACCCTGAAGTTCAATCAGTCGGCTTCGTTCAAGATTCTATTCGAAAAATCTTGCAATTCTTTGCATTAGTTTGTCAAAAATAACTCAATTAATAACTTCTCCCATCACAGTGAATGTTCTGGAGTCGCTCGGGTCTCAGATTGCTGGACGTTTCGAGCCGATACCCCGAAGTTCAATCAGTCGGCTTCGTTCAAGATTCTATTCGAAAAATCTTGTAATTCTTTGCATTAGATTGTCAAAAATAACTCAATTAATAACTTCTCCCATCACAGTGAATGTTCTGGACTCGCTCGGGTCTCAGATTGCTGGACGTTTCGAGCCGATACCCCGAAGTTCAATCAGTCGGCTTTGTTCTAGATTCTATTGGAAAAAGCGTGACTTTCATTGCATTATTGTGTCAAAAATAACTCGATTAACAACTTCTCCCATCACAGTGAATGTTCTGGAGTCGCTCGGGACTCAGATTACTAGGCGTTTCGAGCTGATACCCCGAAGTTCAATCAGTCGGCTTCGTTCAAGATTCTATTCGAAAAATCTTGCAATTCTTTGCATTAGTCTGCCAAAAATAACTCGATTAACAACTTCTCCCATCACAGTGAATGTTCTGGAGTCGCTCGGGTCTCATATTGCTAGGCGTTTCGAGCTGATACCCCGAAGTTCAATCAGTCGGCTTCGTTCAAGATTCTATTCGAAAAATCTTGCAATTCTTTGCATTAGTCTGCCAAAAATAACTCGATTAACAACTTCTCCCATCACAGCGAATGTTCTGGAGTCGCTCGGGACTCAGATTGCTGGGCGTTTCGAGCCGATACCCTGAAGTTCAATCAGTCGGCTTCGTTCAAGATTCTATTCGAAAAATCTTGCAATTCTTTGCATTAGTTTGTCAAAAATAACTCAATTAATAACTTCTCCCATCACAGTGAATGTTCTGGAGTCGCTCGGGTCTCAGATTGCTGGACGTTTCGAGCCGATACCCCGAAGTTCAATCAGTCGGCTTCGTTCAAGATTCTATTCGAAAAATCTTGTAATTCTTTGCATTAGATTGTCAAAAATAACTCAATTAATAACTTCTCCCATCACAGTGAATGTTCTGGAGTCGCTCGGGTCTCAGATTGCTGGACGTTTCGAGCCGATACCCCGAAGTTCAATCAGTCGGCTTCGTTCAAGATTCTATTCGAAAAATCTTGTAATTCTTTGCATTAGTTTGTCAAAAATAACTAAATTAACAACTTCTCCCATCACAGTGAATGTTCTGGAGTCGCTCGGGACTCAGATTGCTGGGCGTTTCGAGCCGATACCCCGAAGTTCAATCAGTCGGCTTTGTTCTAGATTCTATTGGAAAAAGCGTGACTTTCATTGCATTATTGTGTCAAAAATAACTCGATTAACAACTTCTCCCATCACAGTGAATGTTCTGGAGTCGCTCGGGACTCAGATTACTAGGCGTTTCGAGCTGATACCCCGAAGTTCAATCAGTCGGCTTCGTTCAAGATTCTATTCGAAAAATCTTGCAATTCTTTGCATTAGTCTGCCAAAAATAACTCGATTAACAACTTCTCCCATCACAGTGAATGTTCTGGAGTCGCTCGGGACTCAGATTGCTGGGCGTTTCGAGCCGATACCCTGAAGCTCAATCAGTCGGCTTCGTTCAAGATTCTATTAGAAAAATCTTGCAATTCTTTGCATTAGTTTGTCAAAAATAACTCAATTAATAACTTCTCCCATCACAGTGAATGTTCTGGAGTCGCTCGGGTCTCAGATTGCTGGACGTTACGAGCCGATACCCCGAAGTTCAATCAGTCGGCTTCGTTCAAGATTCTATTCGAAAAATCTTGCAATTCTTTGCATTAGTGTGTCAAAAATAACTCGATTAACAACTTCTCCCATCACAGTGAATGTTCTGGAGTCGCTCGGGTCTCAGATTGCTGGACGTTTCGAGCCGATACCCCGAAGTTCAATCAGTCGGCTTCGTTCAAGATTCTATTCGAAAAATGTTGCAATTCTTTGCATTAGTTTGTCAAAAATAACTCAATTAACAACTTCTCCCATCACAGTGAATGTTCTGGAGTCGCTCGGGACTCAGATTGCTGGGCGTTTCGAGCCGATACCCCGAAGTTCAATCAGTCGGCTTTGTTCTAGATTCTATTGGAAAAAGCGTGACTTTCATTGCATTATTGTGTCAAAAATAACTCGATTAACAACTTCTCCCATCACAGTGAATGTTCTGGAGTCGCTCGGGACTCAGATTACTAGGCGTTTCGAGCTGATACCCCGAAGTTCAATCAGTCGGCTTCGTTCAAGATTCTATTCGAAAAATCTTGCAATTCTTTGCATTAGTCTGCCAAAAATAACTCGATTAACAACTTCTCCCATCACAGTGAATGTTCTGGAGTCGCTCGGGTCTCATATTGCTAGGCGTTTCGAGCTGATACCCCGAAGTTCAATCAGTCGGCTTCGTTCAAGATTCTATTCGAAAAATCTTGCAATTCTTTGCATTAGTCTGCCAAAAATAACTCGATTAACAACTTCTCCCATCACAGCGAATGTTCTGGAGTCGCTCGGGACTCAGATTGCTGGGCGTTTCGAGCCGATACCCTGAAGTTCAATCAGTCGGCTTCGTTCAAGATTCTATTCGAAAAATCTTGCAATTCTTTGCATTAGTTTGTCAAAAATAACTCAATTAATAACTTCTCCCATCACAGTGAATGTTCTGGAGTCGCTCGGGTCTCAGATTGCTGGACGTTTCGAGCCGATACCCCGAAGTTCAATCAGTCGGCTTCGTTCAAGATTCTATTCGAAAAATCTTGTAATTCTTTGCATTAGATTGTCAAAAATAACTCAATTAATAACTTCTCCCATCACAGTGAATGTTCTGGACTCGCTCGGGTCTCAGATTGCTGGACGTTTCGAGCCGATACCCCGAAGTTCAATCAGTCGGCTTCGTTCAAGATTCTATTCGAAAAATCTTGCAATTCTTTGCATTAGTCTGCCAAAAATAACTCGATTAACAACTTCTCCCATCACAGTGAATGTTCTGGAGTCGCTCGGGACTCAGATTGCTGGGCGTTTCGAGCCGATACCCTGAAGTTCAATCAGTCGGCTTCGTTCAAGATTCTATTCGAAAAATCTTGCAATTCTTTGCATTAGTTTGTCAAAAATAACTCAATTAATAACTTCTCCCATCACAGTGAATGTTCTGGAGTCGCTCGGGTCTCAGATTGCTGGACGTTTCGAGCCGATACCCCGAAGTTCAATCAGTCGGCTTCGTTCAAGATTCTATTCGAAAAATCTTGTAATTCTTTGCATTAGATTGTCAAAAATAACTCAATTAATAACTTCTCCCATCACAGTGAATGTTCTGGAGTCGCTCGGGTCTCAGATTGCTGGACGTTTCGAGCCGATACCCCGAAGTTCAATCAGTCGGCTTCGTTCAAGATTCTATTCGAAAAATCTTGTAATTCTTTGCATTAGTTTGTCAAAAATAAATAAATTAACAACTTCTCCCATCACAGTGAATGTTCTGGAGTCGCTCGGGACTCAGATTGCTGGGCGTTTCGAGCCGATACACCGAAGTTCAATCAGTCGGCTTCGTTCAAGATTCTATTCGAAAAATCTTGCAATTCTTTGCATTAGTTTGTCAAAAATAACTCAATTAACAACTTCTCCCATCACAGTGAATGTTCTGGGGTCGCTCGGGACTCAGATTGCTGGGCATTTCGAGCTGATACCCCGAAGTTCAATCAGTCGGCTTCGTTCAAGATTCTATTCGAAAAATCTTGCAATTCTTTGCATTAGTCTGCCAAAAATAACTCGATTAACAACTTCTCCCATCACAGTGAATGTTCTGGAGTCGCTCGGGTCTCATATTGCTAGGCGTTTCGATCTGATACCCCGAAGTTCAATCAGTCGGCTTCGTTCAAGATTCTATTCGAAAAATCTTGCAATTCTTTGCATTAGTCTGCCAAAAATAACTCGATTAACAACTTCTCCCATCACAGTGAATGTTCTGGAGTCGCTCGGGACTCAGATTGCTGGGCGTTTCGAGCCGATACCCTGAAGTTCAATCAGTCGGCTTCGTTCAAGATTCTATTCGAAAAATCTTGCAATTCTTTGCATTAGTTTGTCAAAAATAACTCAATTAATAACTTCTCCCATCACAGTGAATGTTCTGGAGTCGCTCGGGTCTCAGATTGCTGGACGTTTCGAGCCGATACCCCGAAGTTCAATCAGTCGGCTTCGTTCAAGATTCTATTCGAAAAATCTTGTAATTCTTTGCATTAGATTGTCAAAAATAACTCAATTAATAACTTCTCCCATCACAGTGAATGTTCTGGAGTCGCTCGGGTCTCAGATTGCTGGACGTTTCGAGCCGATACCCCGAAGTTCAATCAGTCGGCTTCGTTCAAGATTCTATTCGAAAAATCTTGTAATTCTTTGCATTAGTTTGTCAAAAATAACTAAATTAACAACTTCTCCCATCACAGTGAATGTTCTGGAGTCGCTCGGGACTCAGATTGCTGGGCGTTTCGAGCCGATACACCGAAGTTCAATCAGTCGGCTTCGTTCAAGATTCTATTCGAAAAATCTTGCAATTCTTTGCATTATTGTGTCAAAAATAACTCGATTAACAACTTCTCCCATCACAGTGAATGTTCTGGAGTCGCTCGGGTCTCAGATTGCTGGACGTTTCGAGCCGATACCCCGAAGTTCAATCAGTCGGCTTCGTTCAAGATTCTATTCGAAAAATCTTGCAATTCTTTGCATTAGTTTGTCAAAAATAACTCAATTAACATCTTCTCCCATCACAGTGAATGTTCTGGAGTCGCTCGGGTCTCAGATTGCTGGACGTTTCGAGCCGATACCCCGAAGTTCAATCAGTCGGCTTCGTTCAAGATTCTATTCGAAAAATCTTGTAATTCTTTGCATTAGATTGTCAAAAATAACTCAATTAATAACTTCTCCCATCACAGTGAATGTTCTGGAGTCGCTCGGGTCTCAGATTGCTGGACGTTTCGAGCCGATACCCCGAAGTTCAATCAGTCGGCTTCGTTCAAGATTCTATTCGAAAAATCTTGTAATTCTTTGCATTAGTTTGTCAAAAATAACTAAATTAACAACTTCTCCCATCACAGTGAATGTTCTGGAGTCGCTCGGGACTCAGATTGCTGGGCGTTTCGAGCCGATACACCGAAGTTCAATCAGTCGGCTTCGTTCAAGATTCTATTCGAAAAATCTTGCAATTCTTTGCATTAGTTTGTCAAAAATAACTCAATTAACAACTTCTCCCATCACAGTGAATGTTCTGGGGTCGCTCGGGACTCAGATTGCTGGGCATTTCGAGCTGATACCCCGAAGTTCAATCAGTCGGCTTCGTTCAAGATTCTATTCGAAAAATCTTGCAATTCTTTGCATTAGTCTGCCAAAAATAACTCGATTAACAACTTCTCCCATCACAGTGAATGTTCTGGAGTCGCTCGGGTCTCATATTGCTAGGCGTTTCGATCTGATACCCCGAAGTTCAATCAGTCGGCTTCGTTCAAGATTCTATTCGAAAAATCTTGCAATTCTTTGCATTAGTCTGCCAAAAATAACTCGATTAACAACTTCTCCCATCACAGTGAATGTTCTGGAGTCGCTCGGGACTCAGATTGCTGGGCGTTTCGAGCCGATACCCTGAAGTTCATTCAGTCGGCTTCGTTCAAGATTCTATTCGAAAAATCTTGCAATTCTTTGCATTAGTTTGTCAAAAATAACTCAATTAATAACTTCTCCCATCACAGTGAATGTTCTGGAGTCGCTCGGGTCTCAGATTGCTGGACGTTTCGAGCCGATACCCCGAAGTTCAATCAGTCGGCTTCGTTCAAGATTCTATTCGAAAAATCTTGTAATTCTTTGCATTAGATTGTCAAAAATAACTCAATTAATAACTTCTCCCATCACAGTGAATGTTCTGGAGTCGCTCGGGTCTCAGATTGCTGGACGTTTCGAGCCGATACCCCGAAGTTCAATCAGTCGGCTTCGTTCAAGATTCTATTCGAAATATCTTGTAATTCTTTGCATTAGTTTGTCAAAAATAACTAAATTAACAACTTCTCCCATCACAGTGAATGTTCTGGAGTCGCTCGGGACTCAGATTGCTGGGCGTTTCGAGCCGATACACCGAAGTTCAATCCGTCGGCTTCGTTCAAGATTCTATTCGAAAAAGCGTGACATTCTTTGCATTATTGTGTCAAAAATAACTCGATTAACAACTTCTCCCATCACAGTGAATGTTCTGGAGTCGCTCGGGTCTCAGATTGCTGGACGTTTCGAGCCGATACCCCGAAGTTCAATCAGTCGGCTTCGTTCAAGATTCTATTCGAAAAATCTTGCAATTCTTTGCATTAGTTTGTCAAAAATAACTCAATTAATAACTTCTCCCATCACAGTGAATGTTCTGGAGTCGCTCGGGACTCAGATTGCTGGGCGTTTCGAGCCGATACCCCGAAGTTCAATCAGTCGGCTTTGATCTAGATTCTATTGGAAAAAGCGTGACTTTCATTGCATTATTGTGTCAAAAATAACTCGATTAACAACTTCTCCCATCACAGTGAATGTTCTGGAGTCGCTCGGGACTCAGATTACTAGGCGTTTCGAGCTGATACCCCGAAGTTCAATCAGTCGGCTTCGTTCAAGATTCTATTCGAAAAATCTTGCAATTCTTTGCATTAGTCTGCCAAAAATAACTCGATTAACAACTTCTCCCATCACAGTGAATGTTCTGGAGTCGCTCGGGTCTCATATTGCTAGGCGTTTCGAGCTGATACCCCGAAGTTCAATCAGTCGGCTTCGTTCAAGATTCTATTCGAAAAATCTTGCAATTCTTTGCATTAGTCTGCCAAAAATAACTCGATTAACAACTTCTCCCATCACAGTGAATGTTCTGGAGTCGTTCGGGACTCAGATTGCTGGGCGTTTCGAGCCGATACCCTGAAGTTCAATCAGTCGGCTTCGTTCAAGATTCTATTCGAAAAATCTTGCAATTCTTTGCATTAGTTTGTCAAAAATAACTCAATTAATAACTTCTCCCATCACAGTGAATGTTCTGGAGTCGCTCGGGTCTCAGATTGCTGGACGTTTCGAGCCGATACCCCGAAGTTCAATCAGTCGGCTTCGTTCAAGATTCTATTCGAAAAATCTTGTGATTTTTCGAAAAATAACTCGATTAACAACTTCTCCCATCACAGTGAATGTTCTGGAGTCGCTCGGGTCTCATATTGCTAGGCGTTTCGATCTGATACCCCGAAGTTCAATCAGTCGGCTTCGTTCAAGATTCTATTCGAAAAATCTTGCAATTCTTTGCATTAGTCTGCCAAAAATAACTCGATTAATAACTTCTCCCATCACAGTGAATGTTCTGGAGTCGCTCGGGTCTCAGATTGCTGGACGTTTCGAGCCGATACCCCGAAGTTCAATCAGTCGGCTTCGTTCAAGATTCTATTCGAAAAATCTTGTAATTCTTTGCATTAGTTTGTCAAAAATAACTAAATTAACAACTTCTCCCATCACAGTGAATGTTCTGGAGTCGCTCGGGACTCAGATTGCTAGGCGTTTCGAGCCGATACCCCGAAGTTCAATCAGTCGGCTTTGTTCTAGATTCTATTGGAAAAAGCGTGACTTTCATTGCATTATTGTGTCAAAAATAACTCGATTAACAACTTCTCCCATCACAGTGAATGTTCTGGAGTCGCTCGGGACTCAGATTACTAGGCGTTTCGAGCTGATACCCCGAAGTTCAATCAGTCGGCTTCGTTCAAGATTCTATTCGAAAAATCTTGCAATTCTTTGCATTAGTCTGCCAAAAATAACTCGATTAACAACTTCTCCCATCACAGTGAATGTTCTGGAGTCGCTCGGGTCTCAGATTGCTGGACGTTACGAGCCGATACCCCGAAGTTCAATCAGTCGGCTTCGTTCAAGATTCTATTCGAAAAATCTTGCAATTCTTTGCATTAGTGTGTCAAAAATAACTCGATTAACAACTTCTCCCATCACAGTGAATGTTCTGGAGTCGCTCGGGTCTCAGATTGCTGGACGTTTCGAGCCGATACCCCGAAGTTCAATCAGTCGGCTTCGTTCAAGATTCTATTCGAAAAATCTTGCAATTCTTTGCATTAGTTTGTCAAAAATAACTCAATTAATAACTTCTCCCATCACAGTGAATGTTCTGGAGTCGCTCGGGACTCAGATTGCTGGGCGTTTCGAGCCGATACCCCGAAGTTCAATCAGTCGGCTTTGATCTAGATTCTATTGGAAAAAGCGTGACTTTCATTGCATTATTGTGTCAAAAATAACTCGATTAACAACTTCTCCCATCACAGTGAATGTTCTGGAGTCGCTCGGGACTCAGATTACTAGGCGTTTCGAGCTGATACCCCGAAGTTCAATCAGTCGGCTTCGTTCAAGATTCTATTCGAAAAATCTTGCAATTCTTTGCATTAGTCTGCCAAAAATAACTCGATTAACAACTTCTCCCATCACAGTGAATGTTCTGGAGTCGCTCGGGTCTCATATTGCTAGGCGTTTCGAGCTGATACCCCGAAGTTCAATCAGTCGGCTTCGTTCAAGATTCTATTCGAAAAATCTTGCAATTCTTTGCATTAGTCTGCCAAAAATAACTCGATTAACAACTTCTCCCATCACAGTGAATGTTCTGGAGTCGCTCGGGACTCAGATTGCTGGGCGTTTCGAGCCGATACCCTGAAGTTCAATCAGTCGGCTTCGTTCAAGATTCTATTCGAAAAATCTTGCAATTCTTTGCATTAGTTTGTCAAAAATAACTCAATTAATAACTTCTCCCATCACAGTGAATGTTCTGGAGTCGCTCGGGTCTCAGATTGCTGGACGTTTCGAGCCGATACCCCGAAGTTCAATCAGTCGGCTTCGTTCAAGATTCTATTCGAAAAATCTTGTGATTTTTCGAAAAATAACTCGATTAACAACTTCTCCCATCACAGTGAATGTTCTGGAGTCGCTCGGGTCTCATACTGCTAGGCGTTTCGATCTGATACCCCGAAGTTCAATCAGTCGGCTTCGTTCAAGATTCTATTCGAAAAATCTTGCAATTCTTTGCATTAGTCTGCCAAAAATAACTCGATTAATAACTTCGCCCATCACAGTGAATGTTCTGGAGTCGCTCGGGTCTCAGATTGCTGGACGTTTCGAGCCGATACCCCGAAGTTCAATCAGTCGGCTTCGTTCAAGATTCTATTCGAAAAATCTTGCAATTCTTTGCATTAGTCTGCCAAAAATAACTCGATTAACAACTTCTCCCATCACAGTGAATGTTCTGGAGTCGCTCGGGTCTCATATTGCTAGGCGTTTCGATCTGATACCCCGAAGTTCAATCAGTCGGCTTCGTTCAAGATTCTATTCGAAAAATCTTGCAATTCTTTGCATTAGTCTGCCAAAAATAACTCGATTAACAACTTCTCCCATCACAGTGAATGTTCTGGAGTCGCTCGGGTCTCATATTGCTAGGCGTTTCGAGCTGATACCCCGAAGTTCAATCAGTCGGCTTCGTTCAAGATTCTATTCGAAAAATCTTGCAATTCTTTGCATTAGTGTGCCAAAAATAACTCGATTAACAACTTCTCCCATCACAGTGAATGTTCTGGAGTCGCTCGGGACTCAGATTGCTGGGCGTTTCGAGCCGATACCCTGAAGTTCAATCAGTCGGCTTCGTTCAAGATTCTATTCGAAAAATCTTGCAATTCTTTGCATTAGTTTGTCAAAAATAACTCAATTAATAACTTCTCCCATCACAGTGAATGTTCTGGAGTCGCTCGGGTCTCAGATTGCTGGACGTTTCGAGCCGATACCCCGAAGTTCAATCAGTCGGCTTCGTTCAAGATTCTATTCGAAAAATCTTGTAATTCTTTGCATTAGATTGTCAAAAATAACTCAATTAATAACTTCTCCCATCACAGTGAATGTTCTGGAGTCGCTCGGGTCTCAGATTGCTGGACGTTTCGAGCCGATACCCCGAAGTTCAATCAGTCGGCTTCGTTCAAGATTCTATTCGAAAAATCTTGTAATTCTTTGCATTAGTTTGTCAAAAATAACTAAATTAACAACTTCTCCCATCACAGTGAATGTTCTGGAGTCGCTCGGGACTCAGATTGCTGGGCGTTTCGAGCCGATACACCGAAGTTCAATCAGTCGGCTTCGTTCAAGATTCTATTCGAAAAATCTTGCAATTCTTTGCATTAGTTTGTCAAAAATAACTCAATTAACAACTTCTCCCATCACAGTGAATGTTCTGGGGTCGCTCGGGACTCAGATTGCTGGGCATTTCAAGCTGATACCCCGAAGTTCAATCAGTCGGCTTCGTTCAAGATTCTATTCGAAAAATCTTGCAATTCTTTGCATTAGTCTGCCAAAAATAACTCGATTAACAACTTCTCCCATCACAGTGAATGTTCTGGAGTCGCTCGGGTCTCATATTGCTAGGCGTTTCGATCTGATACCCCGAAGTTCAATCAGTCGGCTTCGTTCAAGATTCTATTCGAAAAATCTTGCAATTCTTTGCATTAGTCTGCCAAAAATAACTCGATTAACAACTTCTCCCATCACAGTGAATGTTCTGGAGTCGCTCGGGACTCAGATTGCTGGGCGTTTCGAGCCGATACCCTGAAGTTCAATCAGTCGGCTTCGTTCAAGATTCTATTCGAAAAATCTTGCAATTCTTTGCATTAGTTTGTCAAAAATAACTCAATTAATAACTTCTCCCATCACAGTGAATGTTCTGGAGTCGCTCGGGTCTCAGATTGCTGGACGTTTCGAGCCGATACCCCGAAGTTCAATCAGTCGGCTTCGTTCAAGATTCTATTCGAAAAATCTTGTAATTCTTTGCATTAGTTTGTCAAAAATAACTAAATTAACAACTTCTCCCATCACAGTGAATGTTCTGGAGTCGCTCGGGACTCAGATTGCTAGGCGTTTCGAGCCGATACCCCGAAGTTCAATCAGTCGGCTTTGTTCTAGATTCTATTGGAAAAAGCGTGACTTTCATTGCATTATTGTGTCAAAAATAACTCGATTAACAACTTCTCCCATCACAGTGAATGTTCTGGAGTCGCTCGGGACTCAGATTACTAGGCGTTTCGAGCTGATACCCCGAAGTTCAATCAGTCGGCTTCGTTCAAGATTCTATTCGAAAAATCTTGCAATTCTTTGCATTAGTCTGCCAAAAATAACTCGATTAACAACTTCTCCCATCACAGTGAATGTTCTGGAGTCGCTCGGGTCTCATATTGCTAGGCGTTTCGAGCTGATACCCCGAAGTTCAATCAGTCGGCTTCGTTCAAGATTCTATTCGAAAAATCTTGCAATTCTTTGCATTAGTGTGCCAAAAATAACTCGATTAACAACTTCTCCCATCACAGTGAATGTTCTGGAGTCGCTCGGGACTCAGATTGCTGGGCGTTTCGAGCCGATACCCTGAAGTTCAATCAGTCGGCTTCGTTCAAGATTCTATTCGAAAAATCTTGCAATTCTTTGCATTAGTTTGTCAAAAATAACTCAATTAATAACTTCTCCCATCACAGTGAATGTTCTGGAGTCGCTCGGGTCTCAGATTGCTGGACGTTTCGAGCCGATACCCCGAAGTTCAATCAGTCGGCTTCGTTCAAGATTCTATTCAAAAAATCTTGTAATTCTTTGCATTAGATTGTCAAAAATAACTCAATTAATAACTTCTCCCATCACAGTGAATGTTCTGGAGTCGCTCGGGTCTCAGATTGCTGGACGTTTCGAGCCGATACCCCGAAGTTCAATCAGTCGGCTTCGTTCAAGATTCTATTCGAAAAATCTTGTAATTCTTTGCATTAGTTTGTCAAAAATAACTAAATTAACAACTTCTCCCATCACAGTGAATGTTCTGGAGTCGCTCGGGACTCAGATTGCTGGGCGTTTCGAGCCGATACACCGAAGTTCAATCAGTCGGCTTCGTTCAAGATTCTATTCGAAAAATCTTGCAATTCTTTGCATTAGTTTGTCAAAAATAACTCAATTAACAACTTCTCCCATCACAGTGAATGTTCTGGGGTCGCTCGGGACTCAGATTGCTGGGCATTTCGAGCTGATACCCCGAAGTTCAATCAGTCGGCTTCGTTCAAGATTCTATTCGAAAAATCTTGCAATTCTTTGCATTAGTCTGCCAAAAATAACTCGATTAACAACTTCTCCCATCACAGTGAATGTTCTGGAGTCGCTCGGGTCTCATATTGCTAGGCGTTTCGATCTGATACCCCGAAGTTCAATCAGTCGGCTTCGTTCAAGATTCTATTCGAAAAATCTTGCAATTCTTTGCATTAGTCTGCCAAAAATAACTCGATTAACAACTTCTCCCATCACAGTGAATGTTCTGGAGTCGCTCGGGACTCAGATTGCTGGGCGTTTCGAGCCGATACCCTGAAGTTCAATCAGTCGGCTTCGTTCAAGATTCTATTCGAAAAATCTTGCAATTCTTTGCATTAGATTGTCAAAAATAACTCAATTAATAACTTCTCCCATCACAGTGAATGTTCTGGAGTCGCTCGGGTCTCAGATTGCTGGACATTTCGAGCCGATACCCCGAAGTTCAATCAGTCGGCTTCGTTCAAGATTCTATTCGAAAAATCTTGCAATTCTTTGCATTAGTTTGTCAAAAATAACTCAATTAATAACTTCTCCCATCACAGTGAATGTTCTGGAGTCGCTCGGGTCTCAGATTGCTGGACGTTACGAGCCGATACCCCGAAGTTCAATCAGTCGGCTTCGTTCAAGATTCTATTCGAAAAATCTTGCAATTCTTTGCATTAGTTTGTCAAAAATGACTCAATTAACAACTTCTCCCATCACAGTGAATGTTCTGGAGTCGCTCGGGACTCAGATTGCTGGGCGTTTCGAGCCGATACCCCGAAGTTCAATCAGCCGGCTTTGTTCTAGATTCTATTGGAAAAAGCGTGACTTTCATTGCATTATTGTGTCAAAAATAACTCGATTAACAACTTCTCCCATCACAGTGAATGTTCTGGAGTCGCTCGGGACTCAGATTACTAGGCGTTTCGAGCTGATACCCCGAAGTTCAATCAGTCGGCTTCGTTCAAGATTCTATTCGAAAAATCTTGCAATTCTTTGCATTAGTCTGCCAAAAATAACTCGATTAACAACTTCTCCCATCACAGTGAATGTTCTGGAGTCGCTCGGGTCTTAGATTGCTGGACGTTTCGAGCCGATACCCCGAAGTTCAATCAGTCGGCTTCGTTCAAGATTCTATTCGAAAAATCTTGCAATTCTTTGCATTAGTTTGTCAAAAATAACTCAATAAATAACTTCTCCCATCACAGTGAATGTTCTGGAGTCGCTCGGGACTCAGATTGCTGGGCGTTTCGAGCCGATACCCCGAAGTTCAATCAGTCGGCTTCGTTCAAGATTCTATTCAAAAAATCTTGCAATTCTTTGCATTAGTTTGTCAAAAATAACTAAATTAACAACTTCTCCCATCACAGTGAATGTTCTGGAGTCGCTCGGGACTCAGATTGCTGGGCGTTTCGAGCCGATACCCCGAAGTTCAATCAGCCGGCTTCGTTCAAAATTCTATTCGAAAAATCTTGCAATTCTTTGCATTAGTGTGTCAAAAATAACTCGATTAACGACTTCTCCCATCACAGTGAATGTTCTGGAGTCGCTCGGGTCTCAGATTGCTGGACGTTTCGAGCTGATACCCCGAAGTTCAATCAGTCGGCTTCGTTCAAGATTCAATTCGAAAAATCTTGCAATTCTTTGCATTAGTGTGTCAAAAATAACTCGATTAACGACTTCCCCCATCACAGTGAATGTTCTGGAGTCGCTCGGGTCTCAGATTGCTGGACGTTTCGAGCTGATACCCCGAAGTTCAATCAGTCGGCTTCGTTCAAGATTCTATTCAAAAAATATTGCAATTCTTTGCATTAGTGTGTCAAAAATAACTCGATTAACGACTTCTCCCATCACAATGAATGTTCTGGAGTCGCTCGGGTCTCAAATTGCTGGACGTTTCGAGCTGATACCCCGAAGTTCAATCAGTCGGCTTCGTTCAAGATTCTATTCAAAAAATCTTGCAATTCTGTGCATTAGTCTGTCAAAAATAACTTGATTAACAACTTCACCCATCACAGTGAATGTTCTAGAGTTGCTCGGGACTCAGATTACTGGGCGTTTCGAGCTGATACCCCAAAGTTCAATCAGTCGGCTTCGTTCAATATTCTATTCAAAAAATCTTGCAATTCTTTGCATTAGTGTGTCAAAAATAACTCGATTAACAACTTCTCCCATCACAGCGAATGTTCTGGAGTCGCTCGGGTCTCAGATTGCCGGACGTTTCGAGCCGATACCCCGAAGTTCAATCAGTCGGCTTCGTTCAAGATTCTATTCGAAAAATCTTGCAATTCTTTGCATTAGTTTGTCAAAAATAACTCAATTAACAACTTCTCCCATCACAGTGAATGTTCTGGAGTCGCTCGGGACTCAGATTGCTGAGCGTTTCGAGCCGATACCCCGAAGTTCAATCAGTCGGCTTCGTTCAAGATTCTATTGGAAAAAGCGTGACTTTCATTGCATTATTGTGTCAAAAATAACTCGGTTAACAACTTCTCCCATCACAGTGAATGTCATGGAGTCGCTCGGGACTCAGATTACTAGGCGTTTCGAGCTGATACCCCGAAGTTCAATCAGTCGGCTTCGTTCAAGATTCTATTCAAAAAATCTTGCAATTCTTTGCATTAGTCTGCCAAAAATAACTCGATTAACAACTTCTCCCATCACAGTGAATGTTCTGGAGTCGCTCGGGTCTCAGATTGCTGGACGTTTCGAGCCGATACCCCGAAGTTCAATCAGGCGGCTTCGTTCAAGATTCTATTCGAAAAATCTTGCAATTCTTTGCATTAGTTTGTCAAAAATAACTCAATTAATAACTTCTCCCATCACAGTGAATGTTCTAGAGTCGCTCGGGTCTCAGATTGCTGGACGTTTCGAGCCGATACCCCGAAGTTCAATCAGTCGGCTTCGTTCAAGATTCTATTCGAAAAATCTTGCAATTCTTTGCATTAGTTTGTCAAAAATAACTAAATTAACAACTTCTCCCATCACAGT
Source organism: Canna indica (assembly GCA_034359265.1). Lineage (NCBI taxonomy): Eukaryota > Viridiplantae > Streptophyta > Magnoliopsida > Zingiberales > Cannaceae > Canna > Canna indica. The sequence continues at coordinate 45,070,694 of CP136896.1, forward strand.
GAATGTTCTGGAGTCGCTCGGGACTCAGATTGCTGGGTGTTTCGAGCCGATACCCCGAAGTTCAATCAGTCGGCTTCGTTCAAGATTCTATTCGAAAAATCTTGCAATTCTTTGCATTAGTTTGTCAAAAATAACTAAATTAACAACTTCTCCCATCACAGTGAATGTTCTGGAGTCGCTCGAGACTCAGATTACTGGGCGTTTCGAGCCGATACCCCGAAGTTCAATCAGTCGGCTCCGTTCAAGATTTTATTCGAAAAATCTTGTAATTCTTTGCATTAGTCTGTCAAAAATAACTCGATTAACAACTTCTCCCATCACAGTGAATGTTCTGGAGTCGCTCGGGTCTCAGATTGCTGGACGTTTCGAGCCGATACCCCGAAGTTCAATCAGTCGGCTTCGTTCAAGATTCTATTCGAAAAAGCGTGACATTCTTTGCATTATTGTGTCAAAAATAACTCGATTAACAACTTCTCCCATCACAGTGAATGTTCTGGAGTCGCTCGGGTCTTAGATTGCTGGACGTTTCGAGCCGATATCCCGAAGTTCAATCAGTCGGCTTCGTTCAAGATTCTATTCGAAAAATCTTGCAATTCTTTGCATTAGTTTGTCAAAAATAACTCAATAAATAACTTCTCCCATCACAGTGAATGTTCTGGAGTCGCTCGGGACTCAGATTGCTGGGCGTTTCGAGCCGATACCCCGAAGTTCAATCAGTCGGCTTCGTTCAAGATTCTATTCAAAAAATCTTGCAATTCTTTGCATTAGTTTGTCAAAAATAACTAAATTAACAACTTCTCCCATCACAGTCAATGTTCTGGAGTCGCTCGGGACTCAGATTGCTGGGCGTTTCGAGCCGATACCCCGAAGTTCAATCAGCCGGCTTCGTTCAAAATTCTATTCGAAAAATCTTGCAATTCTTTGCATTAGTGTGTCAAAAATAACTCGATTAACGACTTCTCCCATCACAGTGAATGTTCTGGAGTCGCTCGGGTCTCAGATTGCTGGACGTTTCGAGCTGATACCCCGAAGTTCAATCAGTCGGCTTCGTTCAAGATTCTATTCGAAAAATCTTGCAATTCTTTGCATTAGTTTGTCAAAAATAACTAAATTAACAACTTCTCCCATCACAGTGAATGTTCTGGAGTCGCTCGGGACTCAGATTGCTGGGTGTTTCGAGCCGATACCCCGAAGTTCAATCAGTCGGCTTCGTTCAAGATTCTATTCGAAAAATCTTGCAATTCTTTGCATTAGTTTGTCAAAAATAACTAAATTAACAACTTCTCCCATCACAGTGAATGTTCTGGAGTCGCTCGAGACTCAGATTACTGGGCGTTTCGAGCCGATACCCCGAAGTTCAATCAGTCGGCTCCGTTCAAGATTTTATTCGAAAAATCTTGTAATTCTTTGCATTAGTCTGTCAAAAATAACTCGATTAACAACTTCTCCCATCACAGTGAATGTTCTGGAGTCGCTCGGGTCTCAGATTGCTGGACGTTTCGAGCCGATACCCCGAAGTTCAATCAGTCGGCTTCGTTCAAGATTCTATTCGAAAAAGCGTGACATTCTTTGCATTATTGTGTCAAAAATAACTCGATTAACAACTTCTCCCATCACAGTGAATGTTCTGGAGTCGCTCGGGTCTTAGATTGCTGGACGTTTCGAGCCGATATCCCGAAGTTCAATCAGTCGGCTTCGTTCAAGATTCTATTCGAAAAATCTTGCAATTCTTTGCATTAGTTTGTCAAAAATAACTCAATAAATAACTTCTCCCATCACAGTGAATGTTCTGGAGTCGCTCGGGACTCAGATTGCTGGGCGTTTCGAGCCGATACCCCGAAGTTCAATCAGTCGGCTTCGTTCAAGATTCTATTCAAAAAATCTTGCAATTCTTTGCATTAGTTTGTCAAAAATAACTAAATTAACAACTTCTCCCAACACAGTCAATGTTCTGGAGTCGCTCGGGACTCAGATTGCTGGGCGTTTCGAGCCGATACCCCGAAGTTCAATCAGCCGGCTTCGTTCAAAATTCTATTCGAAAAATCTTGCAATTCTTTGCATTAGTGTGTCAAAAATAACTCGATTAACGACTTCTCCCATCACAGTGAATGTTCTGGAGTCGCTCGGGTCTCAGATTGCTGGACGTTTCGAGCTGATACCCCGAAGTTCAATCAGTCGGCTTCGTTCAAGATTCAATTCGAAAAATCTTGCAATTCTTTGCATTAGTGTGTCAAAAATAACTCGATTAACGACTTCCTCCATCACAGTGAATGTTCTGGAGTCGCTCGGGTCTCAGATTGCTGGACGTTTCGAGCTGATACCCCGAAGTTCAATCAGTCGGCTTCGTTCAAGATTCTATTCAAAAAATATTGCAATTCTTTGCATTAGTGTGTCAAAAATAACTCGATTAACGACTTCTCCCATCACAATGAATGTTCTGGAGTCGCTCGGGTCTCAGATTGCTGGACGTTTCGAGCTGATACCCCGAAGTTCAATCAGTCGGCTTCGTTCAAGATTCTATTCAAAAAATCTTGCAATTCTGTGCATTAGTCTGTCAAAAATAACTTGATTAACAACTTCACCCATCACAGTGAATGTTCTATAGTCGCTCGGGACTCAGATTACTGCGCGTTTCGAGCTGATACCCCAAAGTTCAATCAGTCGGCTTCGTTCAAGATTCTATTAAAAAAATCTTGCAATTCTTTGCATTAGTGTGTCAAAAATAACTCGATTAACAACTTCTCCCATCACAGCGAATGTTCTGGAGTCGCTCAGGTCTCAGATTGCTGGACGTTTCGAGCCGATACCCCGAAGTTCAATCAGTCGGCTTCGTTCAAGATTCTATTCGAAAAATCTTGTAATTCTTTGCATTAGATTGTCAAAAATAACTCAATTAATAACTTCTCCCATCACAGTGAATGTTCTGGAGTCGCTCGGGTCTCAGATTGCTGGACGTTTCGAGCCGATACCCCGAAGTTCAATCAGTCGGCTTCGTTCAAGATTCTATTCGAAAAATCTTGTAATTCTTTGCATTAGTTTGTCAAAAATAACTAAATTAACAACTTCTCCCATCACAGTGAATGTTCTGGAGTCGCTCGGGACTCAGATTGCTGGGCGTTTCGAGCCGATACACCGAAGTTCAATCAGTCGGCTTCGTTCAAGATTCTATTCGAAAAAGCGTGACATTCTTTGCATTATTGTGTCAAAAATAACTCGATTAACAACTTCTCCCATCACAGTGAATGTTCTGGAGTCGCTCGGGTCTCAGATTGCTGGACGTTTCGAGCCGATACCCCGAAGTTCAATCAGTCGGCTTCGTTCAAGATTCTATTCGAAAAATCTTGCAATTCTTTGCATTAGTTTGTCAAAAATAACTCAATTAACATCTTCTCCCATCACAGTGAATGTTCTGGAGTCGCTCGGGACTCAGATTGCTGGGCGTTTCGAGCCGATACCCCGAAGTTCAATCAGTCGGCTTTGTTCTAGATTCTATTGGAAAAAGCGTGACTTTCATTGCATTATTGTGTCAAAAATAACTCGATTAACAACTTCTCCCATCACAGTGAATGTTCTGGAGTCGCTCGGGACTCAGATTACTAGGCGTTTCGAGCTGATACCCCGAAGTTCAATCAGTCGGCTTCGTTCAAGATTCTATTCAAAAAATCTTGCAATTCTTTGCATTAGTCTGCCAAAAATAACTCGATTAACAACTTCTCCCATCACAGTGAATGTTCTGGAGTCGCTCGGGTCTCATATTGCTAGGCGTTTCGAGCTGATACCCCGAAGTTCAATCAGTCGGCTTCGTTCAAGATTCTATTCGAAAAATCTTGCAATTCTTTGCATTAGTCTGCCAAAAATAACTCGATTAACAAATTCTCCCATCACAGTGAATGTTCTGGAGTCGCTCGGGACTCAGATTGCTGGGCGTTTCGAGCCGATACCCTGAAGTTCAATCAGTCGGCTTCGTTCAAGATTCTATTCGAAAAATCTTGCAATTCTTTGCATTAGTTTGTCAAAAATAACTCAATTAATAACTTCTCCCATCACAGTGAATGTTCTGTAGTCGCTCGGGTCTCAGATTGCTGGACGTTTCGAGCCGATACCCCGAAGTTCAATCAGTCGGCTTCGTTCAAGATTCTATTCGAAAAATCTTGCAATTCTTTGCATTAGTTTGTCAAAAATAACTCAATTAATAACTTCTCCCATCACAGTGAATGTTCTGGAGTCGCTCGGGTCTCAGATTGCTGGACGTTACGAGCCGATACCCCGAAGTTCAATCAGTCGGCTTCGTTCAAGATTATATTCGAAAAATCTTGCAATTCTTTGCATTAGTGTGTCAAAAATAACTCGATTAACAACTTCTCCCATCACAGTGAATGTTCTGGAGTCGCTCGGGTCTCAGATTGCTGGACGTTTCGAGCCGATACCCCGAAGTTCAATCAGTCGGCTTCGTTCAAGATTCTATTCGAAAAATCTTGCAATTCTTTGGATTAGTTTGTCAAAAATAACTCAATTAATAACTTCTCCCATCACAGTGAATGTTCTGGAGTCGCTCGGGTCTCAGATTGCTGGACGTTACGAGCCGATACCCCGAAGTTCAATCAGTCGGCTTCGTTCAAGATTCTATTCGAAAAATCTTGCAATTCTTTGCATTAGTCTGCCAAAAATAACTCGATTAACAACTTCTCCCATCACAGTGAATGTTCTGGAGTCGCTCGGGACTCAGATTGCTGGGCGTTTCGAGCCGATACCCTGAAGTTCAATCAGTCGGCTTCGTTCAAGATTCTATTCGAAAAATCTTGCAATTCTTTGCATTAGTTTGTCAAAAATAACTCAATTAATAACTTCTCCCATCACAGTGAATGTTCTGGAGTCGCTCGGGTCTCAGATTGCTGGACGTTTCGAGCCGATACCCCGAAGTTCAATCAGTCGGCTTCGTTCAAGATTCTATTCGAAAAATCTTGCAATTCTTTGCATTAGTTTGTCAAAAATAACTCAATTAATAACTTCTCCCATCACAGTGAATGTTCTGGAGTCGCTCGGGTCTCAGATTGCTGGACGTTACGAGCCGATACCCCGAAGTTCAATCAGTCGGCTTCGTTCAAGATTCTATTCGAAAAATCTTGCAATTCTTTGCATTAGTGTGTCAAAAATAACTCGATTAACAACTTCTCCCATCACAGTGAATGTTCTGGAGTCGCTCGGGTCTCAGATTGCTGGAGGTTTCGAGCCGATACCCCGAAGTTCAATCAGTCGGCTTCGTTCAAGATTCTATTCGAAAAATCTTGCAATTCTTTGCATTAGTTTGTCAAAAATAACTCAATTAATAACTTCTCCCATCACAGTGAATGTTCTGGAGTCGCTCGGGTCTCAGATTGCTGGACGTTACGAGCCGATACCCCGAAGTTCAATCAGTCGGCTTCGTTCAAGATTATATTCGAAAAATCTTGCAATTCTTTGCATTAGTGTGTCAAAAATAACTCGATTAACAACTTCTCCCATCACAGTGAATGTTCTGGAGTCGCTCGGGTCTCAGATTGCTGGACGTTTCGAGCCGATACCCCGAAGTTCAATCAGTCGGCTTCGTTCAAGATTCTATTCGAAAAATCTTGCAATTCTTTGGATTAGTTTGTCAAAAATAACTCAATTAATAACTTCTCCCATCACAGTGAATGTTCTGGAGTCGCTCGGGTCTCAGATTGCTGGACGTTACGAGCCGATACCCCGAAGTTCAATCAGTCGGCTTCGTTCAAGATTCTATTCGAAAAATCTTGCAATTCTTTGCATTAGTCTGCCAAAAATAACTCGATTAACAACTTCTCCCATCACAGTGAATGTTCTGGAGTCGCTCGGGACTCAGATTGCTGGGCGTTTCGAGCCGATACCCTGAAGTTCAATCAGTCGGCTTCGTTCAAGATTCTATTCGAAAAATCTTGCAATTCTTTGCATTAGTTTGTCAAAAATAACTCAATTAATAACTTCTCCCATCACAGTGAATGTTCTGGAGTCGCTCGGGTCTCAGATTGCTGGACATTTCGAGCCGATACCCCGAAGTTCAATCAGTCGGCTTCGTTCAAGATTCTATTCGAAAAATCTTGCAATTCTTTGCATTAGTTTGTCAAAAATAACTCAATTAATAACTTCTCCCATCACAGTGAATGTTCTGGAGTCGCTCGGGTCTCAGATTGCTGGACGTTACGAGCCGATACCCCGAAGTTCAATCAGTCGGCTTCGTTCAAGATTCTATTCGAAAAATCTTGCAATTCTTTGCATTAGTGTGTCAAAAATAACTCGATTAACAACTTCTCCCATCACAGTGAATGTTCTGGAGTCGCTCGGGTCTCAGATTGCTGGAGGTTTCGAGCCGATACCCCGAAGTTCAATCAGTCGGCTTCGTTCAAGATTCTATTCGAAAAATCTTGCAATTCTTTGCATTAGTTTGTCAAAAATGACTCAATTAACAACTTCTCCCATCACAGTGAATGTTCTGGAGTCGCTCGGGACTCAGATTGCTGGGCGTTTCGAGCCGATACCCCGAAGTTCAATCAGCCGGCTTTGTTCTAGATTCTATTGGAAAAAGCGTGACTTTCATTGCATTATTGTGTCAAAAATAACTCGATTAACAACTTCTCCCATCACAGTGAATGTTCTGGAGTCGCTCGGGTCTCAGATTGCTGGACGTTTCGAGCTGATACCCCGAAGTTCAATCAGTCGGCTTCGTTCAAGATTCTATTCAAAAAATATTGCAATTCTTTGCATTAGTGTGTCAAAAATAACTCGATTAACGACTTCTCCCATCACAATGAATGTTCTGGAGTCGCTCGGGTCTCAGATTGCTGGACGTTTCGAGCTGATACCCCGAAGTTCAATCAGTCGGCTTCGTTCAAGATTCTATTCAAAAAATCTTGCAATTCTGTGCATTAGTCTGTCAAAAATAACTTGATTAACAACTTCACCCATCACAGTGAATGTTCTATAGTCGCTCGGGACTCAGATTACTGCGCGTTTCGAGCTGATACCCCAAAGTTCAATCAGTCGGCTTCGTTCAAGATTCTATTAAAAAAATCTTGCAATTCTTTGCATTAGTGTGTCAAAAATAACTCGATTAACAACTTCTCCCATCACAGCGAATGTTCTGGAGTCGCTCAGGTCTCAGATTGCTGGACGTTTCGAGCCGATACCCCGAAGTTCAATCAGTCGGCTTCGTTCAAGATTCTATTCGAAAAATCTTGTAATTCTTTGCATTAGATTGTCAAAAATAACTCAATTAATAACTTCTCCCATCACAGTGAATGTTCTGGAGTCGCTCGGGTCTCAGATTGCTGGACGTTTCGAGCCGATACCCCGAAGTTCAATCAGTCGGCTTCGTTCAAGATTCTATTCGAAAAATCTTGTAATTCTTTGCATTAGTTTGTCAAAAATAACTAAATTAACAACTTCTCCCATCACAGTGAATGTTCTGGAGTCGCTCGGGACTCAGATTGCTGGGCGTTTCGAGCCGATACACCGAAGTTCAATCAGTCGGCTTCGTTCAAGATTCTATTCGAAAAAGCGTGACATTCTTTGCATTATTGTGTCAAAAATAACTCGATTAACAACTTCTCCCATCACAGTGAATGTTCTGGAGTCGCTCGGGTCTCAGATTGCTGGACGTTTCGAGCCGATACCCCGAAGTTCAATCAGTCGGCTTCGTTCAAGATTCTATTCGAAAAATCTTGCAATTCTTTGCATTAGTTTGTCAAAAATAACTCAATTAACATCTTCTCCCATCACAGTGAATGTTCTGGAGTCGCTCGGGACTCAGATTGCTGGGCGTTTCGAGCCGATACCCCGAAGTTCAATCAGTCGGCTTTGTTCTAGATTCTATTGGAAAAAGCGTGACTTTCATTGCATTATTGTGTCAAAAATAACTCGATTAACAACTTCTCCCATCACAGTGAATGTTCTGGAGTCGCTCGGGACTCAGATTACTAGGCGTTTCGAGCTGATACCCCGAAGTTCAATCAGTCGGCTTCGTTCAAGATTCTATTCAAAAAATCTTGCAATTCTTTGCATTAGTCTGCCAAAAATAACTCGATTAACAACTTCTCCCATCACAGTGAATGTTCTGGAGTCGCTCGGGTCTCATATTGCTAGGCGTTTCGAGCTGATACCCCGAAGTTCAATCAGTCGGCTTCGTTCAAGATTCTATTCGAAAAATCTTGCAATTCTTTGCATTAGTCTGCCAAAAATAACTCGATTAACAAATTCTCCCATCACAGTGAATGTTCTGGAGTCGCTCGGGACTCAGATTGCTGGGCGTTTCGAGCCGATACCCTGAAGTTCAATCAGTCGGCTTCGTTCAAGATTCTATTCGAAAAATCTTGCAATTCTTTGCATTAGTTTGTCAAAAATAACTCAATTAATAACTTCTCCCATCACAGTGAATGTTCTGTAGTCGCTCGGGTCTCAGATTGCTGGACGTTTCGAGCCGATACCCCGAAGTTCAATCAGTCGGCTTCGTTCAAGATTCTATTCGAAAAATCTTGCAATTCTTTGCATTAGTTTGTCAAAAATAACTCAATTAATAACTTCTCCCATCACAGTGAATGTTCTGGAGTCGCTCGGGTCTCAGATTGCTGGACGTTACGAGCCGATACCCCGAAGTTCAATCAGTCGGCTTCGTTCAAGATTATATTCGAAAAATCTTGCAATTCTTTGCATTAGTGTGTCAAAAATAACTCGATTAACAACTTCTCCCATCACAGTGAATGTTCTGGAGTCGCTCGGGTCTCAGATTGCTGGACGTTTCGAGCCGATACCCCGAAGTTCAATCAGTCGGCTTCGTTCAAGATTCTATTCGAAAAATCTTGCAATTCTTTGGATTAGTTTGTCAAAAATAACTCAATTAATAACTTCTCCCATCACAGTGAATGTTCTGGAGTCGCTCGGGTCTCAGATTGCTGGACGTTACGAGCCGATACCCCGAAGTTCAATCAGTCGGCTTCGTTCAAGATTCTATTCGAAAAATCTTGCAATTCTTTGCATTAGTCTGCCAAAAATAACTCGATTAACAACTTCTCCCATCACAGTGAATGTTCTGGAGTCGCTCGGGACTCAGATTGCTGGGCGTTTCGAGCCGATACCCTGAAGTTCAATCAGTCGGCTTCGTTCAAGATTCTATTCGAAAAATCTTGCAATTCTTTGCATTAGTTTGTCAAAAATAACTCAATTAATAACTTCTCCCATCACAGTGAATGTTCTGGAGTCGCTCGGGTCTCAGATTGCTGGACGTTTCGAGCCGATACCCCGAAGTTCAATCAGTCGGCTTCGTTCAAGATTCTATTCGAAAAATCTTGCAATTCTTTGCATTAGTTTGTCAAAAATAACTCAATTAATAACTTCTCCCATCACAGTGAATGTTCTGGAGTCGCTCGGGTCTCAGATTGCTGGACGTTACGAGCCGATACCCCGAAGTTCAATCAGTCGGCTTCGTTCAAGATTCTATTCGAAAAATCTTGCAATTCTTTGCATTAGTGTGTCAAAAATAACTCGATTAACAACTTCTCCCATCACAGTGAATGTTCTGGAGTCGCTCGGGTCTCAGATTGCTGGAGGTTTCGAGCCGATACCCCGAAGTTCAATCAGTCGGCTTCGTTCAAGATTCTATTCGAAAAATCTTGCAATTCTTTGCATTAGTTTGTCAAAAATGACTCAATTAACAACTTCTCCCATCACAGTGAATGTTCTGGAGTCGCTCGGGACTCAGATTGCTGGGCGTTTCGAGCCGATACCCCGAAGTTCAATCAGCCGGCTTTGTTCTAGATTCTATTGGAAAAAGCGTGACTTTCATTGCATTATTGTGTCAAAAATAACTCGATTAACAACTTCTCCCATCACAGTGAATGTTCTGGAGTCGCTCGGGACTCAGATTACTAGGCGTTTCGAGCTGATACCCCGAAGTTCAATCAGTCGGCTTCGTTCAAGATTCTATTCGAAAAATCTTGCAATTCTTTGCATTAGTCTGCCAAAAATAACTCGATTAACAACTTCTCCCATCACAGTGAATGTTCTGGAGTCGCTCGGGTCTTAGATTGCTGGACGTTTTGAGCCGATACCCCGAAGTTCAATCAGTCGGCTTCGTTCAAGATTCTATTCGAAAAATCTTGCAATTCTTTGCATTAGTTTGTCAAAAATAACTCAATAAATAACTTCTCCCATCACAGTGAATGTTCTGGAGTCGCTCGGGGCTCAGATTGCTGGGCGTTTCGAGCCGATACCCCGAAGTTCAATCAGTCGGCTTCGTTCAAGATTCTATTCAAAAAATCTTGCAATTCTTTGCATTAGTTTGTCAAAAATAACTAAATTAACAACTTCTCCCATCACAGTGAATGGTCTGGAGTCGCTCGGGACTCAGATTGCTGGGCGTTTCGAGACGATACCCCGAAGTTCAATCAGCCGGCTTCGTTCAAAATTCTATTCGAAAAATCTTGCAATTCTTTGCATTAGTGTGTCAAAAATAACTCGATTAACGACTTCTCCCATCACAGTGAATGTTCTAGAGTCGCTCGGGTCTCAGATTGCTGGACGTTTCGAGCTGATACCCCGAAGTTCAATCAGTCGGCTTCGTTCAAGATTCAATTCGAAAAATCTTGCAATTCTTTGCATTAGTGTGTCAAAAATAACTCGATTAACGACTTCCCCCATCACAGTGAATGTTCTGGAGTCGCTCGGGTCTCAGATTGCTGGACGTTTCGAGCTGATACCCCGAAGTTCAATCAGTCGGCTTCGTTCAAGATTCTATTCAAAAAATATTGCAATTCTTTGCATTAGTGTGTCAAAAATAACTCGATTAACGACTTCTCCCATCACAATGAATGTTCTGGAGTCGCTCGGGTCTCAGATTGCTGGACGTTTCGAGCTGATACCCCGAAGTTCAATCAGTCGGCTTCGTTCAAGATTCTATTCAAAAAATCTTGCAATTCTGTGCATTAGTCTGTCAAAAATAACTTGATTAACAACTTCACCCATCACAGTGAATGTTCTAGAGTTGCTCGGGACTCAGATTACTGGGCGTTTCGAGCTGATACCCCAAAGTTCAATCAGTCGGCTTCGTTCAATATTCTATTCAAAAAATCTTGCAATTCTTTGCATTAGTGTGTCAAAAATAACTCGATTAACAACTTCTCCCATCACAGCGAATGTTCTGGAGTCGCTCGGGTCTCAGATTGCTGGACGTTTCGAGCCGATACCCCGAAGTTCAATCAGTCGGCTTCGTTCAAGATTCTATTCGAAAAATCTTGCAATTCTTTGCATTAGTGTGTCAAAAATAACTCGATTAACGACTTCTCCCATCACAGTGAATGTTCTAGAGTCGCTCGGGTCTCAGATTGCTGGACGTTTCGAGCTGATACCCCGAAGTTCAATCAGTCGGCTTCGTTCAAGATTCAATTCGAAAAATCTTGCAATTCTTTGCATTAGTGTGTCAAAAATAACTCGATTAACGACTTCCCCCATCACAGTGAATGTTCTGGAGTCGCTCGGGTCTCAGATTGCTGGACGTTTCGAGCTGATACCCCGAAGTTCAATCAGTCGGCTTCGTTCAAGATTCTATTCAAAAAATATTGCAATTCTTTGCATTAGTGTGTCAAAAATAACTCGATTAACGACTTCTCCCATCACAATGAATGTTCTGGAGTCGCTCGGGTCTCAGATTGCTGGACGTTTCGAGCTGATACCCCGAAGTTCAATCAGTCGGCTTCGTTCAAGATTCTATTCAAAAAATCTTGCAATTCTGTGCATTAGTCTGTCAAAAATAACTTGATTAACAACTTCACCCATCACAGTGAATGTTCTATAGTCGCTCGGGACTCAGATTACTGGGCGTTTCGAGCTGATACCCCAAAGTTCAATCAGTCGGCTTCGTTCAAGATTCTATTCAAAAAATCTTGCAATTCTTTGCATTAGTGTGTCAAAAATAACTCGATTAACAACTTCTCCCATCACAGCGAATGTTCTGGAGTCGCTCGGGTCTCAGATTGCTGGACGTTTCGAGCCGATACCCCGAAGTTCAATCAGTCGGCTTCGTTCAAGATTCTATTCGAAAAATCTTGCAATTCTTTGCATTAATTTGTCAAAAATAACTCAATTAACAACTTCTCCCATCACAGTGAATGTTCTGGAGTCGCTCGGGACTCAGATTGCTGAGCGTTTCGAGCCGATACCCCGAAGTTCAATCAGTCGGCTTCGTTCAAGATTCTATTGGAAAAAGCGTGACTTTCATTGCATTATTGTGTCAAAAATAACTCGATTAACAACTTCTCCCATCACAGTGAATGTCATGGAGTCGCTCGGGACTCAGATTACTAGGCGTTTCGAGCTGATACCCCGAAGTTCAATCAGTCGGCTTCGTTCAAGATTCTATTCGAAAAATCTTGCAATTCTTTGCATTAGTCTGCCAAAAATAACTCGATTAACAACTTCTCCCATCACAGTGAATGTTCTAGAGTCGCTCGGGTCTCAGATTGCTGGACGTTTCGAGCCGATACCCCGAAGTTCAATCAGTCGGCTTCGTTCAAGATTCTATTCGAAAAATCTTGCAATTCTTTGCATTAGTTTGTCAAAAATAACTCAATTAATAACTTCTCCCATCACAGTGAATGTTCTAGAGTCGTTCGGGTCTCAGATTGTTGGACGTTTCGAGCCGATACCCCGAAGTTCAATCAGTCGGCTTCGTTCAAGATTCTATTCGAAAAATCTTGCAATTCTTTGCATTAGTTTGTCAAAAATAACTAAATTAACAACTTCTCCCATCACAGTGAATGTTCTGGAGTCGCTCGGGACTCAGATTGCTGGGCGTTTCGAGCCGATACCCCGAAGTTCAATCAGTCGGCTTCGTTCAAGATTCTATTCGAAAAAGCGTGACATTCTTTGCATTATTGTGTCAAAAATAACTCGATTAACAACTTTTCCCATCACAGTGAATGTTCTGGAGTCGCTCGGGTCTTAGATTGCTGGACGTTTCGAGCCGATACCCCGAAGTTCAATCAGTCGGCTTCGTTCAAGATTCTATTCGAAAAATCTTGCAATTCTTTGCATTAGTTTGTTAAAAATAACTCAATAAATAACTTCTCCCATCACAGTGAATGTTCTGGAGTCGCTCGGGACTCAGATTTCTGGGCGTTTCGAGCCGATACCCCGAAGTTCAATCAGTCGGCTTCGTTCAAGATTCTATTCAAAAAATCTTGCAATTCTTTGCATTAGTTTGTCAAAAATAACTAAATTAACAACTTCTCCCATCACAGTGAATGTTCTGGAGTCGCTCGGGACTCAGATTGCTGGGCGTTTCGAGCCGATACCCCGAAGTTCAATCAGCCGGCTTCGTTCAAAATTCTATTCGAAAAATCTTGCAATTCTTTGCATTAGTGTGTCAAAAATAACTCGATTAACGACTTCTCCCATCACAGTGAATGTTCTGGAGTTGCTCGGGTCTCAGATTGCTGGACGTTTCGAGCTGATACCCCGAAGTTCAATCAGTCGGCTTCGTTCAAGATTCAATTCGAAAAATCTTGCAATTCTTTGCATTAGTGTGTCAAAAATAACTCGATTAACGACTTCCCCCATCACAGTGAATGTTCTGGAGTCGCTCGGGTCTCAGATTGCTGGACGTTTCGAGCTGATACCCCGAAGTTCAATCAGTCGGCTTCGTTCAAGATTCAATTCGAAAAATCTTGCAATTCTTTGCATTAGTGTGTCAAAAATAACTCGATTAACGACTTCCCCCATCACAGTGAATGTTCTGGAGTCGCTCGGGTCTCAGATTGCTGGACGTTTCGAGCTGATACCCCGAAGTTCAATCAGTCGGCTTCGTTCAAGATTCTATTCAAAAAATATTGCAATTCTTTGCATTAGTGTGTCAAAAATAACTCGATTAACGACTTCTCCCATCACAATGAATGTTCTGGAGTCGCTCGGGTTTCAGATTGCTGGACGTTTCGAGCCGATACCCCGAAGTTCAATCAGTCGGCTTCGTTCAAGATTCTATTCGAAAAATCTTGCAATTCTTTGCATTAGTTTGTCAAAAATAACTCAGTTAATAACTTCTCCCATCACAGTGAATGTTCTGGAGTCGCTCGGGTCTCAGATTGCTGGACGTTTCGAGCCGATACCCCGAAGTTCAATCAGTCGGCTTCGTTCAAGATTCTATTCGAAAAATCTTGCAATTCTTTGCATTAGTTTGTCAAAAATAACTAAATTAACAACTTCTCCCATCACAGTGAATGTTCTGGAGTCGCTCGGGACTCAGATTGCTGGGCGTTTCGAGCCGATACCCCGAAGTTCAATCAGTCGGCTTCGTTCAAGATTCAATTCGAAAAATCTTGCAATTCTTTGCATTAGTGTGTCAAAAATAACTCGATTAACGACTTCCCCCATCACAGTGAATGTTCTGGAGTCGCTCGGGTCTCAGATTGCTGGACGTTTCGAGCTGATACCCCGAAGTTCAATCAGTCGGCTTCGTTCAAGATTCTATTCAAAAAATATTGCAATTCTTTGCATTAGTGTGTCAAAAATAACTCGATTAACGACTTCTCCCATCACAATGAATGTTCTGGAGTCGCTCGGGTCTCAGATTGCTGGACGTTTCGAGCCGATACCCCGAAGTTCAATCAGTCGGCTTCGTTCAAGATTCTATTCGAAAAATCTTGCAATTCTTTGCATTAGTTTGTCAAAAATAACTCAGTTAATAACTTCTCCCATCACAGTGAATGTTCTGGAGTCGCTCGGGTCTCAGATTGCTGAGCGTTTTGAGCCGATACCCCGAAGTTCAATCAGTCGGCTTCGTTCAAGATTCTATTGGAAAAAGCGTGACTTTCATTGCATTATTGTGTCAAAAATAACTCGATTAACAACTTCTCCCATCACAGTGAATGTTCTGGAGTCGCTCGGGTCTCAGCTTGCTGGACGTTTCGAGCCGATACCCCGAAGTTCAATCAGTCGGCTTCGTTCAAGATTCTATTCGAAAAATCTTGCAATTCTTTGCATTAGTTTGTCAAAAATAACTCAGTTAATAACTTCTCCCATCACAGTGAATGTTCTGGAGTCGCTCGGGTCTCAGATTGCTGGACGTTTCGAGCCGATACCCCGAAGTTCAAACAGTCGGCTTCGTTCAAGATTCTATTCGAAAAATCTTGCAATTCTTTGCATTAGTTTGTCAAAAATAACTCAATTAACAACTTCTTCCATCACACTGAATGTTCTGGAGTCGCTTGGGACTCAGATTGCTGGGCGTTTCGAGCCGATACCCCGAAGTTCAATCAGTCAGCTTCGTTCAAGATTCTATTGGAAAAAGCGTGACTTTCATTGCATTATTGTGTCAAAAATAACTCGATTAACAACTTCTCCCATCACAGTGAATGTTCTGGAGTCGCTCGGGACTCAGATTACTAGGCGTTTCGAGCCGATACCCTGAAGTTCAATCAGTCGGCTTCGTTCAAGATTCTATTCGAAAAATCTTGCAATTCTTTACATTAGTTTGTCAAAAATAACTCAATTAATAACTTCTCCCATCACAGCGAATGTTCTGGAGTCGCTCGGGTCTCAGATTGCTGGACGTTTCGAACCGATACCCCGAAGTTCAATCAGTCGGCTTCGTTCAAGATTCTATTCAAAAAATCTTGCAATTCTTTGCATTAGTTTGTCAAAAATAACTAAATTAACAACTTCTCCCATCACAGTGAATGTTCTGGAGTCGCTCGGGTCTCAGATTGCTGGACGTTTCGAGCCGATACCCCGAAGTTCAATCAGTCGGCTTCGTTCAAGATTCGATTCGAAAACTCTTGCAATTCTTTGCATTAGTTTGTCAAAAATAACTCAATTAATAACTTCTCCCATCACAGTGAATGTTCTGGAGTCGCTCGGGACTCAGATTGCTGGGCGTTTCGAGCCGATACCCCGAAGTTCAATCAGTCGGCTTCGTTCAAGATTCTATTCGAAAAATCTTGCATTTATTTGCATTAGTTTGTCAAAAATAACTAAATTAACAACTTCTCCCATCACAGTGAATGTTCTGGAGTCGCTCGGGTCTAAGATTGCTGGACGTTTCGAGCCGATACCCCGAAGTTCAATCAGTCGGCTTCGTTCAAGATTCTATTCGAAAAATCTTGCAATTCTTTGCATTAGTTTGTCAAAAATAACTAAATTAACAACTTCTCCCATCACAGTGAATGTTCTGGAGTCGCTCGGGTCTCAGATTGCTGGACGTTTCGAGCCGATACCCCGAAGTTCAATCAGTCGGCTTCGTTCAAGATTCGATTCGAAAACTCTTGCAATTCTTTGCATTAGTTTGTCAAAAATAACTCAATTAATAACTTCTCCCATCACAGTGAATGTTCTGGAGTCGCTCGGGACTCAGATTGCTGGGCGTTTCGAGCCGATACCCCGAAGTTCAATCAGTCGGCTTCGTTCAAGATTCTATTCAAAAAATCTTGCATTTATTTGCATTAGTTTGTCAAAAATAACTAAATTAACAACTTCTCCCATCACAGTGAATGTTCTGGAGTCGCTCGGGTCTAAGATTGCTGGACGTTACGAGCCGATACCCCGAAGTTCAATCAGTCGGCTTCGTTCAAGATTCTATTCGAAAAATCTTGCAATTTTTTGCATTAGTTTGTCAAAAATAACTAAATTAACAACTTCTCCCATCACAGTGAATGTTCTGGAGTCGCTCGGGACTCAGATTGCTGGGCGTTTCGAGCCGATTCCCCGAAGTTCAATCAGCCGGCTTCGTTCAAGATTCTATTCGAAAAATCTAGCAATTCTTTGCATTAGATTGTCAAAAATAACTCGACTAACAACTTCTCCCATCACAGTGAATGTTCTGGAGTCGCTCGGGACTCATATTGCTGGGCGTTTTGAGCCGATACCCCGAAGTTCAATCAGTCGGCTTCGTTCAAGATTCTATTCGAAAAATGTAGCAATTCTTTGCATTAGTGTGTCAAAAATAACTCGATTAACAACTTCTCCCATCACAGTGAATGTTCTGTTGTCGCTCGAGACTCAGATTGCTGGGCGTTTTGAGCCGATACCCCGAAGTTCAATAAGTGGGATTCGTTCAAGATTCTATTCGAAAAATCAAGCAATTCTTTGCATTAGTCTGTCAAAAATAACTCGATTAACAACTTCTCCCATCACAGTGAATGTTCTGGAGTCGCTCGGGACTCAGATTGCTGGGCGTTTTGAGCCGATACCCCGAAGTTCAATCAGTCGGCTTCGTTCAAGATTCTATTCGAAAAATCTTGTGATTCTTTGCATTAGTCCGTCAAAAATAACTCGAGTAACAACTTCTCCCATCACAGTGAATGTTCTGGAGTCGCTCGAGACTCAGATTACTGGGCGTTTTGAGCCGATACCCCGAAGTTCAATCAGTCGGCTTCGTTCAAGATTCTATTAGAAAAATCTAGCAATTCTTTGCATTAGTCTGTCAAAAATAACTCGATTAACAACTTCTCCCATCACAGTGAATGTTCTGTTGTTGCTCGAGACTCAGATTGCTGGGCGTTTTGAGCCGATACCCCGAAGTTCAATCAGTGGGATTCGTTCAAGATTCTATTCGAAAAATCTAGCAATTCTTTGCATTAGTCTGTCAAAAATAACTCGATTAACAACTTCTCCCATCACAGTGAATGTTCTGGAGTCGCTCGAGACTCAGATTACTGGGCATTTCGAGCCGATACCCCGAAGTTCAATCAGTCGGCTTCGTTCAAGATTCTATTCGAAAAATCTTGCAATTCTTTGCATTAGTTTGTCAAAAATAACTAAATTAACAACTTCTCCCATCACAGTGAATGTTCTGGAGTCTCTCGGGACTCAGATTGCTGGGCGTTTCGAGCCGATACCCCGAAGTTCAATCAGCCGGCTTCGTTCAAGATTCTATTCAAAAAATCTTGCAATTCTTTGCATTAGTTTGTCAAAAATAACTAAATTAACAACTTCTCCCATCACAGTGAATGTTCTGGAGTCACTCGGGACTCAGATTGCTGGGCGTTTCGAGCCGATACCCCGAAGTTCAATCAGTCGGCTTCGTTCAAGATTCTATTCGAAAAATCTTGCAATTCTTTGCATTAGTGTGTCAAAAATAACTCGATTAACGACTTCTCCCATCACAGTGAATGTTCTGGTGTCGCTCGGGTCTCAGATTGCTGGACGTTTCGAGCTGATACCCCGAAGTTCAATCAGTCGGCTTCGTTCAAGATTCTATTCAAAAAATCTTGCAATTCCTTGCATTAGTCTGTCAAAAATAACTTGATTAACAACATCTCCCATCACAGTGAATGTTCTGGTGTCGCTCGAGACTCAAATTACTGGGCGTTTCGAGCCGATACCCCGAAGTTCAATCAGTCTGCTTCGTTCAAGATTCTATTCGAAAAATCAAGCAATTGTGTGCATTAGTCTGTCAAAAATAACTCGATTAACAACTTCTCCCATCACAGTGAATGTTCTGGAGTCGCTCGAGACTCAGATTGCTGGGCGTTTCGAGCCGATACCCCGAAGTTCAATCAGTCGGCTTCGTTCAAGATTTTATTCGAAAAATCTTGTAATTCTTTGCATTAGATTGTAAAAAATAACTCGATTAACAACTTCTCCCATCACAGTGAATGTTCTGGAGTCGCTCGGGACTCATATTGCTGGGCGTTTTGAGCCGATACCCCGAAGTTCAATCAGTCGGCTTCGTTCAAGATTCTATTCGAAAAATGTAGCAATTCTTTGCATTAGTCTGTCAAAAATAACTCGATTAACAACTTCTCCCATCACAGTGAATGTTCTGTTGTCGCTCGAGACTCAGATTGCTGGGCGTTTTGAGCCGATACCCCGAAGTTCAATAAGTGGGATTCGTTCAAGATTCTATTCGAAAAATCTTGCAATTCTTTGCATTAGTCTGTCAAAAATAACTCGATTAACAACTTCTCCCATCACAGTGAATGTTCTGGAGTCGCTCGGGACTCAGATTGCTGGGCGTTTTGAGCCGATACCCCGAAGTTCAATCAGTCTGCTTCGTTCAAGATTCTATTCGAAAAATCAAGCAATTGTGTGCATTAGTCTGTCAAAAATAACTCGATTAACAACTTCTCCCATCACAGTGAATGTTCTGGAGTCGCTCGAGACTCAGATTGCTGGGCGTTTCGAGCCGATACCCCGAAGTTCAATCAGTCGGCTTCGTTCAAGATTTTATTCGAAAAATCTTGTAATTCTTTGCATTAGATTGTCAAAAATAACTCGATTAACAACTTCTCCCATCACAGTGAATGTTCTGGAGTCGCTCGGGACTCATATTGCTGGGCGTTTTGAGCCGATACCCCGAAGTTCAATCAGTCGGCTTCGTTCAAGATTCTATTCGAAAAATGTAGCAATTCTTTGCATTAGTCTGTCAAAAATAACTCGATTAACAACTTCTCCCATCACAGTGAATGTTCTGTTGTCGCTCGAGACTCAGATTGCTGGGCGTTTTGAGCCGATACCCCGAAGTTCAATAAGTGGGATTCGTTCAAGATTCTATTCGAAAAATCAAGCAATTCTTTGCATTAGTCTGTCAAAAATAACTCGATTAACAACTTCTCCCATCACAGTGAATGTTCTGGAGTCGCTCGGGACTCAGATTGCTGGGCGTTTTGAGCCGATACCCCGAAGTTCAATCAGTCGGCTTCGTTCAAGATTCTATTCGAAAAATCTTGTGATTCTTTGCATTAGTCCGTCAAAAATAACTCGAGTAACAACTTCTCCCATCACAGTGAATGTTCTGGAGTCGCTCGAGACTCAGATTACTGGGCGTTTTGAGCCGATACCCCGAAGTTCAATCAGTCGGCTTCGTTCAAGATTCTATTAGAAAAATCTAGCAATTCTTTGCATTAGTCTGTCAAAAATAACTCGATTAACAACTTCTCCCATCACAGTGAATGTTCTGTTGTTGCTCGAGACTCAGATTGCTGGGCGTTTTGAGCCGATACCCCGAAGTTCAATCAGTGGGATTCGTTCAAGATTCTATTCGAAAAATCTAGCAATTCTTTGCATTAGTCTGTCAAAAATAACTCGATTAACAACTTCTCCCATCACAGTGAATGTTCTGGAGTCGCTCGAGACTCAGATTACTGGGCATTTCGAGCCGATACCCCGAAGTTCAATCAGTCGGCTTCGTTCAAGATTCTATTCGAAAAATCTTGCAATTCTTTGCATTAGTTTGTCAAAAATAACTAAATTAACAACTTCTCCCATCACAGTGAATGTTCTGGAGTCGCTCGGGACTCAGATTGCTGGGCGTTTCGAGCCGATACCCCGAAGTTCAATCAGCTGGCTTCGTTCAAGATTCTATTCAAAAAATCTTGCAATTCTTTGCATTAGTTTGTCAAAAATAACTAAATTAACAACTTCTCCCATCACAGTGAATGTTCTGGAGTCACTCGGGGCTCAGATTGCTGGGCGTTTCGAGCCGATACCCCGAAGTTCAATCAGTCGGCTTCGTTCAAGATTCTATTCGAAAAATCTTGCAATTCTTTGCATTAGTGTGTCAAAAATAACTCGATTAACGACTTCTCCCATCACAGTGAATGTTCTGGTGTCGCTCGGGTCTCAGATTGCTGGACGTTTCGAGCTGATACCCCGAAGTTCAATCAGTCGGCTTCGTTCAAGATTCTATTCAAAAAATCTTGCAATTCCTTGCATTAGTCTGTCAAAAATAACTTGATTAACAACTTCTCCCATCACAGTGAATGTTCTGGTGTCGCTCGAGACTCAAATTACTGGCCGTTTCGAACCGATACCCCGAAGTTCAATCAGTCTGCTTCGTTCAATATTCTATTCGAAAAATCAAGCAATTGTGTGCATTAGTCTGTCAAAAATAACTCGATTAACAACTTCTCCCATCACAGTGAATGTTCTGGAGTCGCTCGAGACTCTGATTGCTGGGTGTTTCGAGCCGATACCCCGAAGTTCAATCAGTCGGCTTCGTTCAAGATTTTATTCGAAAAATCTTGTAATTCTTTGCATTAGTTTGTCAAAAATAACTCGATTAACAACTTCTCCCATCACAGTGAATGTTCTGGAGTCGCTCGGGACTCATATTGCTGGGCGTTTTGAGCCGATACCCCGAAGTTCAATCAGTCGGCTTCGTTCAAGATTCTATTCGAAAAATGTAGCAATTCTTTGCATTAGTCTGTCAAAAATAACTCGATTAACAACTTCTCCCATCACAGTGAATGTTCTGTTGTCGCTCGAGACTCAGATTGCTGGGCGTTTTGAGCCGATACCCCGAAGTTCAATAAGTGGGATTCGTTCAAGATTCTATTCGAAAAATCTTGCAATTCTTTGCATTAGTCTGTCAAAAATAACTCGATTAACAACTTCTCCCATCACAGTGAATGTTCTGGAGTCGCTCGGGACTCAGATTGCTGGGCGTTTTGAGCCGATACCCCGAAGTTCAATCAGTCTGCTTCGTTCAAGATTCTATTCGAAAAATCAAGCAATTGTGTGCATTAGTCTGTCAAAAATAACTCGATTAACAACTTCTCCCATCACAGTGAATGTTCTGGAGTCGCTCGAGACTCAGATTGCTGGGCGTTTCGAGCCGATACCCCGAAGTTCAATCAGTCGGCTTCGTTCAAGATTTTATTCGAAAAATCTTGTAATTCTTTGCATTAGATTGTCAAAAATAACTCGATTAACAACTTCTCCCATCACAGTGAATGTTCTGGAGTCGCTCGGGACTCATATTGCTGGGCGTTTTGAGCCGATACCCCGAAGTTCAATCAGTCGGCTTCGTTCAAGATTCTATTCGAAAAATGTAGCAATTCTTTGCATTAGTCTGTCAAAAATAACTCGATTAACAACTTCTCCCATCACAGTGAATGTTCTGTTGTCGCTCGAGAGTCAGATTGCTGGGCGTTTTGAGCCGATACCCCGAAGTTCAATAAGTGGGATTCGTTCAAGATTCTATTCGAAAAATCAAGCAATTCTTTGCATTAGTCTGTCAAAAATAACTCGATTAACAACTTCTCCCATCACAGTGAATGTTCTGGAGTCGCTCGGGACTCAGATTGCTGGGCGTTTTGAGCCGATACCCCGAAGTTCAATCAGTCGGCTTCGTTCAAGATTCTATTCGAAAAATCTTGTGATTCTTTGCATTAGTCCGTCAAAAATAACTCGAGTAACAACTTCTCCCATCACAGTGAATGTTCTGGAGTCGCTCGAGACTCAGATTACTGGGCGTTTTGAGCCGATACCCCGAAGTTCAATCAGTCGGCTTCGTTCAAGATTCTATTAGAAAAATCTAGCAATTCTTTGCATTAGTCTGTCAAAAATAACTCGATTAACAACTTCTCCCATCACAGTGAATGTTCTGTTGTTGCTCGAGACTCAGATTGCTGGGCGTTTTGAGCCGATACCCCGAAGTTCAATCAGTGGGATTCGTTCAAGATTCTATTCGAAAAATCTAGCAATTCTTTGCATTAGTCTGTCAAAAATAACTCGATTAACAACTTCTCCCATCACAGTGAATGTTCTGGAGTCGCTCGAGACTCAGATTACTGGGCATTTCGAGCCGATACCCCGAAGTTCAATCAGTCGGCTTCGTTCAAGATTCTATTCGAAAAATCTTGCAATTCTTTGCATTAGTTTGTCAAAAATAACTAAATTAACAACTTCTCCCATCACAGTGAATGTTCTGGAGTCGCTCGGGACTCAGATTGCTGGGCGTTTCGAGCCGATACCCCGAAGTTCAATCAGCTGGCTTCGTTCAAGATTCTATTCAAAAAATCTTGCAATTCTTTGCATTAGTTTGTCAAAAATAACTAAATTAACAACTTCTCCCATCACAGTGAATGTTCTGGAGTCACTCGGGACTCAGATTGCTGGGCGTTTCGAGCCGATACGCCGAAGTTCAATCAGTCGGCTTCGTTCAAGATTCTATTCGAAAAATCTTGCAATTCTTTGCATTAGTGTGTCAAAAATAACTCGATTAACGACTTCTCCCATCACAGTGAATGTTCTGGTGTCGCTCGGGTCTCAGATTGCTGGACGTTTCGAGCTGATACCCCGAAGTTCAATCAGTCGGCTTCGTTCAAGATTCTATTCAAAAAATCTTGCAATTCCTTGCATTAGTCTGTCAAAAATAACTTGATTAACAACTTCTCCCATCACAGTGAATGTTCTGGTGTCGCTCGAGACTCAAATTACTGGCCGTTTCGAACCGATACCCCGAAGTTCAATCAGTCTGCTTCGTTCAAGATTCTATTCGAAAAATCAAGCAATTGTGTGCATTAGTCTGTCAAAAATAACTCGATTAACAACTTCTCCCATCACAGTGAATGTTCTGGAGTCGCTCGAGACTCTGATTGCTGGGTGTTTCGAGCCGATACCCCGAAGTTCAATCAGTCGGCTTCGTTCAAGATTTTATTCGAAAAATCTTGTAATTCTTTGCATTAGTTTGTCAAAAATAACTCGATTAACAACTTCTCCCATCACAGTGAATGTTCTGGAGTCGCTCGGGACTCATATTGCTGGGCGTTTTGAGCCGATACCCCGAAGTTCAATCAGTCGGCTTCGTTCAAGATTCTATTCGAAAAATGTAGCAATTCTTTGCATTAGTCTGTCAAAAATAACTCGATTAACAACTTCTCCCATCACAGTGAATGTTCTGTTGTCGCTCGAGACTCAGATTGCTGGGCGTTTTGAGCCGATACCCCGAAGTTCAATAAGTGGGATTCGTTCAAGATTCTATTCGAAAAATCTTGCAATTCTTTGCATTAGTCTGTCAAAAATAACTCGATTAACAACTTCTCCCATCACAGTGAATGTTTTGGAGTCGCTCGGGACTCAGATTGCTGGGCGTTTTGAGCCGATACCCCGAAGTTCAATCAGTCGGCTTCGTTCAAGATTCTATTCGAAAAATGTAGCAATTCTTTGCATTAGTCTGTCAAAAATAACTCGATTAATAACTTCTCCCATCACAGTGAATGTTCTGTTGTCGCTCGAGACTCAGATTGCTGGGCGTTTTGAGCCGATACCCCGAAGTTCAATAAGTGGGATTCGTTCAAGATTCTATTCGAAAAATCAAGCAATTCTTTGCATTAGTCTGTCAAAAATAACTCGATTAATAACTTCTCCCATCACAGTGAATGTTCTGGAGTCGCTCGGGACTCAGATTGCTGGGCGTTTTGAGCCGATACCCCGAAGTTCAATCAGTCGGCTTCGTTCAAGATTCTATTCGAAAAATCTTGTGATTCTTTGCATTAGTCCGTCAAAAATAACTCGAGTAACAACTTCTCCCATCACAGTGAATGTTCTGGAGTCGCTCGAGACTCAGATTACTGGGCGTTTTGAGCCGATACCCCGAAGTTCAATCAGTCGGCTTCGTTCAAGATTCTATTAGAAAAATCTAGCAATTCTTTGCATTAGTCTGTCAAAAATAACTCGATTAACAACTTCTCCCATCACAGTGAATGTTCTGTTCTTGCTCGAGACTCAGATTGCTGGGCGTTTTGAGCCGATACCCCGAAGTTCAATCAGTGGGATTCGTTCAAGATTCTATTCGAAAAATCTAGCAATTCTTTGCATTAGTCTGTCAAAAATAACTCGATTAACAACTTCT
The DNA here is from genome assembly GCA_034359265.1 of Canna indica. Classification (NCBI taxonomy): domain Eukaryota; kingdom Viridiplantae; phylum Streptophyta; class Magnoliopsida; order Zingiberales; family Cannaceae; genus Canna; species Canna indica. The sequence continues at coordinate 45,095,307 of CP136896.1, forward strand.
CCCATCACAGTGAATGTTCTGGAGTCGCTCGAGACTCAGATTACTGGGCATTTCGAGCCGATACCCCGAAGTTCAATCAGTCGGCTTCGTTCAAGATTCTATTCGAAAAATCTTGCAATTCTTTGCATTAGTTTGTCAAAAATAACTAAATTAACAACTTCTCCCATCACAGTGAATGTTCTGGAGTCGCTCGGGACTCAGATTGCTGGGCGTTTCGAGCCGATACCCCGAAGTTCAATCAGCCGGCTTCGTTCAAGATTCTATTCAAAAAATCTTGCAATTCTTTGCATTAGTTTGTCAAAAATAACTAAATTAACAACTTCTCCCATCACAGTGAATGTTCTGTTGTTGCTCGAGACTCAGATTGCTGGGCGTTTTGAGCCGATACCCCGAAGTTCAATCAGTGGGATTCGTTCAAGATTCTATTCGAAAAATCTAGCAATTCTTTGCATTAGTCTGTCAAAAATAACTCGATTAACAACTTCTCCCATCACAGTGAATGTTCTGGAGTCGCTCGAGACTCAGATTACTGGGCATTTCGAGCCGATACCCCGAAGTTCAATCAGTCGGCTTCGTTCAAGATTCTATTCGAAAAATCTTGCAATTCTTTGCATTAGTTTGTCAAAAATAACTAAATTAACAACTTCTCCCATCACAGTGAATGTTCTGGAGTCGCTCGGGACTCAGATTGCTAGGCGTTTCGAGCCGATACCCCGAAGTTCAATCAGCCGGCTTCGTTCAAGATTCTATTCAAAAAATCTTGCAATTCTTTGCATTAGTTTGTCAAAAATAACTAAATTAACAACTTCTCCCATCACAGTGAATGTTCTGGAGTCACTCGGGACTCAGATTGCTGGGCGTTTCGAGCCGATACCCCGAAGTTCAATCAGTCGGCTTCGTTCAAGATTCTATTCGAAAAATCTTGCAATTCTTTGCATTAGTGTGTCAAAAATAACTCGATTAACGACTTCTCCCATCACAGTGAATGTTCTGGTGTCGCTCGGGTCTCAGATTGTTGGACGTTTCGAGCTGATACCCCGAAGTTCAATCAGTCGGCTTCGTTCAAGATTCTATTCAAAAAATCTTGCAATTCCTTGCATTAGTCTGTCAAAAATAACTTGATTAACAACATCTCCCATCACAGTGAATGTTCTGGTGTCGCTCGAGACTCAAATTACTGGGCGTTTCGAGCCGATACCCCGAAGTTCAATCAGTCTGCTTCGTTCAAGATTCTATTCGAAAAATCAAGCAATTGTGTGCATTTGTCTGTCAAAAATAACTCGATTAACAACTTCTCCCATCACAGTGAATGTTCAGGAGTCGCTCGAGACTCAGATTGCTGGGCGTTTCGAGCCGATACCCCGAAGTTCAATCAGTCGGCTTCGTTCAAGATTTTATTCGAAAAATCTTGTAATTCTTTGCATTAGATTGTCAAAAATAACTCGATTAACAACTTCTCCCATCACAGTGAATGTTCTGGAGTCGCTCGGGACTCATATTGCTGGGCGTTTTGAGCCGATACCCCGAAGTTCAATCAGTCGGCTTCGTTCAAGATTCTATTCGAAAAATGTAGCAATTCTTTGCATTAGTCTGTCAAAAATAACTCGATTAACAACTTCTCCCATCACAGTGAATGTTCTGTTGTCGCTCGAGACTCAGATTGCTGGGCGTTTTGAGCCGATACCCCGAAGTTCAATAAGTGGGATTCGTTCAAGATTCTATTCGAAAAATCAAGCAATTCTTTGCATTAGTCTGTCAAAAATAACTCGATTAACAACTTCTCCCATCACAGTGAATGTTCTGGAGTCGCTCGGGACTCAGATTGCTGGGCGTTTTGAGCCGATACCCCGAAGTTCAATCAGTCGGCTTCGTTCAAGATTCTATTCGAAAAATCTTGTGATTCTTTGCATTAGTCCGTCAAAAATAACTCGAGTAACAACTTCTCCCATCACAGTGAATGTTCTGGAGTCGCTCGAGACTCAGATTACTGGGCGTTTTGAGCCGATACCCCGAAGTTCAATCAGTCGGCTTCGTTCAAGATTCTATTAGAAAAATCTAGCAATTCTTTGCATTAGTCTGTCAAAAATAACTCGATTAACAACTTCTCCCATCACAGTGAATGTTCTGTTCTTGCTCGAGACTCAGATTGCTGGGCGTTTTGAGCCGATACCCCGAAGTTCAATCAGTGGGATTCGTTCAAGATTCTATTCGAAAAATCTAGCAATTCTTTGCATTAGTCTGTCAAAAATAACTCGATTAACAACTTCTCCCATCACAGTGAATGTTCTGGAGTCGCTCGAGACTCAGATTACTGGGCATTTCGAGCCGATACCCCGAAGTTCAATCAGTCGGCTTCGTTCAAGATTCTATTCGAAAAATCTTGCAATTCTTTGCATTAGTTTGTCAAAAATAACTAAATTAACAACTTCTCCCATCACAGTGAATGTTCTGGAGTCGCTCGGGACTCAGATTGCTGGGCGTTTCGAGCCGATACCCCGAAGTTCAATCAGCCGGCTTCGTTCAAGATTCTATTCAAAAAATCTTGCAATTCTTTGCATTAGTTTGTCAAAAATAACTAAATTAACAACTTCTCCCATCACAGTGAATGTTCTGGAGTCACTCGGGACTCAGATTGCTGGGCGTTTCGAGCCGATACCCCGAAGTTCAATCAGTCGGCTTCGTTCAAGATTCTATTCGAAAAATCTTGCAATTCTTTGCATTAGTGTGTCAAAAATAACTCGATTAACGACTTCTCCCATCACAGTGAATGTTCTGGTGTCGCTCGGGTCTCAGATTGCTGGACGTTTCGAGCTGATACCCCGAAGTTCAATCAGTCGGCTTCGTTCAAGATTCTATTCAAAAAATCTTGCAATTCCTTGCATTAGTCTGTCAAAAATAACTTGATTAACAACTTCTCCCATCACAGTGAATGTTCTGGTGTCGCTCGAGACTCAAATTACTGGCCGTTTCGAACCGATACCCCGAAGTTCAATCAGTCTGCTTGGTTCAAGATTCTATTCGAAAAATCAAGCAATTGTGTGCATTAGTCTGTCAAAAATAACTCGATTAACAACTTCTCCCATCACAGTGAATGTTCTGGAGTCGCTCGAGACTCTGATTGCTGGGCGTTTCGAGCCGATACCCCGAAGTTCAATCAGTCGGCTTCGTTCAAGATTTTATTCGAAAAATCTTGTAATTCTTTGCATTAGTTTGTCAAAAATAACTCGATTAACAACTTCACCCATCACAGTGAATGTTCTGGAGTCGCTCGGGACTCATATTGCTGGGCGTTTTGAGCCGATACCCCGAAGTTCAATCAGTCGGCTTCGTTCAAGATTCTATTCGAAAAATGTAGCAATTCTTTGCATTAGTCTGTCAAAAATAACTCGATTAACAACTTCTCCCATCACAGTGAATGTTCTGTTGTCGCTCGAGACTCAGATTGCTGGGCGTTTTGAGCCGATACCCCGAAGTTCAATAAGTGGGATTCGTTCAAGATTCTATTCGAAAAATCAAGCAATTCTTTGCATTAGTCTGTCAAAAATAACTCGATTAACAACTTCTCCCATCACAGTGAATGTTCTGGAGTCGCTCGGGACTCAGATTGCTGGGCGTTTTGAGCCGATACCCCGAAGTTCAATCAGTCGGCTTCGTTCAAGATTCTATTCGAAAAATCTTGTGATTCTTTGCATTAGTCCGTCAAAAATAACTCGAGTAACAACTTCTCCCATCACAGTGAATGTTCTGGAGTCGCTCGAGACTCAGATTACTGGGCGTTTTGAGCCGATACCCCGAAGTTCAATCAGTCGGCTTCGTTCAAGATTCTATAAGAAAAATCTAGCAATTCTTTGCTTTAGTCTGTCAAAAATAACTCGATTAACAACTTCTCCCATCACAGTGAATGTTCTGTTGTTGCTCGAGACTCAGATTGCTAGGCATTTTGAGCCGATACCCCGAAGTTCAATCAGTGGGATTCGTTCAAGATTCTATTCGAAAAATCTAGCAATTTTTTGCATTAGTCTGTCAAAAATAACTCGATTAACAACTTCTCCCATCACAGTGAATGTTCTGGAGTCGCTCGAGACTCAGATTACTGGGCATTTCGAGCCGATACCCCGAAGTTCAATCAGTCTGCTTCGTTCAAGATTCTATTCGAAAAATCAAGCAATTGTTTGCATTAGTCTGTCAAAAATAACTCGATTAACATCTCCCATCACAGTGAATGTTCTGGAGTCGCTCGAGACTCAGATTGCTGGGCGTTTCGAGCCGATACCCCGAAGTTCAATCAGTCGCCTTCGTTCAAGATTTTATTCGAAAAATCTTGAAAATCTTTGCATTAGTCTGTCAAAAATAACTCGATTAACAACTTCTCCCATCACAGTGAATATTCTGGAGTCGCTCGGGACTCATATTGCTGGGCGTTTTGAACCGATACCCCGAAGTTCAATCAGTCGGCTTCGTTCAAGATTTTATTCGAAAAATCTAGCAATTCTTTGCATTAGTCCGTCAAAAATAACTCGATTAACAACTTCTCCCATCACAGTGAATGTTCTGGAGTCGCTCGGGACTCATATTGCTGGGCGTTTTGAGCCGATACCCCGAAGTTCAATCAGTCGGCTTCGTTCAAGATTCTATTCGAAAAATCTTGTGATTCTTTGCATTAGTCCGTCAAAAATAACTCGAGTAACAACTTCTCCCATCACAGTGAATGTTCTGGAGTCGCTCGAGACTCAGATTACTGGGCGTTTTGAGCCGATACCCCGAAGTTCAATCAGTCGGCTTCGTTCAAGATTCTATTAGAAAAATCTAGCAATTCTTTGCATTAGTCTGTCAAAAATAACTCGATTAACAACTTCTCCCATCACAGTGAATGTTCTGTTCTTGCTCGAGACTCAGATTGCTGGGCGTTTTGAGCCGATACCCCGAAGTTCAATCAGTGGGATTCGTTCAAGATTCTATTCGAAAAATCTAGCAATTCTTTGCATTAGTCTGTCAAAAATAACTCGATTAACAACTTCTCCCATCACAGTGAATGTTCTGGAGTCGCTCGAGACTCAGATTACTGGGCATTTCGAGCCGATACCCCGAAGTTCAATCAGTCGGCTTCGTTCAAGATTCTATTCGAAAAATCTTGCAATTCTTTGCATTAGTTTGTCAAAAATAACTAAATTAACAACTTCTCCCATCACAGTGAATGTTCTGGAGTCGCTCGGGACTCAGATTGCTGGGCGTTTCGAGCCGATACCCCGAAGTTCAATCAGCCGGCTTCGTTCAAGATTCTATTCAAAAAATCTTGCAATTCTTTGCATTAGTTTGTCAAAAATAACTAAATTAACAACTTCTCCCATCACAGTGAATGTTCTGGAGTCACTCGGGACTCAGATTGCTGGGCGTTTCGAGCCGATACCCCGAAGTTCAATCAGTCGGCTTCGTTCAAGATTCTATTCGAAAAATCTTGCAATTCTTTGCATTAGTGTGTCAAAAATAACTCGATTAACGACTTCTCCCATCACAGTGAATGTTCTGGTGTCGCTCGGGTCTCAGATTGCTGGACGTTTCGAGCTGATACCCCGAAGTTCAATCAGTCGGCTTCGTTCAAGATTCTATTCAAAAAATCTTGCAATTCCTTGCATTAGTCTGTCAAAAATAACTTGATTAACAACTTCTCCCATCACAGTGAATGTTCTGGTGTCGCTCGAGACTCAAATTACTGGCCGTTTCGAACCGATACCCCGAAGTTCAATCAGTCTGCTTGGTTCAAGATTCTATTCGAAAAATCAAGCAATTGTGTGCATTAGTCTGTCAAAAATAACTCGATTAACAACTTCTCCCATCACAGTGAATGTTCTGGAGTCGCTCGAGACTCTGATTGCTGGGCGTTTCGAGCCGATACCCCGAAGTTCAATCAGTCGGCTTCGTTCAAGATTCTATTCGAAAAATGTAGCAATTCTTTGCATTAGTCTGTCAAAAATAACTCGATTAACAACTTCTCCCATCACAGTGAATGTTCTGTTGTCGCTCGAGACTCAGATTGCTGGGCGTTTTGAGCCGATACCCCGAAGTTCAATAAGTGGGATTCGTTCAAGATTCTATTCGAAAAATCAAGCAATTCTTTGCATTAGTCTGTCAAAAATAACTCGATTAACAACTTCTCCCATCACAGTGAATGTTCTGGAGTCGCTCGGGACTCAGATTGCTGGGCGTTTTGAGCCGATACCCCGAAGTTCAATCAGTCGGCTTCGTTCAAGATTCTATTCGAAAAATCTTGTGATTCTTTGCATTAGTCCGTCAAAAATAACTCGAGTAACAACTTCTCCCATCACAGTGAATGTTCTGGAGTCGCTCGAGACTCAGATTACTGGGCGTTTTGAGCCGATACCCCGAAGTTCAATCAGTCGGCTTCGTTCAAGATTCTATAAGAAAAATCTAGCAATTCTTTGCTTTAGTCTGTCAAAAATAACTCGATTAACAACTTCTCCCATCACAGTGAATGTTCTGTTGTTGCTCGAGACTCAGATTGCTAGGCATTTTGAGCCGATACCCCGAAGTTCAATCAGTGGGATTCGTTCAAGATTCTATTCGAAAAATCTAGCAATTTTTTGCATTAGTCTGTCAAAAATAACTCGATTAACAACTTCTCCCATCACAGTGAATGTTCTGGAGTCGCTCGAGACTCAGATTACTGGGCATTTCGAGCCGATACCCCGAAGTTCAATCAGTCTGCTTCGTTCAAGATTCTATTCGAAAAATCAAGCAATTGTTTGCATTAGTCTGTCAAAAATAACTCGATTAACATCTCCCATCACAGTGAATGTTCTGGAGTCGCTCGAGACTCAGATTGCTGGGCGTTTCGAGCCGATACCCCGAAGTTCAATCAGTCGCCTTCGTTCAAGATTTTATTCGAAAAATCTTGAAAATCTTTGCATTAGTCTGTCAAAAATAACTCGATTAACAACTTCTCCCATCACAGTGAATATTCTGGAGTCGCTCGGGACTCATATTGCTGGGCGTTTTGAACCGATACCCCGAAGTTCAATCAGTCGGCTTCGTTCAAGATTTTATTCGAAAAATCTAGCAATTCTTTGCATTAGTCCGTCAAAAATAACTCGATTAACAACTTCTCCCATCACAGTGAATGTTCTGGAGTCGCTCGGGACTCATATTGCTGGGCGTTTTGAGCCGATACCCCGAAGTTCAATCAGTCGGCTTCGTTCAAGATTCTATTCGAAAAATGTAGCAATTCTTTGCATTAGTCTGTCAAAAATAACTCGATTAACAACTTCTCCCATCACAGTGAATGTTCTGTTGTCGCTCGAGACTCAGATTGCTGGGCGTTTTGAGCCGATACCCCGAAGTTCAATAAGTGGGATTCGTTCAAGATTCTATTCGAAAAATCAAGCAATTCTTTGCATTAGTCTGTCAAAAATAACTCGATTAACAACTTCTCCCATCACAGTGAATGTTCTGGAGTCGCTCGGGACTCAGATTGCTGGGCGTTTTGAGCCGATACCCCGAAGTTCAATCAGTCGGCTTCGTTCAAGATTCTATTCGAAAAATCTTGTGATTCTTTGCATTAGTCCGTCAAAAATAACTCGAGTAACAACTTCTCCCATCACAGTGAATGTTCTGGAGTCGCTCGAGACTCAGATTACTGGGCGTTTTGAGCCGATACCCCGAAGTTCAATCAGTCGGCTTCGTTCAAGATTCTATAAGAAAAATCTAGCAATTCTTTGCTTTAGTCTGTCAAAAATAACTCGATTAACAACTTCTCCCATCACAGTGAATGTTCTGTTGTTGCTCGAGACTCAGATTGCTAGGCATTTTGAGCCGATACCCCGAAGTTCAATCAGTGGGATTCGTTCAAGATTCTATTCGAAAAATCTAGCAATTTTTTGCATTAGTCTGTCAAAAATAACTCGATTAACAACTTCTCCCATCACAGTGAATGTTCTGGAGTCGCTCGAGACTCAGATTACTGGGCATTTCGAGCCGATACCCCGAAGTTCAATCAGTCTGCTTCGTTCAAGATTCTATTCGAAAAATCAAGCAATTGTTTGCATTAGTCTGTCAAAAATAACTCGATTAACATCTCCCATCACAGTGAATGTTCTGGAGTCGCTCGAGACTCAGATTGCTGGGCGTTTCGAGCCGATACCCCGAAGTTCAATCAGTCGCCTTCGTTCAAGATTTTATTCGAAAAATCTTGAAAATCTTTGCATTAGTCTGTCAAAAATAACTCGATTAACAACTTCTCCCATCACAGTGAATATTCTGGAGTCGCTCGGGACTCATATTGCTGGGCGTTTTGAACCGATACCCCGAAGTTCAATCAGTCGGCTTCGTTCAAGATTTTATTCGAAAAATCTAGCAATTCTTTGCATTAGTCCGTCAAAAATAACTCGATTAACAACTTCTCCCATCACAGTGAATGTTCTGGAGTCGCTCGGGACTCATATTGCTGGGCGTTTTGAGCCGATACCCCGAAGTTCAATCAGTCGGCTTCGTTCAAGATTCTATTCGAAAAATGTAGCAATTCTTTGCATTAGTCTGTCAAAAATAACTCGATTAACAACTTCTCCCATCACAGTGAATGTTCTGTTGTCGCTCGAGACTCAGATTGCTGGGCGTTTTGAGCCGATACCCCGAAGTTCAATAAGTGGGATTCGTTCAAGATTCTATTCGAAAAATCAAGCAATTCTTTGCATTAGTCTGTCAAAAATAACTCGATTAACAACTTCTCCCATCACAGTGAATGTTCTGGAGTCGCTCGGGACTCAGATTGCTGGGCGTTTTGAGCCGATACCCCGAAGTTCAATCAGTCGGCTTCGTTCAAGATTCTATTCGAAAAATCTTGTGATTCTTTGCATTAGTCCGTCAAAAATAACTCGAGTAACAACTTCTCCCATCACAGTGAATGTTCTGGAGTCGCTCGAGACTCAGATTACTGGGCGTTTTGAGCCGATACCCCGAAGTTCAATCAGTCGGCTTCGTTCAAGATTCTATAAGAAAAATCTAGCAATTCTTTGCTTTAGTCTGTCAAAAATAACTCGATTAACAACTTCTCCCATCACAGTGAATGTTCTGTTGTTGCTCGAGACTCAGATTGCTAGGCATTTTGAGCCGATACCCCGAAGTTCAATCAGTGGGATTCGTTCAAGATTCTATTCGAAAAATCTAGCAATTTTTTGCATTAGTCTGTCAAAAATAACTCGATTAACAACTTCTCCCATCACAGTGAATGTTCTGGAGTCGCTCGAGACTCAGATTACTGGGCATTTCGAGCCGATACCCCGAAGTTCAATCAGTCTGCTTCGTTCAAGATTCTATTCGAAAAATCAAGCAATTGTTTGCATTAGTCTGTCAAAAATAACTCGATTAACATCTCCCATCACAGTGAATGTTCTGGAGTCGCTCGAGACTCAGATTGCTGGGCGTTTCGAGCCGATACCCCGAAGTTCAATCAGTCGCCTTCGTTCAAGATTTTATTCGAAAAATCTTGAAAATCTTTGCATTAGTCTGTCAAAAATAACTCGATTAACAACTTCTCCCATCACAGTGAATATTCTGGAGTCGCTCGGGACTCATATTGCTGGGCGTTTTGAACCGATACCCCGAAGTTCAATCAGTCGGCTTCGTTCAAGATTTTATTCGAAAAATCTAGCAATTCTTTGCATTAGTCCGTCAAAAATAACTCGATTAACAACTTCTCCCATCACAGTGAATGTTCTGGAGTCGCTCGGGACTCATATTGCTGGGCGTTTTGAGCCGATACCCCGAAGTTCAATCAGTCGGCTTCGTTCAAGATTCTATTCGAAAAATGTAGCAATTCTTTGCATTAGTCTGTCAAAAATAACTCGATTAACAACTTCTCCCATCACAGTGAATGTTCTGTTGTCGCTCGAGACTCAGATTGCTGGGCGTTTTGAGCCGATACCCCGAAGTTCAATAAGTGGGATTCGTTCAAGATTCTATTCGAAAAATCAAGCAATTCTTTGCATTAGTCTGTCAAAAATAACTCGATTAACAACTTCTCCCATCACAGTGAATGTTCTGTTGTCGCTCGACACTCAGATTGCTGGGCGTTTTGAGCCGATACCCCGAAGTTCAATCAGTCGGATTCGGTCAAGATTCTATTCGAAAAATCTAGCAATTCTTTGCATTAGTCTGTCAAAAATAACTCGATTAACAACTTCTCCCATCACAGTGAATGTTCTGGAGTCGCTCGAGACTCAGATTGCTGGGCGTTTTGAGCCGATACCCCGAAGTTCAATCAGTCGGCTTCGTTCAAGATTCTATTCGAAAAATCAAGCAATTCTTTGCATTAGTCTGTCAAAAATAACTCGATTAACAACTTCTGCCATCACAGTGAATGTTCTGGAGTCGCTCGGGACTCAAATTGCTGGGTGTTTTGAGCCGATACCCCCAAGTTCAATCAGTGGGCTTCGTTCAAGATTCTATTCGAAAAATCTTGTAATTCTTTGCATTAGTCTATCAAAAATAACTCGGTTAACAACTTCTCCCATCACAGTGAATGTTCTGGAGTCGCTCGAGACTCAGATTACTGGACGTTTCGAGCCGATACCCCCAAGTTCAATCAGTCGGCTTCGTTCAAGATTCTATTCGAAAAATCATGCAATTGTTTGCATTAGTCTGTCAAAAATAACTCGATTAACATCTCCCATCACAGTGAATGTTCTGGAGTCGCTCGAGACTCAGATTGCTGGGCGTTTCGAGCCGATACCCCGAAGTTCAATCAGTCGCCCTCGTTCAAGATTTTATTCGAAAAATCTTGAAAATCTTTGCATTAGTCTGTCAAAAATAACTCGATTAACAACTTCTCCCATCACAGTGAATATTCTGGAGTCGCTCGGGACTCATATTGCTGGGCGTTTTGAACCGATACCCCGAAGTTCAATCAGTCGGCTTCGTTCAAGATTTTATTCAAAAAATCTAGCAATTCTTTGCATTAGTCTGTCAAAAATAACTCGATTAACAACTTCTCCCATCACAGTGAATGTTCTGGAGTCGCTCGAGACTCAGATTGCTGGGCGTTTTGAGCCGATACCCCGAAGTTCAATCAGTCGGCTTCGTTCAAGATTCTATTCGAAAAATCAAGCAATTCTTTGCATTAGTCTGTCAAAAATAACTCGATTAACAACTTCTCCCATCACAGTGAATGTTCTGGAGTCGCTCGGGACTCATATTGCTGGGCGTTTTGAGCCGATACCCCGAAGTTCAATCATTCGGCTTCGTTCAAGATTCTATTCGAAAAATGTAGCAATTCTTTGCATTAGTCTGTCAAAAATAACTCGATTAACAACTTCTCCCATCACAGTGAATGTTCTGTTGTCGCTCGAGACTCAGATTGCTAGGCGTTTCGAGCCGATACCCCGAAGTTGAATCAGTCGCCTTCGTTCAAGATTTTATTCGAAAAATCTTGAAAATCTTTGCATTAGTCTGTCAAAAATAACTCGATTAACAACTTCTCCCATCACAGTGAATATTCTGGAGTCGCTCGGGACTCATATTGCTGGGCGTTTTGAACCGATACCCCGAAGTTCAATCAGTCGGCTTCGTTCAAGATTTTATTCGAAAAATCTAGCAATTCTTTGCATTAGTCTGTCAAAAATTACTCGATTAACAACTTCTCCCATCACAGTGAATGTTCTGGAGTCGCTCGAGACTCAGATTGCTGGGCGTTTTGAGCCGATACCCCGAAGTTCAATCAGTCGGCTTCGTTCAAGATTCTATTCGAAAAATCAAGCAATTCTTTGCATTAGTCTGTCAAAAATAACTCGATTAACAACTTCTGCCATCACAGTGAATGTTCTGGAGTCGCTCGGGACTCAAATTGCTGGGCGTTTTGAGCCGATACCCCCAAGTTCAATCAGTGGGCTTCGTTCAAGATTCTATTCGAAAAATCTTGTAATTCCTTGCATTAGTCTATCAAAAATAACTCGGTTAACAACTTCTCCCATCACAGTGAATGTTCTGGAGTCGCTCGAGACTCAGATTACTGGACGTTTCGAGCCGATACCCCCAAGTTCAATCAGTCGGCTTCGTTCAAGATTCTATTCGAAAAATCATGCAATTCTTTGCATTAGTCTGTCAAAAATAACTCGATTAACAACTTCTGCCATCACAGTGAATGTTATGTTGTCGCTCGAGACTCAGATTGCTGGGCGTTTTGAGCCGATACCCCGAAGTTCAATCAGTGGGATTTGTTCAAGATTCTATTCGAAAAATCAAGCAATTCTTTGCATTAGTCTGTCAAAAATAACTCAATTAACAACTTCTCCCATCACAGTGAATGTTCTGGAGTCGCTCGGGACTCACATTGCTGGGCGTTTTGAGCCGATACCCCGAAGTTCAATCAGTCGGCTTCGTTCAAGATTTTATTCGAAAAATCTTGTGATTCTTTGCATTAGTCCGTCAAAAATAACTCGATTAACAACTTCTCCCATCACAGTGAATGTTCTGGAGTCGCTCGGGACTCATATTGCTGGGCGTTTTGAGCCGATACCCCGAAGTTCAATCAGTCGGCTTCGTTCAAGATTCTATTCGAAAAATGTAGCAATTCTTTGCATTAGTCTGTCAAAAATAACTCGATTAACAACTTCTCCCATCACAGTGAATGTTCTGTTGTCGCTCGAGACTCAGATTGCTGGGCGTTTTGAGCCGATACCCCGAAGTTCAATAAGTGGGATTCGTTCAAAATTCTATTCGAAAAATCAAGCAATTCTTTGCATTAGTCTGTCAAAAATAACTCGATTAACAACTTCTCCCATCACAGTGAATGTTCTGGAGTCGCTCGGGACTCAGATTGCTGGGCGTTTTGAGCCGATACCCCGAAGTTCAATCAGTCGGCTTCGTTCAAGATTCTATTCGAAAAATCTTGTGATTCTTTGCATTAGTCCGTCAAAAATAACTCGAGTAACAACTTCTCCCATCACAGTGAATGTTCTGGAGTCGCTCGAGACTCAGATTACTGGGCGTTTTGAGCCGATACCCCGAAGTTCAATCAGTCGGCTTCGTTCAAGATTCTATTAGAAAAATCTAGCAATTCTTTGCATTAGTCTGTCAAAAATAACTCGATTAACAACTTCTCCCATCACAGTGAATGTTCTGGAGTCGCTCGGGACTCAGATTGCTGGGCATTTTGAGCCGATACCCCGAAGTTCAATCAGTCGGCTTCGTTCAAGATTCTATTCGAAAAATCTTGTGATTCTTTGCATTAGTCCGTCAAAAATAACTCGATTAACAACTTCTCCCATCACAGTGAATGTTCTGGAGTCGCTCGAGACTCCGATTACTGGGCGTTTTGAGCCGATACCCCGAAGTTCAATCAGTCGGCTTCGTTCAAGATTCTATTCGAAAAATCTAGCAATTCTTTCATTAGTTTGTCAAAAATAACTCGATTAACAACTTCTCCCATCACAGTGAATGTTCTGGAGTCGCTCGGGACTCAGATTGCTGGGCGTTTTGAGCCGATATCCCGAAGTTCAATCAGTCTGCTTCGTTCAAGATTCTATTCGAAAAATCAAGCAATTGTTTGCATTAGTCTGTCAAAAATAACTCAATTAACAACTTCTCCCATCACAGTGAATGTTCTGGAGTCGCTCGGGACTCACATTGCTGGGCGTTTTGAGCCGATACCCCGTTGTTCAATCAGTCGGCTTCGTTCACGATTTTATTCGAAAAATCTTGTGATTCTTTGCATTAGTCCGTCAAAAATAACTCGATTAACAACTTCTCCCATCACAGTGAATGTTCTGGAGTCGCTCGAGACTCAGATTACTGGGCGTTTCGAGCCGATACCCCCAAGTTCAATCAGTCGGCTTCGTTCAAGATTCTATTCGAAAAATCAAGCAATTGTTTGCATTAGTCTGTCAAACATAACTCGATTAACAACTTCTCCCATCACAGTGAATGTTCTGGAGTCGCTCGAGATTCAGATTACTGGGCGTTTCGAGCCGATACCCCGAAGTTCAATCAGTGGGCTTCGTTCAAGATTCTATTCGAAAAATCAAGCAATTCTTTGCATTAGTCTGTCAAAAATAACTCGATTAACAACTTCTCCCATCACAGTGAATGTTCTGTTGTCGCTCGAGACTCAGATTGCTGGGCGTTTTGAGCCGATACCCCGAAGTTCAATAAGTGGGATTCGTTCAAGATTCTATTCGAAAAATCAAGCAATTCTTTGCATTAGTCTGTCAAAAATAACTCGATTAACAACTTCTCCCATCACAGTGAATGTTCTGGAGTCGCTCGGGACTCAGATTGCTGGGCGTTTTGAGCCGATACCCCGAAGTTCAATCAGTCGGCTTCGTTCAAGATTCTATTCGAAAAATCTTGTGATTCTTTGCATTAGCCGTCAAAAATAACTCGAGTAACAACTTCTCCCATCACAGTGAATGTTCTGGAGTCGCTCGAGACTCAGATTACTGGGCGTTTTGAGCCGATACCCCGAAGTTCAATCAGTCGGCCTCGTTCAAGATTCTATTAGAAAAATCTAGCAATTCTTTGCATTAGTCTGTCAAAAATAACTCGATTAACAACTTCTCCCATCACAGTGAATGTTCTGTTGTTGCTCGAGACTCAGATTGCTGGGCGTTTTGAGCCGATACCCCGAAGTTCAATCAGTGGGATTCGTTCAAGATTCTATTCGAAAAATCTAGCAATTCTTTGCATTAGTCTGTCAAAAATAACTCGATTAACAACTTCTCCCATCACAGTGAATGTTCTGGAGTCGCTCGAGACTCAGATTACTGGGCATTTCGAGCCGATACCCCGAAGTTCAATCAGTCTGCTTCGTTCAAGATTCTATTCGAAAAATCAAGCAATTGTTTGCATTAGTCTGTCAAAAATAACTCGATTAACATCTCCCATCACAGTGAATGTTCTGGAGTCGCTCGAGACTCAGATTGCTGGGCGTTTCGAGCCGATACCCCGAAGTTCAATCAGTCGCCTTCGTTCAAGATTTTATTCGAAAAATCTTGAAAATCTTTGCATTAGTCTGTCAAAAATAACTCGATTAACAACTTCTCCCATCACAGTGAATATTCTGGAGTCGCTCGGGACTCATATTGCTGGGCGTTTTGAACCGATACCCCGAAGTTCAATCAGTCGGCTTCGTTCAAGATTTTATTCGAAAAATCTAGCAATTCTTTGCATTAGTCTGTCAAAAATAACTCGATTAACAACTTCTCCCATCACAGTGAATGTTCTGGAGTCGCTCGAGACTCAGATTGCTGGGCGTTTTGAGCCGATACCCCGAAGTTCAATCAGTCGGCTTCGTTCAAGATTCTATTCGAAAAATCAAGCAATTCTTTGCATTAGTCTGTCAAAAATAACTCGATTAACAACTTCTCCCATCACAGTGAATATTCTGGAGTCGCTCGGGACTCAGATTGCTGGGCGTTTTGAGCCGATACCCCGAAGTTCAATCAGTCGACTTCGTTCAAGATTCTATTCGAAAAATCTTGTAATTCTTTGCATTAGTCTATCAAAAATAACTCGATTAACAACTTCTCCCATCACAGTGAATGTTCTGGAGTCGCTCGAGACTCAGATTACTGGACGTTTCGAGCCGATACCCCCAAGTTCAATCAGTCGGCTTCGTTCAAGATTCTATTCGAAAAATCAAGCAATTCTTTGCATTAGTCTGTCAAAAATAACTCGATTAACAACTTCTGCCATCACAGTGAATGTTCTGGAGTCGCTCGGGACTCAAATTGCTGGGCGTTTTGAGCCGATACCCCCAAGTTCAATCAGTGGGCTTCGTTCAAGATTCTATTCGAAAAATCTTGTAATTCTTTGCATTAGTCTATCAAAAATAACTCGGTTAACAACTTCTCCCATCACAGTGAATGTTCTGGAGTCGCTCGAGACTCAGATTACTGGACGTTTCGAGCCGATACCCCCAAGTTCAATCAGTCGGCTTCGTTCAAGATTCTATTCGAAAAATCAAGCAATTCTTTGCATTAGTCTGTCAAAAATAACTCGATTCACAACTTCTGCCATCACAGTGAATGTTATGTTGTCGCTCGAGACTCAGATTGCTTGGCGTTTTGAGCCGATACCCCGAAGTTCAATCAGTGGGATTTGTTCAAGATTCTATTCGAAAAATCAAGCAATTCTTTGCATTAGTCTATCAAAAATAACTCAATTAACAACTTCTCCCATCACAGTGAATGTTCTGGAGTCGCTCGGGACTCACATTGCTGGGCGTTTTGAAGCGATACCCCGAAGTTCAATCAGTCGACTTCGTTCAAGATTTTATTCGAAAAATCTAGTGATTCTTTGCATTAGTCCGTCAAAAATAACTCGATTAACAACTTCTCCCATCACAGTGAATGTTCTGGAGTCGCTCGAGACTCAGATTACTGGGCGTTTCGAGCCGATACCCCCAAGTTCAATCAGTCGGCTTTGTTCAAGATTCTATTCGAAAAATCAAGCAATTGTTTGCATTAGTCTGTCAAAAATAACTCGATTAACAACTTCTCCCATCACAGTGAATGTTCTGGAGTCGCTCGAGACTCAGATTACTGGGCGTTTCGAGCCGATACCCCGAAGTTCAATCAGTGGGCTTCGTTCAAGATTCTATTTGAAAAATCAAGCAATTCTTTGCATTAGTCTGTCAAAAATAACTCGATTAACAACTTCTCCCATCACAGTGAATGTTCTGGAGTCGCTCGGGACTCAGATTGCTGGGCGTTTTGAGCCGATATCCCAAAGTTCAATCAGTCGGCTTCATTCAAGATTCTATTCGAAAAATCAAGCAATTCTTTGCATTAGTCTGTCAAAAATAACTCGATTAACAACTTCTGCCATCACAGTGAATGTTCTGGAGTCGCTCGGGACTCAAATTGCTGGGCGTTTTGAGCCGATACCCCCAAGTTCAATCAGTGGGCTTCGTTCAAGATTTTATTCGAAAAATCTTGTAATTCTTTGCATTAGTCTATCAAAAATAACTCGGTTAACAACTTCTCCCATCACAGTGAATGTTCTGGAGTCGCTCTAGACTCAGATTACTGGACGTTTCGAGCCGATACCCCCAAGTTCAATCAGTCGGCTTCGTTCAAGATTCTATTCGAAAAATCAAGCAATTCTTTGCATTAGTCTGTCAAAAATAACTCGATTAACAACTTCTGCCATCACAGTGAATGTTATGTTGTCGCTCGAGACTCAGATTGCTTGGCGTTTTGAGCCGATACCCCGAAGTTCAATCAGTCGGCTTCGTTCAAGATTCTATTCGAAAAATGTAGCAATTCTTTGCATTAGTCTGTCAAAAATAACTCGATTAACAACTTCTCCCATCACAGTGAATGTTCTGTTGTCGCTCGAGACTCAGATTGCTGGGCGTTTTGAGCCGATACCCCGAAGTTCAATCAGTGGGATTCGTTCAAGATTCTATTCGAAAAATCAAGCAATTCTTTGCATTAGTCTGTCAAAAATAACTCGATTAACAACTTCTCCCATCACAGTGAATGTTCTGGAGTCGCTCGGGACTCAGATTGCTGGGCATTTTGAGCCGATACCCCGAAGTTCAATCAGTCGGCTTCGTTCAAGATTCTATTCGAAAAATCTTGTGATTCTTTGCATTAGTCCGTCAAAAATAACTCGATTAACAACTTCTCCCATCACAGTGAATGTTCTGGAGTCGCTCGAGACTCCGATTACTGGGCGTTTTGAGCCGATACCCCGAAGTTCAATCAGTCGGCTTCGTTCAAGATTCTATTCGAAAAATCTAGCAATTCTTTCATTAGTCTGTCAAAAATAACTCGATTAACAACTTCTCCCATCACAGTGAATGTTCTGGAGTCGCTCGGGACTCAGATTGCTGGGCGTTTTGAGCCGATATCCCGAAGTTCAATCAGTCTGCTTCGTTCAAGATTCTATTCGAAAAATCAAGCAATTGTTTGCATTAGTCTGTCAAAAATAACTCAATTAACAACTTCTCCCATCACAGTGAATGTTCTGGAGTCGCTCGGGACTCACATTGCTGGGCGTTTTGAGCCGATACCCCGTTGTTCAATCAGTCGGCTTCGTTCAAGATTTTATTCGAAAAATCTTGTGATTCTTTGCATTAGTCCGTCAAAAATAACTCGATTAACAACTTCTCCCATCACAGTGAATGTTCTGGAGTCGCTCGAGACTCAGATTACTGGGCGTTTCGAGCCGATACCCCCAAGTTCAATCAGTCGGCTTCGTTCAAGATTCTATTCGAAAAATCAAGCAATTGTTTGCATTAGTCTGTCAAACATAACTCGATTAACAACTTCTCCCATCACAGTGAATGTTCTGGAGTCGCTCGAGATTCAGATTACTGGGCGTTTCGAGCCGATACCCCGAAGTTCAATCAGTGGGCTTCGTTCAAGATTCTATTCGAAAAATCAAGCAATTCTTTGCATTAGTCTGTCAAAAATAACTCGATTAACAACTTCTCCCATCACAGTGAATGTTCTGGAGTCGCTCGAGACTCAGATTACTGGGCGTTTCGAGCCGATACCCCCAAGTTCAATCAGTCGGCTTCGTTCAAGATTCTATTCGAAAAATCAAGCAATTGTTTGCATTAGTCTGTCAAAAATAACTCGATTAACAACTTCTCCCATCACAGTGAATGTTCTGGAGTCGCTCGAGACTCAGATTACTGGGCGTTTCGAGCCTATACCCCGAAGTTCAATCAGTGGGCTTCGTTCAAGATTCTATTCGAAAAATCAAGCAATTCTTTGCATTAGTCTGTCAAAAATAACTCGATTAACAACTTCTCCCATCACAGTGAATGTTCTGGAGTCGCTCGGGACTCAGATTGCTGGGCGTTTTGAGCCGATATCCCGAAGTTCAATCAGTCGTCTTCATTCAAGATTCGATTCGAAAAATCTAGCAATTCTTTGGATTAGTCTATGAAAAATAACTCGATTAACAACTTCTCCCATCACAGTGAATGTTCTGGAGTCGCTCGAGACTCAAATTACTGGCCGTTTCGAGCCGATACCCCGAAGTTCAATCAGTCTGCTTCGTTCAAGATTCTATTCGAAAAATCAAGCAATTGTTTGCATTAGTCTGTCAAAAATAACTCGATTAACAACTTCTCCCATCACAGTGAATGTTCTGGAGTCGCTCGAGACTCAGATTGCTGGGCGTTTCGAGCCGATACCCCGAAGTTCAATCAGTCGGCTTCGTTCAAGATTTTATTCGAAAAATCTTGTAATTCTTTGCATTAGTTTGTCAAAAATAACTCGATTAACAACTTCTCCCATCACAGTGAATGTTCTGGAGTCGCTCGGGACTCATATTGCTGGGCGTTTTGAGCCGATACCCCGAAGTTCAATCAGTCGGCTTCGTTCAAGATTCTATTCGAAAAATGTAGCAATTCTTTGCATTAGTCTGTAAAAAATAACTCGATTAACAACTTCTCCCATCACAGTGAATGTTCTGTTGTCGCTCGAGACTCAGATTGCTGGGCGTTTTGAGCCGATACCCCGAAGTTCAATCAGTGGGATTCGTTCAAGATTCTATTCGAAAAATCAAGCAATTCTTTGCATTAGTCTGTCAAAAATAACTCGATTAACAACTTCTCCCATCACAGTGAATGTTCTGGAGTCGCTCGGGACTCAGATTGCTGGGCATTTTGAGCCGATACCCCGAAGTTCAATCAGTCGGCTTCGTTCAAGATTCTATTCGAAAAATCTTGTGATTCTTTGCATTAGTCCGTCAAAAATAACTCGATTAACAACTTCTCCCATCACAGTGAATGTTCTGGAGTCGCTCGAGACTCAGATTACTGGGCGTTTTGAGCCGATACCCCGAAGTTCAATCAGTCGGCTTCGTTCAAGATTCTATTCGAAAAATCTAGCAATTCTTTCATTAGTCTGTCAAAAATAACTCGATTAACAACTTCTCCCATCACAGTGAATGTTCTGGAGTCGCTCGGGACTCAGATTGCTGGGCGTTTTGA
This sequence comes from Canna indica, assembly GCA_034359265.1. Lineage (NCBI taxonomy): Eukaryota > Viridiplantae > Streptophyta > Magnoliopsida > Zingiberales > Cannaceae > Canna > Canna indica. The sequence goes on from CP136896.1 coordinate 45,115,267, forward strand.
ACCGATATCCCGAAGTTCAATCAGTCTGCTTCGTTCAAGATTCTATTCGAAAAATCAAGCAATTGTTTGCATTAGTCTGTCAAAAATAACTCAATTAACAACTTCTCCCATCACAGTGAATGTTCTGGAGTCGCTCGGGACTCACATTGCTGGGCGTTTTGAGCCGATACCCCGAAGTTCAATCTGTCGGCTTCGTTCAAGATTTTATTCGAAAAATCTTGTGATTCTTTGCATTAGTCCGTCAAAAATAACTCGATTAACAACTTCTCCCATCACAGTGAATGTTCTGGAGTCGCTCGAGACTCAGATTACTGGGCGTTTCGAGCCGATACCCCCAAGTTCAATCAGTCGGCTTCGTTCAAGATTCTATTCGAAAAATCAAGCAATTCTTTGCATTAGTCTGTCAAAAATAACTCGATTAACAACTTCTCCCATCACAGTGAATGTTCTGGAGTCGCTCGGGACTCAGATTGCTGGGCGTTTTGAGCCGATATCCCTAAGTTCAATCAGTCGGCTTCATTCAAGATTCGATTCGAAAAATCTAGCAATTCTTTGCATTAGTCTATGAAAAATAACTCGATTAACAACTTCTCCCATCACAGTGAATGTTCTGGAGTCCCTCGAGACTCAAATTACTGGGCGTTTCGAGCCGATACCCCGAAGTTCAATCAGTCTGCTTCGTTCAAATTTCTATTCGAAAAATCAAGCAATTGTTTGCATTAGTCTGTCAAAAATAACTCGATTAACAACTTCTCCCATCACAGTGAATGTTCTGGAGTCGCTCGAGACTCAGATTGCTGGGTGTTTCGAGCCGATACCCCGAAGTTCAATCAGTCGGCTTCGTTCAAGATTTTATTCGAAAAATCTTGTAATTCTTTGCATTAGTTTGTCAAAAATAACTCGATTAACAACTTCTCCCATCACAGTGAATGTTCTGGAGTCGCTCGGGACTCATATTGCTGGCCGTTTTGAGCCGATACCCCGAAGTTCAATCAGTCGGCTTCGTTCAAGATTCTATTCGAAAAATCAAGCAATTCTTTGCATTAGTCTGTCAAAAATAACTCGATTAACAACTTCTCCCATCACAGTGAATGTTCTGTTGTCGCTCGAGACTCAGATTGCTGGGCGTTTTGAGCCGATACCCCGAAGTTCAATCAGTGGGATTTGTTCAAGATTCTATTCGAAAAATCAAGCAATTCTTTGCATTAGTCTGTCAAAAATAACTCGATTAACAACTTCTCCCATCACAGTGAATGTTCTGGAGTCGCTCGGGACTCAGATTGCTGGGCATTTTGAGCCGATACCCCGAAGTTCAATCAGTCGGCTTCGTTCAAGATTCTATTCCAAAAATCTTGTGATTCTTTGCATTAGTCCGTCAAAAATAACTCGATTAACAACTTCTCCCATCACAGTGAATTTTCTGGAGTCGCTCGAGACTCAGATTACTGGGCGTTTTGAGCCGATACCCCGAAGTTCAATCAGTCGGCTTCGTTCAAGATTCTATTCGAAAAATCTAGCAATTCTTTCATTAGTCTGTCAAAAATAACTCGATTAACAACTTCTCCCATCACAGTGAATGTTCTGGAGTCGCTCGGGACTCAGATTGCTGGGCGTTTTGAGCCGATATCCCGAAGTTCAATCAGTCTGCTTCGTTCAAGATTCTATTCGAAAAATCAAGCAATTGTTTGCATTAGTCTGTCAAAAATAACTCGATTAACAACTTCTCCCATCACAGTCAATGTTCTGGAGTCGCTCGAGACTCAGATTGCTGGGCGTTTCGAGCCGATACCCCGAAGTTCAATCAGTCGGCTTCGTTCAAGATTTTATTCGATAAATCTTGTAATTCTTTGCATTAGTTTGTCAAAAATAACTCGATTAACAACTTCTCCGATCACAGTGAATGTTCTGGAGTCGCTCGAGACTCAGATTACTGGGCGTTTCGAGCCGATACCCCGAAGTTCAATCAGTGGGCTTCGTTCAAGATTCTATTCGAAAAATCAAGCAATTCTTTGCATTAGTCTGTCAAAAATAACTCGATTAACAACTTCTCCCATCACAGTGAATGTTCTGGAGTCGCTCGAGACTCAGATTACTGGGCGTTTTGAGCCGATACCCCGAAGTTCAATCAGTCGGCTTCGTTCAAGATTCTATTCGAAAAATCTAGCAATTCTTTGCATTAGTCTGTCAAAAATAACTCGATTAACAACTTCTCCCATCACAGTGAATGTTCTATTGTCGCTCGAGACTCAGATTGCTGGGCGTTTTGAGCCGATACCCCGAAGTTCAATCAGTGGGATTCGTTCAAGATTCTATTCGAAAAATCAAGCAATTCTTTGCATTAGTCTGTCAAAAATAACTCGATTAACAACTTCTCCCATCACAGTGAATGTTCTGTTGTCGCTCGAGACTCAGATTGCTGGGAGTTTTGAGCCGATACGCCGAAGTTCAATCAGTGGGATTCGTTCAAGATTCTATTCAAAAAATCAAGCAATTCTTTGCATTAGTCTGTCAAAAATAACTCGATTAAATACTTCTCCCATCACAGTGAATGTTCTGGAGTCGCTCGGGACTCAGATGGCTGGGCGTTTTGAGCCTATATCCCGAAGTTCAATCAGTCGGCTTCGTTCAAGATTCTATTCGAAAAATCACGCAATTCTTTGCATTAGTCTGTCAAAAATAACTCGATTAACAACTTCTCCCATCACAGTGAATGTTCTGGAGTCGCTCGAGACTCAGATTACTGGGCGTTTCGAGCCGATACCCCGAAGTTCAATCAGTCGGCTTCGTTCAAGATTTTATTCGAAAAATCTTGTAATTCTTTGCATTAGTCTGATAAAAATAACTCGATTAACAACTTCTCCCATCACAGTGAATGTTCTGGAGTCGCTCGGGACTCAGATTGCTGGGCGTTTTGAGCCGATACCCCGAAGTTCAATCAGTCGGCTTCGTTCAAGATTCTATTCGAAAAATCTAGCATTTCTTTGCATTAGTCTGTCAAAAATAACTCGATTAACAACTTCTCCCATCACAGTGAATGTTTTGGAGTCGCTCAATACTCAGATTGCTGGTCGTTTCGAGCCGATACCCCGAAGTTCAACCAGTCGGCTTCGTTCAAGATTCTATTCGAAAAATCTGGCAATTCTTTGCATTAGTCTGTCAAAAATAACTCGATTAACAACTTCTCCCATCACTGTGAATGTTCTGGAGTCGCTCGGGACTCAGATTATTGGGCGATTTGAGCCGATACCCCGAAGTTCAATCAGTCGGCTTCGTTCAAGATTCTATTCAAAAAATCTAGCAATTGTTTGCATTAGTCTGTCAAAAATAACTCGATTAACAACTTCTCCCATCACAGTGAATGTTCTGGAGTCGCTCGGGACTCAGATTGCTGGGCGTTTTGAGCCGTACCCCGAAGTTCAATCAGTCGGCTTCGTTCAAGATTCTATTCGAAAAATCTAGCAATACTTTGCATTAGTCTGTCAAAAATAACTCGATTAACAACTTCTCCCATCACAGTGAATGTTCTGGAGTCGCTCGAGAATCAGATTGCTGGGCGTTTCGAACCGATACCCGGAAGTTCAATCAGTCGGCTTCGTTCAAGATTCTATTCGAAAAATCTTGTAATTCTTTGCATTAGTCTGTCAAAAATAACTCGATTAACAACTTCTCCCATCACAGTGAATGTTCTGTTGTCGCTCGAGACTCAGATTGCTGGGAGTTTTGAGCCGATACGCCGAAGTTCAATCAGTGGGATTCGTTCAAGATTCTATTCAAAAAATCAAGCAATTCTTTGCATTAGTCTGTCAAAAATAACTCGATTAAATACTTCTCCCATCACAGTGAATGTTCTGGAGTCGCTCGGGACTCAGATGGCTGGGCGTTTTGAGCCTATATCCCGAAGTTCAATCAGTCGGCTTCGTTCAAGATTCTATTCGAAAAATCACGCAATTCTTTGCATTAGTCTGTCAAAAATAACTCGATTAACAACTTCTCCCATCACAGTGAATGTTCTGGAGTCGCTCGAGACTCAGATTACTGGGCGTTTCGAGCCGATACCCCGAAGTTCAATCAGTCGGCTTCGTTCAAGATTTTATTCGAAAAATCTTGTAATTCTTTGCATTAGTCTGTCAAAAATAACTCGATTAACAACTTCTCCCATCACAGTGAATGTTCTGGAGTCGCTCGGGACTCAGATTGCTGGGCGTTTTGAGCCGATACCCCGAAGTTCAATCAGTCGGCTTCGTTCAAGATTCTATTCGAAAAATCTAGCATTTCTTTGCATTAGTCTGTCAAAAATAACTCGATTAACAACTTCTCCCATCACAGTGAATGTTTTGGAGTCGCTCAATACTCAGATTGCTGGTCGTTTCGAGCCGATACCCCGAAGTTCAACCAGTCGGCTTCGTTCAAGATTCTATTCGAAAAATCTGGCAATTCTTTGCATTAGTCTGTCAAAAATAACTCGATTAACAACTTCTCCCATCACTGTGAATGTTCTGGAGTCGCTCGGGACTCAGATTATTGGGCGATTTGAGCCGATACCCCGAAGTTCAATCAGTCGGCTTCGTTCAAGATTCTATTCAAAAAATCTAGCAATTGTTTGCATTAGTCTGTCAAAAATAACTCGATTAACAACTTCTCCCATCACAGTGAATGTTCTGGAGTCGCTCGGGACTCAGATTGCTGGGCGTTTTGAGCCGTACCCCGAAGTTCAATCAGTCGGCTTCGTTCAAGATTCTATTCGAAAAATCTAGCAATACTTTGCATTAGTCTGTCAAAAATAACTCGATTAACAACTTCTCCCATCACAGTGAATGTTCTGGAGTCGCTCGAGAATCAGATTGCTGGGCGTTTCGAACCGATACCCGGAAGTTCAATCAGTCGGCTTCGTTCAAGATTCTATTCGAAAAATCTTGTAATTCTTTGCATTAGTCTGTCAAAAATAACTCGATTAACAACTTCTCCCATCACAGTGAATGTTCTGGAGTCGCTCGAGACTCAGATTGCTGGGCGTTTTGAGCCGATACCCCGAAGTTCAACCAGTCGGCTTCGTTCAAGATTCTATTCAAAAAATCTAGCAATTCTTTGCATTAGTCTGTCAAAAATAACTCGATTATCAACTTCTGCCATCACAGTGAATGTTCTGGAGTTGCTCGAGACTCAGATTGCTGGGCGTTTCGAGCCGATACCCCGAAGTTCAATCAGTCGGCTTCGTTCAAGATTCTATTCGAAAAATCACGCAATTCTTTGCATTAGTCTGTCAAAAATAACTCGATTAACAACTTCTCCCATCACAGTGAATGTTCTGGAGTCGCTCGAGACTCAGATTACTGGGCGTTTCGAGCCGATACCCCGAAGTTCAATCAGTCGGCTTCGTTCAAGATTTTATTCGAAAAATCTTGTAATTCTTTGCATTAGTCTGTCAAAAATAACTCGATTAACAACTTCTCCCATCACAGTGAATGTTCTGGAGTCGCTGGGGACTCAGATTACTAGGCGTTTTGAGCCGATACCCGAAGTCCAATCAGTCGGCTTCGTTCAAGATTTTATTCGAAAAATCTAGCAATTCTTTGCATTTGTCTGTCAAAAATAACTCGATTAACAACTTCTCCCATCACAGTGAATGTTCTGGAGTCGCTCGAGACTAAGATTGCTGGGCGTTTCGAGCCGATACCCCGAATTCAATCAGTCGGCTTTGTTCAAGATTCTATTAAAAAATCTAGCAATTCTTTGCATTAGTCTGTCAAAAATAAATCCATTATCAACTTCTGCCATCACAGTGAATGTTCTGGAGTCGCTCGGGACTCATATTGCTGGGCGTTTTGAGCCGATACCCCGAAGTTCAATTAGTGGGCTTCGTTCAAGATTCTATTCGAAAAATCACGCAATTGTTTGCATTAGTCTGTCAAAAATAACTCGATTAACAACTTCTGCCATCACAGTGAATGTTCTGGAGTCGCTCGGGACTCATATTGCTGGGCGTTTTGAGCCGATACCCCGAAGTTCAATTAGTGGGCTTCGTTCAAGATTCTATTCGAAAAATCACGCAATTGTTTGCATTAGTCTGTCAAAAATAACTCGATTAACAACTTCTCCCATCACAGTGAATGTTCTGGAGTCGCTCGAGACTCAGATTACGGGGCGTTTCGAGCCGATACCCCGAAGTTCAATCAGTCGGCTTCGTTCAAGATTTTATTCGAAAAATCTTGTAATTCTTTGCATTAGTCTGTCAAAAATAACTCGATTAACAACTTCTCCCATCACAGTGAATGTTCTGGAGTCGCTGGGGACTCAGATTACTAGGCGTTTTGAGCCGATACCCCGAAGTCCAATCAGTCGGCTTCGTTCAAGATTTTATTCGAAAAATCTAGCAATTCTTTGCATTTGTCTGTAAAAAATAACTCGATTAACAACTTCTCCCATCACAGTGAATGTTCTGGAGTCGCTCGAGACTCAGATTGCTGGGCGTTTCGAGCCGATACCCCGAATTCAATCAGTCGGCTTTGTTCAAGATTCTATTCAAAAAATCTAGCAATTCTTTGCATTAGTCTGTCAAAAATAACTCCATTATCAACTTCTGCCATCACAGTGAATGTTCTGGAGTCGCTCGGGACTCATATTGCTGGGCGTTTTGAGCCGATACCCCGAAGTTCAATTAGTGGGCTTCGTTCAAGATTCTATTCGAAAAATCACGCAATTGTTTGCATTAGTCTGTCAAAAATAACTCGATTAACAACTTCTGCCATCACAGTGAATGTTCTGGAGTCGCTCGGGACTCATATTGCTGGGCGTTTTGAGCCGATACCCCGAAGTTCAATTAGTGGGCTTCGTTCAAGATTCTATTCGAAAAATCACGCAATTGTTTGCATTAGTCTGTCAAAAATAACTCGATTAACAACTTCTCCCATCACAGTGAATGTTCTGGAGTCGCTCGAGACTCAGATTACGGGGCGTTTCGAGCCGATACCCCGAAGTTCAATCAGTCGGCTTCGTTCAAGATTTTATTCGAAAAATCTTGTAATTCTTTGCATTAGTCTGTCAATAATAACTCGATTAACAACTTCTCCCATCACAGTGAATGTTCTGGAGTCGCTGGGGACTCAGATTACTAGGCGTTTTGAGCCGATACCCCGAAGTCCAATCAGTCGGCTTCGTTCAAGATTTTATTCGAAAAATCTAGCAATTCTTTGCATTTGTCTGTAAAAAATAACTCGATTAACAACTTCTCCCATCACAGTGAATGTTCTGGAGTCGCTCGAGACTCAGATTGCTGGGCGTTTCGAGCCGATACCCCGAATTCAATCAGTCGGCTTTGTTCAAGATTCTATTCAAAAAATCTAGCAATTCTTTGCATTAGTCTGTCAAAAATAACTCCATTATCAACTTCTGCCATCACAGTGAATGTTCTGGAGTCGCTCGGGACTCATATTGCTGGGCGTTTTGAGCCGATACCCCGAAGTTCAATTAGTGGGCTTCGTTCAAGATTCTATTCGAAAAATCACGCAATTGTTTGCATTAGTCTGTCAAAAATAATTCGATTAACAACTTCTCCCATCACAGTGAATGTTCTGGAGTCCCTCGAGACTCAGATTGCTGGGCATTTCGAGCCGATACCCCGAAGATCAACCAGTCGGCTTCGTTCAAGATTCTATTCGAAAAATCTAGCAATTCTTTGCATTAGTCTGTCAAAAATAACTCGATTAACAACTTCTCCCATCACAGTGAATGTTCTGGAGTCGCTCGGGACTCAGATTGCTGGGCGTTTTGAGCCGATACCCCGAAGTTCAATCAGTCGGCTTCGTTCAAGATTCTATTCGAAAAATCTAGCAATTCTTTGCATTAGTCTGTCAAAAATAACTCGATTAAAAACTTCTCCCATCACAGTGAATGTTCTGGAGTCGCTCGAGACTTAGATTGCTGGGCGTTTCGAGCGGATACCCCGAAGTTCAATCTGTCGGCTTCGTTCAAGATTCTATTCAAAAAATCTAGCAATTCTTTGCATTAGTCTGTCAAAAATAACTCGATTAACAACTTCTCCCATCACAGTGAAAGTTCTGGAGTCGCTCGAGACTTAGATTGCTCGGCGTTTCGAGCCGATACCCCGAAGTTCAATCAGTCGGCTTCGTTCAAGATTCTATTAGAAAAATCTTGTAATTCTTTGCATTAGTCTGTCAAAATTAACTCGATTAACAACTTCTCCCATCACAGTGAATGTTCTGGAGTCGCTCGGGACTCAGATTGCTGGGCGTTTTGAGCCGATACCCCGAAGTTCAATCAGTCGGCTTCGTTCAAGATTCTATTCGATAAATCTAGCAATTCTTTGCATTAGTCTGTCAAAAATAACTCGATTAACAACTTCTCCCATCACAGTGAATGTTCTGGAGTCGCTCGGGACTCAGATTGCTGGGCGTTTTGAGCCGATACCCCGAAGTTCAATCAGTCGGCTTCGTTCAAGATTCTATTCGATAAATCTAGCAATTCTTTGCATTAGTCTGTCAAAAATAACTCGATTAACAACTTCTCCCATCACAGTGAATGTTCTGGAGTCGCTCGGGACTCAGATTGCTGGGCGTTTTGAGCCGATACCCCGAAGTTCAATCAGTCGGCTTCGTTCAAGATTCTATTCGAAAAATCTAGCAATTCTTTGCATTAGTCTGTCTAAAATAACTCGATTAACAACTTCTCCCATCACAGTGAATGTTTTGGAGTCGCTCAATACTCAGATTGCTGGTCGTTTCGAGCCGATACCCCGAAGTTCAACCAGTCGGCTTCGTTCAAGATTCTATTCGAAAAATCTGGCAATTCTTTGCATTAGTCTATCAAAAATAACTCGATTAACAACTTCTCCCATCACAGTGAATGTTCTGGAGTCGCTCGGGACTCAGATTATTGGGCGTTTTGAGCCGATACCCCGAAGTTCAATCAGTCGGCTTCGTTCAAGATTCTATTCAAAAAATCTAGCAATTCTTTGCATTAGTCTGTCAAAAATAACTCGATTAACAACTTCTCCCATCACAGTGAATGTTCTGGAGTCGCTCGGGACTCAGATTGCTGGGCGTTTTGAGCCGTACCCCGAAGTTCAATCAGTCGGCTTCGTTCAAGATTCTATTCGAAAAATCTAGCAATACTTTGCATTAGTCTGTCAAAAATAACTCGATTAACAACTTCTCCCATCACAGTGAATGTTCTGGAGTCGCTCGAGAATCAGATTGCTGGGCGTTTCGAACCGATACCCGGAAGTTCAATCAGTCGGCTTCGTTCAAGATTCTATTCGAAAAATCTTGTAATTCTTTGCATTAGTCTGTCAAAAATAACTCGATTAACAACTTCTCCCATCACAGTGAATGTTCTGGAGTCGCTCGAGACTCAGATTGCTGGGCGTTTTGAGCCGATACCCCGAAGTTCAACCAGTCGGCTTCGTTCAAGATTCTATTCAAAAAATCTAGCAATTCTTTGCATTAGTCTGTCAAAAATAACTCGATTATCAACTTCTGCCATCACAGTGAATGTTCTGGAGTTGCTCGAGACTCAGATTGCTGGGCGTTTCGAGCCGATACCCCGAAGTTCAATCAGTCGGCTTCGTTCAAGATTCTATTCGAAAAATCACGCAATTCTTTGCATTAGTCTGTCAAAAATAACTCGATTAACAACTTCTCCCATCACAGTGAATGTTCTGGAGTCGCTCGAGACTCAGATTACTGGGCGTTTTGAGCCGATACCCCGAAGTTCAACCAGTCGGCTTCGTTCAAGAATCTATTCAAAAAATCTAGCAATTCTTTGCATTAGTCTGTCAAAAATAACTCGATTATCAACTTCTGCCATCACAGTGAATGTTCTGGAGTTGCTCGAGACTCAGATTGCTGGGCGTTTCGAGCCGATACCCCGAAGTTCAATCAGTCGGCTTCGTTCAAGATTCTATTCGAAAAATCACGCAATTCTTTGCATTAGTCTGTCAAAAATAACTCGATTAACAACTTCTCCCATCACAGTGAAAGTTCTGGAGTCGCTCGAGACTTAGATTGCTCGGCGTTTCGAGCCGATACCCCGAAGTTCAATCAGTCGGCTTCGTTCAAGATTCTATTAGAAAAATCTTGTAATTCTTTGCATTAGTCTGTCAAAATTAACTCGATTAACAACTTCTCCCATCACAGTGAATGTTCTGGAGTCGCTCGGGGCTCAGATTGCTGGGCGTTTTGAGCCGATACCCCGAAGTTCAATCAGTCGGCTTCGTTCAAGATTCTATTCGATAAATCTAGCAATTCTTTGCATTAGTCTGTCAAAAATAACTCGATTAACAACTTCTCCCATCACAGTGAATGTTCTGGAGTCGCTCGGGACTCAGATTGCTGGGCGTTTTGAGCCGATACCCCGAAGTTCAATCAGTCGGCTTCGTTCAAGATTCTATTCGATAAATCTAGCAATTCTTTGCATTAGTCTGTCAAAAATAACTCGATTAACAACTTCTCCCATCACAGTGAATGTTCTGGAGTCGCTCGGGACTCAGATTGCTGGGAGTTTTGAGCCGATACCCCGAAGTTCAATCAGTCGGCTTCGTTCAAGATTCTATTCGAAAAATCTAGCAATTCTTTGCATTAGTCTGTCAAAAATAACTCGATTAACAACTTCTCCCATCACAGTGAATGTTTTGGAGTCGCTCAATACTCAGATTGCTGGTCGTTTCGAGCCGATACCCCGAAGTTCAACCAGTCGGCTTCGTTCAAGATTCTATTCGAAAAATCTGGCAATTCTTTGCATTAGTCTATCAAAAATAACTCGATTAACAACTTCTCCCATCACAGTGAATGATCTGGAGTCGCTCGGGACTCAGATTATTGGGCGTTTTGAGCCGATACCCCGAAGTTCAATCAGTCGGCTTCGTTCAAGATTCTATTCAAAAAATCTAGCAATTCTTTGCATTAGTCTGTCAAAAATAACTCGATTAACAACTTCTCCCATCACAGTGAATGTTCTGGAGTCGCTCGGGACTCAGATTGCTGGGCGTTTTGAGCCGTACCCCGAAGTTCAATCAGTCGGCTTCGTTCAAGATTCTATTCGAAAAATCTAGCAATACTTTGCATTAGTCTGTCAAAAATAACTCGATTAACAACTTCTCCCATCACAGTGAATGTTCTGGAGTCGCTCGAGAATCAGATTGCTGGGCGTTTCGAACCGATACCCGGAAGTTCAATCAGTCGGCTTCGTTCAAGATTCTATTCGAAAAATCTTGTAATTCTTTGCATTAGTCTGTCAAAAATAACTCGATTAACAACTTCTCCCATCACAGTGAATGTTCTGGAGTGGCTCGAGACTCAGATTGCTGGGCGTTTTGAGCCGATACCCCGAAGTTCAACCAGTCGGCTTCGTTCAAGATTCTATTCAAAAAATCTAGCAATTCTTTGCATTAGTCTGTCAAAAATAACTCGATTATCAACTTCTGCCATCACAGTGAATGTTCTGGAGTTGCTCGAGACTCAGATTGCTGGGCGTTTCGAGCCGATACCCCGAAGTTCAATCAGTCGGCTTCGTTCAAGATTCTATTCGAAAAATCACGCAATTCTTTGCATTAGTCTGTCAAAAATAACTCGATTAACAACTTCTCCCATCACAGTGAATGTTCTGGAGTCGCTCGAGACTCAGATTACTGGGCGTTTCGAGCCGATACCCCGAAGTTCAATCAGTCGGCTTCGTTCACGATTTTATTCGAAAAATCTTGTAATTCTTTGCATTAGTCTGTCAAAAATAACTCGATTAACAACTTCTCCCATCACAGTGAATGTTCTGGAGTCGCTGGGGACTCAGATTACTGGGCGTTTTGAGCCGATACCCGAAGTCCAATCAGTCGGCTTCGTTCAAGATTTTATTCGAAAAATCTAGCAATTCTTTGCATTTGTCTGTCAAAAATAACTCGATTAACAACTTCTCCCATCACAGTGAATGTTCTGGAGTCGCTCGAGACTCAGATTGCTGGGCGTTTCGAGCCGATACCCCGAATTCAATCAGTCGGCTTTGTTCAAGATTCTATTAAAAAATCTAGCAATTCTTTGCATTAGTCTGTCAAAAATAACTCCATTATCAACTTCTGCCATCACAGTGAATGTTCTGGAGTCGCTCGGGACTCATATTGCTGGGCGTTTTGAGCCGATACCCCGAAGTTCAATTAGTGGGCTTCGTTCAAGATTCTATTCGAAAAATCACGCAATTGTTTGCATTAGTCTGTCAAAAATAACTCGATTAACAACTTCTCCCATCACAGTGAATGTTCTGGAGTCGCTCGAGACTCAGATTCTGGGCATTTCGAGCCGATACCCCGAAGATCAACCAGTCGGCTTCGTTCAAGATTCTATTCGAAAAATCTAGCAATTCTTTGCATTAGTCTGTCAAAAATAACTCGATTAACAACTTCTCCCATCACAGTGAATGTTCTGGAGTCGCTGGGGACTCAGATTGCTGGGCGTTTTGAGCCGATACCCCGAAGATCAACCAGTCGGCTTCGTTCAAGATTCTATTCGAAAAATCTAGCAATTCTTTGCATTAGTCTGTCAAAAATAACTCGATTATCAACTTCTGCCATCACAGTGAATGTTCTGGAGTTGCTCGAGACTCAGATTGCTGGGCGTTTCGAGCCGATACCCCGAAGTTCAATCAGTCGGCTTCGTTCAAGATTCTATTCGAAAAATCACGCAATTCTTTGCATTAGTCTGTCAAAAATAACTCGATTAACAACTTCTCCCATCACAGTGAATGTTCTGGAGTCGCTCGAGACTCAGATTACTGGGCGTTTCGAGCCGATACCCCGAAGTTCAATCAGTCGGCTTCGTTCAAGATTTTATTCGAAAAATCTTGTAATTCTTTGCATTAGTCTGTCAAAAATAACTCGATTAACAACTTCTCCCATCACAGTGAATGTTCTGGAGTCGCTGGGGACTCAGATTACTGGGCGTTTTGAGCCGATACCCGAAGTCCAATCAGTCGGCTTCGTTCAAGATTTTATTCGAAAAATCTAGCAATTCTTTGCATTTGTCTGTCAAAAATAACTCGATTAACAACTTCTCCCATCACAGTGAATGTTCTGGAGTCGCTCGAGACTCAGATTGCTGGGCGTTTCGAGCCGATACCCCGAATTCAATCAGTCGGCTTTGTTCAAGATTCTATTAAAAAATCTAGCAATTCTTTGCATTAGTCTGTCAAAAATAACTCCATTATCAACTTCTGCCATCACAGTGAATGTTCTGGAGTCGCTCGGGACTCATATTGCTGGGCGTTTTGAGCCGATACCCCGAAGTTCAATTAGTGGGCTTCGTTCAAGATTCTATTCGAAAAATCACGCAATTGTTTGCATTAGTCTGTCAAAAATAACTCGATTAACAACTTCTCCCATCACAGTGAATGTTCTGGAGTCGCTCGAGACTCAGATTCTGGGCATTTCGAGCCGATACCCCGAAGATCAACCAGTCGGCTTCGTTCAAGGTTCTATTCGAAAAATCTAGCAATTCTTTGCATTAGTCTGTCAAAAATAACTCGATTAACAACTTCTCCCATCACAGTGAATGTTCTGGAGTCGCTGGGGACTCAGATTGCTGGGCGTTTTGAGCCGATACCCCGAAGATCAACCAGTCGGCTTCGTTCAAGATTCTATTCGAAAAATCTAGCAATTCTTTGCATTAGTCTGTCAAAAATAACTCGATTAACAACTTCTCCCATCACAGTGAATGTTCTGGAGTCGCTCGGGACTCAGATTGCTGGGCGTTTTGAGCCGATACCCCGAAGTTCAATCAGTCGGCTTCGTTCAAGATTCTATTCGAAAAATCTAGCAATTCTTTGCATTAGTCTGTCAAAAATAACTCGATTAACAACTTCTGCCATCACAGTGAATGTTCTGGAGTCGCTCGGGACTCAGATTGCTGGGCGTTTTGAGCCGATACCCCGAAGTTCAATCAGTCGGCTTCGTTCAAGATTCTATTCGAAAAATCTAGCAATTCTTTGCATTAGTCTGTCAAAAATAACTCGATTAACAACTTCTCCCATCACAGTGAATGTTCTGGAGTCGCTCGAGACTCAGATTGCTGGGCGTTTCGAGCCGATACCCGGAAGTTCAATCAGTCGGCTTCGTTCAAGATTCTATTCGAAAAATCTTGTAATTCTTTGCATTAGTCTGTCAAAAATAACTCGATTAACAACTTCTCCCATCACAGTGAATGTTCTGGAGTCGCTCGAGACTCAGATTGCTGGGCGTTTTGAGCCGATACCCCGAAGTTCAACCAGTCGGCTTCGTTCAAGATTCTATTCAAAAAATCTAGCAATTCTTTGCATTAGTCTGTAAAAAATAACTCGATTATCAACTTCTGCCATCACAGTGAATGTTTTGGAGTTGCTCGAGACTCAGATTGCTGGGCGTTTCGAGCCGATACCCCGAAGTTCAATCAGTCGGCTTCGTTCAAGATTCTATTCGAAAAATCACGCAATTCTTTGCATTAGTCTGTCAAAAATAACTCGATTAACAACTTCTCCCATCACAGTGAATGTTCTGGAGTCGCTCGAGACTCAGATTACTGGGCGTTTCGAGCCGATACCCCGAAGTTCAATCAGTCGGCTTCGTTCAAGATTTTATTCGAAAAATCTTGTAATTCTTTGCATTAGTCTGTCAAAAATAACTCGATTAACAACTTCTCCCATCACAGTGAATGTTCTGGAGTCGCTGGGGACTCAGATTACTGGGCGTTTTGAGCCGATACCCGAAGTCCAATCAGTCGGCTTCGTTCAAGATTTTATTCGAAAAATCTAGCAATTCTTTGCATTTGTCTGTCAAAAATAACTCGATTAACAACTTCTCCCATCACAGTGAATGTTCTGGAGTCGCTCGAGACTCAGATTGCTGGGCGTTTCGAGCCGATACCCCGAATTCAATCAGTCGGCTTTGTTCAAGATTCTATTAAAAAATCTAGCAATTCTTTGCATTAGTCTGTCAAAAATAACTCCATTATCAACTTCTGCCTTCACAGTGAATGTTCTGGAGTCGCTCGGGACTCATATTGCTGGGCGTTTTGAGCCGATACCCCGAAGTTCAATTAGTGGGCTTCGTTCAAGATTCTATTCGAAAAATCACGCAATTGTTTGCATTAGTCTGTCAAAAATAACTCGATTAACAACTTCTCCCATCACAGTGAATGTTCTGGAGTCGCTCGAGACTCAGATTCTGGGCATTTCGAGCCGATACCCCGAAGATCAACCAGTCGGCTTCGTTCAAGATTCTATTCGAAAAATCTAGCAATTCTTTGCATTAGTCTGTCAAAAATAACTCGATTAACAACTTCTCCCATCACAGTGAATGTTCTGGAGTCGCTGGGGACTCAGATTGCTGGGCGTTTTGAGCCGATACCCCGAAGATCAACCAGTCGGCTTCGTTCAAGATTCTATTCGAAAAATCTAGCAATTCTTTGCATTAGTCTGTCAAAAATAACTCGATTATCAACTTCTGCCATCACAGTGAATGTTCTGGAGTTGCTCGAGACTCAGATTGCTGGGCGTTTCGAGCCGATACCCCGAAGTTCAATCAGTCGGCTTCGTTCAAGATTCTATTCGAAAAATCACGCAATTCTTTGCATTAGTCTGTCAAAAATAACTCGATTAACAACTTCTCCCATCACAGTGAATGTTCTGGAGTCGCTCGAGACTCAGATTACTGGGCGTTTCGAGCCGATACCCCGAAGTTCAATCAGTCGGCTTCGTTCAAGATTTTATTCGAAAAATCTTGTAATTCTTTGCATTAGTCTGTCAAAAATAACTCGATTAACAACTTCTCCCATCACAGTGAATGTTCTGGAGTCGCTGGGGACTCAGATTACTGGGCGTTTTGAGCCGATACCCGAAGTCCAATCAGTCGGCTTCGTTCAAGATTTTATTCGAAAAATCTAGCAATTCTTTGCATTTGTCTGTCAAAAATAACTCGATTAACAACTTCTCCCATCACAGTGAATGTTCTGGAGTCGCTCGAGACTCAGATTGCTGGGCGTTTCGAGCCGATACCCCGAATTCAATCAGTCGGCTTTGTTCAAGATTCTATTAAAAAATCTAGCAATTCTTTGCATTAGTCTGTCAAAAATAACTCCATTATCAACTTCTGCCATCACAGTGAATGTTCTGGAGTCGCTCGGGACTCATATTGCTGGGCGTTTTGAGCCGATACCCCGAAGTTCAATTAGTGGGCTTCGTTCAAGATTCTATTCGAAAAATCACGCAATTGTTTGCATTAGTCTGTCAAAAATAACTCGATTAACAACTTCTCCCATCACAGTGAATGTTCTGGAGTCGCTCGAGACTCAGATTCTGGGCATTTCGAGCCGATACCCCGAAGATCAACCAGTCGGCTTCGTTCAAGATTTTATTCGAAAAATCTAGCAATTCTTTGCATTAGTCTGTCAAAAATAACTCGATTAACAACTTCTCCCATCACAGTGAATGTTCTGGAGTCGCTGGGGACTCAGATTGCTGGGCGTTTTGAGCCGATACCCCGAAGATCAACCAGTCGGCTTCGTTCAAGATTCTATTCGAAAAATCTAGCAATTCTTTGCATTAGTCTGTCAAAAATAACTCGATTAACAACTTCTCCCATCACAGTGAATGTTCTGGAGTCGCTCGGGACTCAGATTGCTGGGCGTTTTGAGCCGATACCCCGAAGTTCAATCAGTCGGGTTCGTTCAAGATTCTATTCGAAAAATCTAGCAATTTATTGTATTAGTCTGTCAAAAATAACTCGATTAACAACTTCTGCCATCACAGTGAATGTTCTGGAGTCGCTCGGGAGTCAGATTGCTGGGCGTTTTGAGCCGATACCCCGAAGTTCAATCAGTCGGCTTCGTTCAAGATTCTATTCGAAAAATCTAGCAATACTTTGCATTAGTCTGTCAAAAATAACTCGATTAACAACTTCTCCCATCACAGTGAATGTTCTGGAGTCGCTCGAGAATCAGATTGCTGGGCGTTTCGAACCGATACCCGGAAGTTCAATCAGTCGGCTTCGTTCAAGATTCTATTCGAAAAATCTTGTAATTCTTTGCATTAGTCTGTCAAAAATAACTCGATTAACAACTTCTCCCATCACAGTGAATGTTCTGGAGTCGCTCGAGACTCAGATTGCTGGGCGTTTTGAGCCGATACCCCGAAGTTCAACCAGTCGGCTTCGTTCAAGATTCTATTCAAAAAATCTAGCAATTCTTTGCATTAGTCTGTAAAAAATAACTCGATTATCAACTTCTGCCATCACAGTGAATGTTTTGGAGTTGCTCGAGACTCAGATTGCTGGGCGTTTCGAGCCGATACCCCGAAGTTCAATCAGTCGGCTTCGTTCAAGATTCTATTCGAAAAATCACGCAATTCTTTGCATTAGTCTGTCAAAAATAACTCGATTAACAACTTCTCCCATCACAGTGAATGTTCTGGAGTCGCTCGAGACTCAGATTACTGGGCGTTTCGAGCCGATACCCCGAAGTTCAATCAGTCGGCTTCGTTCAAGATTTTATTCGAAAAATCTTGTAATTCTTTGCATTAGTCTGTCAAAAATAACTCGATTAACAACTTCTCCCATCACAGTGAATGTTCTGGAGTCGCTGGGGACTCAGATTACTGGGCGTTTTGAGCCGATACCCCGAAGTCCAATCAGTCGGCTTCGTTCAAGATTTTATTCGAAAAATCTAGCAATTCTTTGCATTTGTCTGTCAAAAATAACTCGATTAACAACTTCTCCCATCACAGTGAATGTTCTGGAGTCGCTCGAGACTCAGATTGCTGGGCGTTTCGAGCCGATACCCCGAATTCAATCAGTCGGCTTTGTTCAAGATTCTATTCAAAAATCTAGCAATTCTTTGCATTAGTCTGTCAAAAATAACTCCATTATCAACTTCTGCCATCACAGTGATTGTTCTGGAGTCGCTCGGGACTCATATTGCTGGGCGTTTTGAGCCGATACCCCGAAGTTCAATTAGTGGGCTTCGTTCAAGATTCTATTCGAAAAATCACGCAATTGTTTGCATTAGTCTGTCAAAAATAACTCGATTAACAACTTCTCCCATGACAGTGAATGTTCTGGAGTCGCTCGAGACTCAGATTCTGGGCATTTCGAGCCGATACCCCGAAGATCAACTAGTCGGCTTCGTTCAAGATTCTATTCGAAAAATCTAGCAATTCTTTGCATTAGTCTGTCAAAAATAACTCGATTAACAACTTCTCCCATCACAGTGAATGTTCTGGAGTCGCTCGGGACTCAGATTGCTGGGCGTTTTGAGCCGATACCCCGAAGTTCAATCAGTCGGCTTCGTGCAAGATTCTATTCGAAAAATCTAGCAATTCTTTGCATTAGTCTGTCAAAAATAACTCGATTAACAACTTCTCCCATCACAGTGAATGTTCTGGAGTCGCTCGAGACTTAGATTGCTTGGCGTTTCGAGCGAATACCCCGAAGTTCAATCAGTCGGCTTCGTTCAAGATTCTATTCAAAAAATCTAGCAATTCTTTGCATTAGTCTGTCAAAAATAACTCGATTAACAACTTCTCCCATCACAGTGAATGTTCTGGAGTCGCTCGGGACTCAGATTGCTGGGCGTTTCGAACCGATACCCGGAAGTTCAATCAGTCGGCTTCGTTCAAGATTATATTCGAAAAATCTTGTAATTCTTTGCATTAGTCTGTCAAAAATAACTCGATTAACAACTTCTCCCATCACAGTGAATGTTCTGGAGTCGCTCGAGACTCAGATTGATGGGCGTTTTGAGCCGATACCCCGAAGTTCAACCAGTCGGCTTCGTTCAAGATTCTATTCAAAAAATCTAGCAATTCTTTCCATTAGTCTGTCAAAAATAACTCGATTATCAACTTCTGCCGTCACAGTGAATGTTCTGGAGTCGCTCGAGACTCAGATTGCTGGGCGTTTTGAACCGATACCCCGAAGTTCAACCAGTCGGCTTCGTTCAAGATTCTATTCAAAAAATCTAGCAATTCTTTGCATTAGTCTGTCAAAAATAACTCGATTAACAACTTCTCCCATCACAGTGAAAGTTCTGGAGTCGCTCGAGACTTAGATTGCGGGGCGTTTTGAGCCGATACCCCGAAGTTCAACCAGTCGGCTTCGTTCAAGATTCTATTCAAAAAATCTAGCAATTCTTTGCATTAGTCTGTCAAAAATAACTCGATTAACAACTTCTCCCATCACAGTGAATGTTCTGGAGTCGCTCGAGACTCAGATTACTGGGCGTTTCGAGCCGATACCCCGAAGTTCAATCAGTCGGCTTCGTTCAAGATTTTATTCGAAAAATCTTGTAATTCTCTGCATTAGTGTATCAAAAATAACTCGATTAACAACTTCTCCCATCACAGTGAATGTTCTGGAGTCGCTGGGGACTCAGATTACTGGGCGTTTTGAGCCGATACCCCGAAGTCCAATCAGTCGGCTTCGTTCAAGATTTTATTCGAAAAATCTAGCAATTCTTTGCATTTGTCTGTCAAAAATAACTCGATTAACAACTTCTCCCATCACAGTGAATGTTCTGGAGTCGCTCGAGACTCAGATTGCTGGGCGTTTCGAGCCGATACCCCGAATTCAATCAGTCGGCTTTGTTCAAGATTCTATTAAAAAATCTAGCAATTCTTTGCATTAGTCTGTCAAAAATAACTCCATTATCAACTTCTGCCTTCACAGTGAATGTTCTGGAGTCGCTCGGGACTCATATTGCTGGGCGTTTTGAGCCGATACCCCGAAGTTCAATTAGTGGGCTTCGTTCAAGATTCTATTCGAAAAATCACGCAATTGTTTGCATTAGTCTGTCAAAAATAACTCGATTAACAACTTCTCCCATCACAGTGAATGTTCTGGAGTCGCTCGAGACTCAGATTCTGGGCATTTCGAGCCGATACCCCGAAGATCAACCAGTCGGCTTCGTTCAAGATTCTATTCGAAAAATCTAGCAATTCTTTGCATTAGTCTGTCAAAAATAACTCGATTAACAACTTCTCCCATCACAGTGAATGTTCTGGAGTCGCTGGGGACTCAGATTGCTGGGCGTTTTGAGCCGATACCCCGAAGATCAACCAGTCGGCTTCGTTCAAGATTCTATTCGAAAAATCTAGCAATTCTTTGCATTAGTCTGTCAAAAATAACTCGATTATCAACTTCTGCCATCACAGTGAATGTTCTGGAGTTGCTCGAGACTCAGATTGCTGGGCGTTTCGAGCCGATACCCCGAAGTTCAATCAGTCGGCTTCGTTCAAGATTCTATTCGAAAAATCACGCAATTCTTTGCATTAGTCTGTCAAAAATAACTCGATTAACAACTTCTCCCATCACAGTGAATGTTCTGGAGTCGCTCGAGACTCAGATTACTGGGCGTTTCGAGCCGATACCCCGAAGTTCAATCAGTCGGCTTCGTTCAAGATTTTATTCGAAAAATCTTGTAATTCTTTGCATTAGTCTGTCAAAAATAACTCGATTAACAACTTCTCCCATCACAGTGAATGTTCTGGAGTCGCTGGGGACTCAGATTACTGGGCGTTTTGAGCCGATACCCGAAGTCCAATCAGTCGGCTTCGTTCAAGATTTTATTCGAAAAATCTAGCAATTCTTTGCATTTGTCTGTCAAAAATAACTCGATTAACAACTTCTCCCATCACAGTGAATGTTCTGGAGTCGCTCGAGACTCAGATTGCTGGGCGTTTCGAGCCGATACCCCGAATTCAATCAGTCGGCTTTGTTCAAGATTCTATTAAAAAATCTAGCAATTCTTTGCATTAGTCTGTCAAAAATAACTCCATTATCAACTTCTGCCATCACAGTGAATGTTCTGGAGTCGCTCGGGACTCATATTGCTGGGCGTTTTGAGCCGATACCCCGAAGTTCAATTAGTGGGCTTCGTTCAAGATTCTATTCGAAAAATCACGCAATTGTTTGCATTAGTCTGTCAAAAATAACTCGATTAACAACTTCTCCCATCACAGTGAATGTTCTGGAGTCGCTCGAGACTCAGATTCTGGGCATTTCGAGCCGATACCCCGAAGATCAACCAGTCGGCTTCGTTCAAGATTTTATTCGAAAAATCTAGCAATTCTTTGCATTAGTCTGTCAAAAATAACTCGATTAACAACTTCTCCCATCACAGTGAATGTTCTGGAGTCGCTGGGGACTCAGATTGCTGGGCGTTTTGAGCCGATACCCCGAAGATCAACCAGTCGGCTTCGTTCAAGATTCTATTCGAAAAATCTAGCAATTCTTTGCATTAGTCTGTCAAAAATAACTCGATTAACAACTTCTCCCATCACAGTGAATGTTCTGGAGTCGCTCGGGACTCAGATTGCTGGGCGTTTTGAGCCGATACCCCGAAGTTCAATCAGTCGGCTTCGTTCAAGATTCTATTCAAAAAATCTAGCAATTCTTTGCATTAGTCTGTCAAAAATAACTCGATTAACAACTTCTGCCATCACAGTGAATGTTCTGGAGTCGCTCGGGACTCAGATTGCTGGGCGTTTTGAGCCGATACCCCGAAGTTCAATCAGTCGGCTTCGTTCAAGATTCTATTCGAAAAATCTAGCAATACTTTGCATTAGTCTGTCAAAAATAACTCGATTAACAACTTCTCCCATCACAGTGAATGTTCTGGAGTCGCTCGAGAATCAGATTGCTGGGCGTTTCGAACCGATACCCGGAAGTTCAATCAGTCGGCTTCGTTCAAGATTCTATTCGAAAAATCTTGTAATTCTTTGCATTAGTCTGTCAAAAATAACTCGATTAACAACTTCTCCCATCACAGTGAATGTTCTGGAGTCGCTCGAGACTCAGATTGCTGGGCGTTTTGAGCCGATACCCCGAAGTTCAACCAGTCGGCTTCGTTCAAGATTCTATTCAAAAAATCTAGCAATTCTTTGCATTAGTCTGTAAAAAATAACTCGATTATCAACTTCTGCCATCACAGTGAATGTTTTGGAGTTGCTCGAGACTCAGATTGCTGGGCGTTTCGAGCCGATACCCCGAAGTTCAATCAGTCGGCTTCGTTCAAGATTCTATTCGAAAAATCACGCAATTCTTTGCATTAGTCTGTCAAAAATAACTCGATTAACAACTTCTCCCATCACAGTGAATGTTCTGGAGTCGCTCGAGACTCAGATTCTGGGCATTTCGAGCCGATACCCCGAAGATCAACCAGTCGGCTTCGTTCAAGATTTTATTCGAAAAATCTAGCAATTCTTTGCATTAGTCTGTCAAAAATAACTCGATTAACAACTTCTCCCATCACAGTGAATGTTCTGGAGTCGCTCGGGACTCAGATTGCTGGGCGTTTTGAGCCGATACCCCGAAGTTCAATCAGTCGGGTTCGTTCAAGATTCTATTCGAAAAATCTAGCAATTTATTGTATTAGTCTGTCAAAAATAACTCGATTAACAACTTCTGCCATCACAGTGAATGTTCTGGAGTCGCTCGGGAGTCAGATTGCTGGGCGTTTTGAGCCGATACCCCGAAGTTCAATCAGTCGGCTTCGTTCAAGATTCTATTCGAAAAATCTAGCAATACTTTGCATTAGTCTGTCAAAAATAACTCGATTAACAACTTCTCCCATCACAGTGAATGTTCTGGAGTCGCTCGAGAATCAGATTGCTGGGCGTTTCGAACCGATACCCGGAAGTTCAATCAGTCGGCTTCGTTCAAGATTCTATTCGAAAAATCTTGTAATTCTTTGCATTAGTCTGTCAAAAATAACTCGATTAACAACTTCTCCCATCACAGTGAATGTTCTGGAGTCGCTCGAGACTCAGATTGCTGGGCGTTTTGAGCCGATACCCCGAAGTTCAACCAGTCGGCTTCGTTCAAGATTCTATTCAAAAAATCTAGCAATTCTTTGCATTAGTCTGTAAAAAATAACTCGATTATCAACTTCTGCCATCACAGTGAATGTTTTGGAGTTGCTCGAGACTCAGATTGCTGGGCGTTTCGAGCCGATACCCCGAAGTTCAATCAGTCGGCTTCGTTCAAGATTCTATTCGAAAAATCACGCAATTCTTTGCATTAGTCTGTCAAAAATAACTCGATTAACAACTTCTCCCATCACAGTGAATGTTCTGGAGTCGCTCGAGACTCAGATTACTGGGCGTTTCGAGCCGATACCCCGAAGTTCAATCAGTCGGCTTCGTTCAAGATTTTATTCGAAAAATCTTGTAATTCTTTGCATTAGTCTGTCAAAAATAACTCGATTAACAACTTCTCCCATCACAGTGAATGTTCTGGAGTCGCTGGGGACTCAGATTACTGGGCGTTTTGAGCCGATACCCCGAAGTCCAATCAGTCGGCTTCGTTCAAGATTTTATTCGAAAAATCTAGCAATTCTTTGCATTTGTCTGTCAAAAATAACTCGATTAACAACTTCTCCCATCACAGTGAATGTTCTGGAGTCGCTCGAGACTCAGATTGCTGGGCGTTTCGAGCCGATACCCCGAATTCAATCAGTCGGCTTTGTTCAAGATTCTATTCAAAAATCTAGCAATTCTTTGCATTAGTCTGTCAAAAATAACTCCATTATCAACTTCTGCCATCACAGTGATTGTTCTGGAGTCGCTCGGGACTCATATTGCTGGGCGTTTTGAGCCGATACCCCGAAGTTCAATTAGTGGGCTTCGTTCAAGATTCTATTCGAAAAATCACGCAATTGTTTGCATTAGTCTGTCAAAAATAACTCGATTAACAACTTCTCCCATGACAGTGAATGTTCTGGAGTCGCTCGAGACTCAGATTCTGGGCATTTCGAGCCGATACCCCGAAGATCAACTAGTCGGCTTCGTTCAAGATTCTATTCGAAAAATCTAGCAATTCTTTGCATTAGTCTGTCAAAAATAACTCGATTAACAACTTCTCCCATCACAGTGAATGTTCTGGAGTCGCTCGGGACTCAGATTGCTGGGCGTTTTGAGCCGATACCCCGAAGTTCAATCAGTCGGCTTCGTGCAAGATTCTATTCGAAAAATCTAGCAATTCTTTGCATTAGTCTGTCAAAAATAACTCGATTAACAACTTCTCCCATCACAGTGAATGTTCTGGAGTCGCTCGAGACTTAGATTGCTTGGCGTTTCGAGCGAATACCCCGAAGTTCAATCAGTCGGCTTCGTTCAAGATTCTATTCAAAAAATCTAGCAATTCTTTGCATTAGTCTGTCAAAAATAACTCGATTAACAACTTCTCCCATCACAGTGAATGTTCTGGAGTCGCTCGGGACTCAGATTGCTGGGCGTTTCGAACCGATACCCGGAAGTTCAATCAGTCGGCTTCGTTCAAGATTATATTCGAAAAATCTTGTAATTCTTTGCATTAGTCTGTCAAAAATAACTCGATTAACAACTTCTCCCATCACAGTGAATGTTCTGGAGTCGCTCGAGACTCAGATTGATGGGCGTTTTGAGCCGATACCCCGAAGTTCAACCAGTCGGCTTCGTTCAAGATTCTATTCAAAAAATCTAGCAATTCTTTCCATTAGTCTGTCAAAAATAACTCGATTATCAACTTCTGCCGTCACAGTGAATGTTCTGGAGTCGCTCGAGACTCAGATTGCTGGGCGTTTTGAACCGATACCCCGAAGTTCAACCAGTCGGCTTCGTTCAAGATTCTATTCAAAAAATCTAGCAATTCTTTGCATTAGTCTGTCAAAAATAACTCGATTAACAACTTCTCCCATCACAGTGAAAGTTCTGGAGTCGCTCGAGACTTAGATTGCGGGGCGTTTTGAGCCGATACCCCGAAGTTCAACCAGTCGGCTTCGTTCAAGATTCTATTCAAAAAATCTAGCAATTCTTTGCATTAGTCTGTCAAAAATAACTCGATTAACAACTTCTCCCATCACAGTGAATGTTCTGGAGTCGCTCGAGACTCAGATTACTGGGCGTTTCGAGCCGATACCCCGAAGTTCAATCAGTCAGCTTCGTTCAAGATTTTATTCGAAAAATCTTGTAATTCTCTGCATTAGTGTATCAAAAATAACTCGATTAACAACTTCTCCCATCACAGTGAATGTTCTGGAGTCGCTGGGGACTCAGATTACTGGGCGTTTTGAGCCGATACCCCGAAGTCCAATCAGTCGGCTTCGTTCAAGATTTTATTCGAAAAATCTAGCAATTCTTTGCATTAGTCTGTCAAAAATAACTCGATTAACAACTTCTCCCATCACAGTGAATGTTCTGGAGTCGCTCGGGACTCAGATTGCTGGGCGTTTTGAGCCGATACCCCGAAGTTCAATCAGTCGGCTTCGTGCAAGATTCTATTCGAAAAATCTAGCAATTCTTTGCATTAGTCTGTCAAAAATAACTCGATTAACAACTTCTCCCATCACAGTGAATGTTCTGGAGTCGCTCGAGACTTAGATTGCTTGGCGTTTCGAGCGGATACCCCGAAGTTCAATCAGTCGGCTTCGTTCAAGATTCTATTCAAAAAATCTAGCAATTCTTTGCATTAGTCTGTCAAAAATAACTCGATTAACAACTTCTCCCATCACAGTGAATGTTCTGGAGTCGCTCGGGACTCAGATTGCTGGGCGTTTCGAACCGATACCCGGAAGTTCAATCAGTCGGCTTCGTTCAAGATTATATTCGAAAAATCTTGTAATTCTTTGCATTAGTCTGTCAAAAATAACTCGATTAACAACTTCTCCCATCACAGTGAATGTTCTGGAGTCGCTCGAGACTCAGATTGCTGGGCGTTTTGAGCCGATACCCCGAAGTTCAACCAGTCGGCTTCGTTCAAGATTCTATTCAAAAAATCTAGCAATTCTTTGCATTAGTCTGTCAAAAATAACTCGATTATCAACTTCTGCCGTCACAGTGAATGTTCTGGAGTCGCTCGAGACTCAGATTGCTGGGCGTTTTGAGCCGATACCCCGAAGTTCAACCAGTCGGCTTCGTTCAAGATTCTATTCAAAAAATCTAGCAATTCTTTGCATTAGTCTGTCAAAAATAACTCGATTAACAACTTCTCCCATCACAGTGAAAGTTCTGGAGTCGCTCGAGACTTAGATTGCGGGGCGTTTTGAGCCGATACCCCGAAGTTCAACCAGTCGGCTTCGTTCAAGATTCTATTCAAAAAATCTAGCAATTCTTTGCATTAGTCTGTCAAAAATAACTCGATTAACAACTTCTCCCATCACAGTGAATGTTCTGGAGTCGCTCGAGGCTCAGATTACTGGGCGTTTCGAGCCGATACCCCGAAGTTCAATCAGTCGGCTTCGTTCAAGATTTTATTCGAAAAATCTTGTAATTCTCTGCATTAGTGTATCAAAAATAACTCGATTAACAACTTCTCCCATCACAGTGAATGTTCTGGAGTCGCTGGGGACTCAGATTACTGGGCGTTTTGAGCCGATACCCCGAAGTCCAATCAGTCGGCTTCGTTCAAGATTTTATTCGAAAAATCTAGCAACTCTTTGCATTTGTCTGTCAAAAATAACTCGATTAACAACTTCTCCCATCACAGTGAAAGTTCTGGAGTCGCTCGAGACTTAGATTGCTGGGCGTTTCGAGCCGATACCCCGAAGTTCAATCAGTCGGCTTCGTTCAAGATTCTATTAGAAAAATCTTGTAATTCTTTGCATTAGTCTGTCAAAATTAACTCGATTAACAACTTCTCCCATCACAGTGAATGTTCTGGAGTCGCTCGGGACTCAGATTGCTGGGCGTTTTGAGCCGATACCCCGAAGTTCAATTAGTCGGCTTCGTTCAAGATTCTATTCGAAAAATCTAGCAATTCTTTGCATTAGTCTGTCAAAAATAACTCGATTAACAACTTCTCCCATCACAGTGAATGTTCTGGAGTCGCTCGGGACTCAGATTGCTGGGCGTTTTGAGCCGATACCCCGAAGTTCAATCAGTCGGCTTCGTTCAAGATTCTATTCGAAAAATCTAGCAATACTTTGCATTAGTCTGTCAAAAATAACTCGATTAACAACTTCTCCCATCACAGTGAATGTTCTGGAGTCGCTCGAGAATCAGATTGCTGGGCGTTTCGAACCGATACCCGGAAGTTCAATCAGTCGGCTTCGTTCAAGATTCTATTCAAAAAATCTAGCAATTCTTTGCATTAGTCTGTCAAAAATAACTCGATTATCAACTTCTGCCGTCACAGTGAATGTTCTGGAGTCGCTCGAGACTCAGATTGCTGGGCGTTTTGAGCCGATACCCCGAAGTTCAACCAGTCGGCTTCGTTCAAGATTCTATTCAAAAAATCTAGCAATTCTTTGCATTAGTCTGTCAAAAATAACTCGATTAACAACTTCTCCCATCACAGTGAAAGTTCTGGAGTCGCTCGAGACTTAGATTGCAGGGCGTTTTGAGCCGATACCCCGAAGTTCAACCAGTCGGCTTCGTTCAAGATTCTATTCAAAAAATCTAGCAATTCTTTGCATTAGTCTGTCAAAAATAACTCGATTAACAACTTCTCCCATCACAGTGAATGTTCTGGAGTCGCTCGAGACTCAGATTACTGGGCGTTTCGAGCCGATACCCCGAAGTTCAATCAGTCGGCTTCGTTCAAGATTTTATTCGAAAAATCTTGTAATTCTCTGCATTAGTGTATCAAAAATAACTCGATTAACAACTTCTCCCATCACAGTGAATGTTCTGGAGTCGCTGGGGACTCAGATTACTGGGCGTTTTGAGCCGATACCCCGAAGTCCAATCAGTCGGCTTCGTTCAAGATTTTATTCGAAAAATCTAGCAACTCTTTGCATTTGTCTGTCAAAAATAACTCGATTAACAACTTCTCCCATCACAGTGAAAGTTCTGGAGTCGCTCGAGACTTAGATTGCTGGGCGTTTCGAGCCGATACCCCGAAGTTCAATCAGTCGGCTTCGTTCAAGATTCTATTAGAAAAATCTTGTAATTCTTTGCATTAGTCTGTCAAAATTAACTCGATTAACAACTTCTCCCATCACAGTGAATGTTCTGGAGTCGCTCGGGACTCAGATTGCTGGGCGTTTTGAGCCGATACCCCGAAGTTCAATTAGTCGGCTTCGTTCAAGATTCTATTCGAAAAATCTAGCAATTCTTTGCATTAGTCTGTCAAAAATAACTCGATTAACAACTTCTCCCATCACAGTGAATGTTCTGGAGTCGCTCGGGACTCAGATTGCTGGGCGTTTTGAGCCGATACCCCGAAGTTCAATCAGTCGGCTTCGTTCAAGATTCTATTCGAAAAATCTAGCAATACTTTGCATTAGTCTGTCAAAAATAACTCGATTAACAACTTCTCCCATCACAGTGAATGTTCTGGAGTCGCTCGAGAATCAGATTGCTGGGCGTTTCGAACCGATACCCGGAAGTTCAATCAGTCGGCTTCGTTCAAGATTCTATTCGAAAAATCTTGTAATTCTTTGCATTAGTATGTCAAAAATAACTCGATTAACAACTTCTCCCATCACAGTGAATGTTCTGGAGTCGCTCGAGACTCAGATTGCTGGGCGTTTTGAGCCGATACCCCGAAGTTCAACCAGTCGGCTTCGTTCAAGATTCTATTCAAAAAATCTAGCAATTCTTTGCATTAGTCTGTCAAAAATAACTCGATTATCAACTTCTGCCGTCACAGTGAATGTTCTGGAGTCGCTCGAGACTCAGATTGCTGGGCGTTTTGAGCCGATACCCCGAAGTTCAACCAGTCGGCTTCGTTCAAGATTCTATTCAAAAAATCTAGCAATTCTTTGCATTAGTCTGTCAAAAATAACTCGATTAACAACTTCTCCCATCACAGTGAATGTTCTGGAGTCGCTCGAGACTCAGATTACTGGGCGTTTCGAGCCGATACCCCGAAGTTCAATCAGTCGGCTTCGTTCAAGATTTTATTCGAAAAATCTTGTAATTCTCTGCATTAGTGTATCAAAAATAACTCGATTAACAACTTCTCCAATCACAGTGAATGTTCTGGAGTCGCTGGGGACTCAGATTACTGGGCGTTTTGAGCCGATACCCCGAAGTCCAATCAGTCGGCTTCGTTCAAGATTTTATTCGAAAAATCTAGCAACTCTTTGCATTTGTCTGTCAAAAATAACTCGATTAACAACTTCTCCCATCACAGTGAAAGTTCTGGAGTCGCTCGAGACTTAGATTGCTGGGCGTTTCGAGCCGATACCCCGAAGTTCAATCAGTCGGCTTCGTTCAAGATTCTATTAGAAAAATCTTGTAATTCTTTGCATTAGTCTGTCAAAATTAACTCGATTAACAACTTCTCCCATCACAGTGAATTTTCTGGAGTCGCTCGGGACTCAGATTGCTGGGCGTTTTGAGCCGATACCCCGAAGTTCAATTAGTCGGCTTCGTTCAAGATTCTATTCGAAAAATCTAGCAATTCTTTGCATTAGTCTGTCAAAAATAACTCGATTAACAACTTCTCCCATCACAGTGAATGTTCTGGAGTCGCTCGGGACTCAGATTGCTGGGCGTTTCGAGCCGATACCCCGAAGTTCAATCAGTCGGCTTCGTTCAAGATTCTATTCGAAAAATCTAGCAATACTTTGCATTAGTCTGTCAAAAATAACTCCATTAACAACTTCTCCCATCACAGTGAATGTTCTGGAGTCGCTCGAGAATCAGATTGCTGGGCGTTTCGAACCGATACCCGGAAGTTCAATCAGTCGGCTTCGTTCAAGATTCTATTCGAAAAATCTTGTAATTCTTTGCATTAGTCTGTCAAAAATAACTCGATTAACAACTTCTGCCATCACAGTGAATGTTCTGGAGTCGCTCGAGACTCAGATTGCTGGGCGTTTTGAGCCGATACCCCGAAATTCAACCAGTCGGCTTCGTTCAAGATTCTATTCAAAAAATCTAGCAATTCTTTGCATTAGTCTGTCAAAAATAACTCGATTATCAACTTCTGCCGTCACAGTGAATGTTCTGGAGTTGCTCGAGACTCAGATTGCTTGGCGTTTCGAGCCGATACCCCGAAGTTCAATCAGTCGGCTTCGTTCAAGATTCTATTCGAAAAATCTTGTAATTCTTTGCATTAGTCTGTCAAAATTAACTCGATTAACAACTTCTCCCATCACAGTGAATGTTCTGGAGTCGCTCGAGACTCAGATTGCTGGGCGTTTTGAGCCGATACCCCGAAGGTCAATCAGTCGGCTTCGTTCAAGATTCTATTCGAAAAATCTAGCAATTCTTTGCATTAGTCTGTCAAAAATAACTCGATTAACAACTTCTCCCATCACAGTGAATGTTCTGGAATCGCTCGAGACTTAGATTGCTGGGCGTTTCGAGCGGATACCCCGAAGTTCAATCAGTCGGCTTCGTTCAAGATTCTATTCAAAAAATCTAGCAATTCTTTGCATTAGTCTGTCAAAAATAACTCGATTAACAACTTCTCCCATCACAGTGAATGTTCTGGAGTCGCTCGGGACTCAGATTGCTTGGCGTTTCGAGCGGATACCCCGAAGTTCAATCAGTCGACTTCGTTCAAGATTCTATTCAAAAAATCTAGCAATTCTTTGCTTTAGTCTGTCAAAAATAACTCGATTAACAACTTCTCCCATCACAGTGAATGTTCTGGAGTCGCTCGGGACTCAGATTGCTGGGCGTTATGAGCCGATACCCCGAAGTTCAATCAGTCGGCTTCGTTCAAGATTCTATTCGAAAAATCTAGCAATTCTTTGCATTAGTCTGTCAAAAATAACTCGATTAACAACTTCTCCCATCACAGTGAATGTTTTGGAGTCGCTCGATACTCAGATTGCTGGGCGTTTCGAGCCGATACCCCGAAGTTCAACCAGTCGGCTTCGTTCAAGATTCTATTCGAAAAATCTGGCAATTCTTTGCATTAGTCTGTCAAAAATAACTCGATTAACAACTTCTCCCATCACAGTGAATGTTCTGGAGTCGCTCGGGACTCAGATTACTGGGCGTTTTGAGCCGATACCCCGTAGTTCAATCAGACGGCTTCGTTCAAGATTCTATTCAAAAAATCTAGCAATTCTTTGCATTAGTCTGTCAAAAATAACTCGATTAACAACTTCTGCCATAACAGTGAATGTTCTGGAGTCGCTCGGGACTCAGATTGCTGGGCGTTTTGAGCCGATACCCCGAAATTCAATCAGTGGCCTTCGTTCAAGATTCTATTCGAAAAATCAAGCAATTCTTTGCATTAGACTGTCAAAAATAACTCGACTAACAACTTCTCCCATCACAGTTAATGTTCTGGAGTCGCTCGAGACTCAGATTGCTGGGCGTTTCGAGCCGATACCCCGAAGTTCAATCAGTCGGCTTCGTTCAAGATTCTATTCGAAAAATCTGGCAATTCTTTGCATTAGTCTGTCAAAAATAACTCGATTAACAACTTCTCCCATCACAGTGAATGTTCTGGAGTCGCTCGGGACTCAGATTACTGGGCGTTTTGAGCCGATACCCCGTAGTTCAATCAGACGGCTTCGTTCAAGATTCTATTCAAAAAATCTAGCAATTCTTTGCATTAGTCTGTCAAAAATAACTCGATTAACAACTTCTGCCATAACAGTGAATGTTCTGGAGTCGCTCGGGACTCAGATTGCTGGGCGTTTTGAGCCGATACCCCGAAATTCAATCAGTGGCCTTCGTTCAAGATTCTATTCGAAAAATCAAGCAATTCTTTGCATTAGACTGTCAAAAATAACTCGACTAACAACTTCTCCCATCACAGTTAATGTTCTGGAGTCGCTCGAGACTCAGATTGCTGGGCGTTTCGAGCCGATACCCCGAAGTTCAATCAGTCGGCTTCGTTCAAGATTCTATTCGAAAAATCTTGTAATTCTTTGCATTAGTCTGTCAAAATTAACTCGATTAACAACTTCTCCCATCACAGTGAATGTTCTGGAGTCGCTCGAGACTCAGATTGCTGGGCGTTTTGAGCCGATACCCCGAAGGTCAATCAGTCGGCTTCGTTCAAGATTCTATTCGAAAAATCTAGCAATTCTTTGCATTAGTCTGTCAAAAATAACTCGATTAACAACTTCTCCCATCACAGTGAATGTTCTGGAATCGCTCGAGACTTAGATTGCTGGGCGTTTCGAGCGGATACCCCGAAGTTCAATCAGTCGGCTTCGTTCAAGATTCTATTCAAAAAATCTAGCAATTCTTTGCATTAGTCTGTCAAAAATAACTCGATTAACAACTTCTCCCATCACAGTGAATGTTCTGGAGTCGCTCGGGACTCAGATTGCTTGGCGTTTCGAGCGGATACCCCGAAGTTCAATCAGTCGACTTCGTTCAAGATTCTATTCAAAAAATCTAGCAATTCTTTGCTTTAGTCTGTCAAAAATAACTCGATTAACAACTTCTCCCATCACAGTGAATGTTCTGGAGTCGCTCGGGACTCAGATTGCTGGGCGTTATGAGCCGATACCCCGAAGTTCAATCAGTCGGCTTCGTTCAAGATTCTATTCGAAAAATCTAGCAATTCTTTGCATTAGTCTGTCAAAAATAACTCGATTAACAACTTCTCCCATCACAGTGAATGTTTTGGAGTCGCTCGATACTCAGATTGCTGGGCGTTTCGAGCCGATACCCCGAAGTTCAACCAGTCGGCTTCGTTCAAGATTCTATTCGAAAAATCTGGCAATTCTTTGCATTAGTCTGTCAAAAATAACTCGATTAACAACTTCTCCCATCACAGTGAATGTTCTGGAGTCGCTCGGGACTCAGATTACTGGGCGTTTTGAGCCGATACCCCGTAGTTCAATCAGACGGCTTCGTTCAAGATTCTATTCAAAAAATCTAGCAATTCTTTGCATTAGTCTGTCAAAAATAACTCGATTAACAACTTCTGCCATAACAGT
Organism: Canna indica; assembly: GCA_034359265.1. Lineage (NCBI taxonomy): Eukaryota > Viridiplantae > Streptophyta > Magnoliopsida > Zingiberales > Cannaceae > Canna > Canna indica. Next base: position 45,148,068 of record CP136896.1, read on the forward strand.
GAATGTTCTGGAGTCGCTCGGGACTCAGATTGCTGGGCGTTTTGAGCCGATACCCCGAAATTCAATCAGTGGCCTTCGTTCAAGATTCTATTCGAAAAATCAAGCAATTCTTTGCATTAGACTGTCAAAAATAACTCGACTAACAACTTCTCCCATCACAGTTAATGTTCTGGAGTCGCTCGAGACTCAGATTGCTGGGCGTTTCGAGCCGATACCCCGAAGTTCAATCAGTCGGCTTCGTTCAAGATTCTATTCGAAAAATCTTGTAATTCTTTGCATTAGTCTGTCAAAATTAACTCGATTAACAACTTCTCCCATCACAGTGAATGTTCTGGAGTCGCTCGAGACTCAGATTGCTGGGCGTTTTGAGCCGATACCCCGAAGGTCAATCAGTCGGCTTCGTTCAAGATTCTATTCGAAAAATCTAGCAATTCTTTGCATTAGTCTGTCAAAAATAACTCGATTAACAACTTCTCCCATCACAGTGAATGTTCTGGAATCGCTCGAGACTTAGATTGCTGGGCGTTTCGAGCGGATACCCCGAAGTTCAATCAGTCGGCTTCGTTCAAGATTCTATTCAAAAAATCTAGCAATTCTTTGCATTAGTCTGTCAAAAATAACTCGATTAACAACTACTCCCATCACAGTGAATGTTCTGGAGTCGCTCGGGACTCAGATTGCTGGGCGTTTTGAGCCGATACCCCGAAGTTCAATCAGTCGGCTTCGTTCAAGATTCTATTCGAAAAATCTAGAATTCTTTGCATTAGTCTGTCAAAAATAACTCGATTAACAAATTCTCCCATCACAGTGAATGTTTTGGAGTCGCTCGATACTCAGATTGCTTGGCGTTTCGAGCCGATACCCCGAAGTTCAACCAGTCGGCTTCGTTCAAGATTCTATTCGAAAAATCTGGCAATTCTTTGCATTAGTCTGTCAAAAATAACTCGATTAACAACTTCTCCCATCACAGTGAATGTTCTGGAGTCGCTCGGGACTCAGATTACGGGGCGTTTTGAGCCGATACCTCGAAGTTCAATCAGTCGGCTTCGTTCAAGATTCTATTCAAAAAATCTAGCAATTCTTTGCATTAGTCTGTCAAAAATAACTCGATTAACAACTTCTCCCATCACAGTGAATGTTCTGGAGTCGCTCGGGACTCAGATTGCTGGGCGTTTTGAGCCGTACCCCGAAGTTCAATCAGTCGGCTTCGTTCAAGATTCTATTCGAAAAATCTAGTAATACTTTGCATTAGTCTGTCAAAAATAACTCGATTAACAACTTCTCCCATCACAGTGAATGTTCTGGAGTCGCTCGAGAATCAGATTGCTGGGCGTTTCGAACCGATACCCGGAAGTTCAATCAGTCGGCTTCGTTCAAGATTCTATTCGAAAAATCTTGTAATTCTTTGCATTAGTCTGTCAAAAATAACTCGATTAACAACTTCTCCCATCACAGTGAATGTTCTGGAGTCGCTCGAGACTCAGATTGCTGGGCGTTTTGAGCCGATACCCCGAAGTTCAACCAGTCGGCTTCGTTCAAGATTCTATTCAAAAAATCTAGCAATTCTTTGCATTAGTCTGTCAAAAATAACTCGATTATCAACTTCTGCCATCACAGTGAATGTTCTGGAGTTGCTCGAGACTCAGATTGCTGGGCGTTTCGAGCCGATACCCCGAAGTTCAATCAGTCGGCTTCGTTCAAGATTCTATTCGAAAAATCACGCAATTCTTTGCATTAGTCTGTCAAAAATAACTCGATTAACAACTTCTCCCATCACAGTGAATGTTCTGGAGTCGCTCGAGACTCAGATTACTGGGTGTTTCGAGCCGATACCCCGAAGTTCAATCAGTCGGCTTCGTTCAAGATTTTATTCGAAAAATCTTGTAATTCTTTGCATTAGTCTGTCAAAAATAACTCGATTAACAACTTCTCCCATCACAGTGAATGTTCTGGAGTCGCTGAGGACTCAGATTACTGAGCGTTTTGAGCCGATACCCCGAAGTCCAATCAGTCGGCTTCGTTCAAGATTTTATTCTAAAAATCTAGCAACTCTTTGCATTTATCTGTCAAAAATAACTCGATTAACAACTTCTCCCATCACAGTGAAAGTTCTGGAGTCGCTCGAGACTTAGATTGCTGGGCATTTCGAGCCGATACCCCGAAGTTCAATCAGTCGGCTTCGTTCAAGATTCTATTAGAAAAATCTTATAATACTTTGCATTAGTCTGTCAAAATTAACTCGATTAACAACTTCTCCCATCACAGTGAATGTTCTGGAGTCGCTCGGGACTCAGATTGCTGGGCGTTTTGAGCCGATACCCCGAAGTTCAATTAGTCGGGTTCGTTCAAGATTTCATTCGAAAAATCTAGCAATTCTTTGCATTAGTCTGTCAAAAATAACTCGATTAACAACTTCTCCCATCACAGTGAATGTTCTGGAGTCGCTCGGGACTCAGATTGCTGGGCGTTTTGAGCCGATACCCCGAAGTTCAATCAGTCGGCTTCGTTCAAGATTCTATTCAAAAAATCTAGCAATACTTTGCATTAGTCTGTCAAAAATAACTCGATTAACAACTTCTCCCATCACAGTGAATGTTCTGGAGTCGCTCGAGAATCAGATTGCTGGGCGTTTCGAACCGATACCCGGAAGTTCAATCAGTCGGCTTCGTTCAAGATTCTATTCGAAAAATCTTGTAATTCTTTGTATTAGTCTGTCAAAAATAACTCGATTAACAACTTCTCCCATCACAGTGAATGTTCTGGAGTCGCTCGAGACTCAGATTGCTGGGCGTTTTGAGCCGATACCCCGAAGTTCAACCAGTCGGCTTCGTTCAAGATTCTATTCAAAAAATCTAGCAATTCTTTGCATTAGTCTGTCAAAAATAACTCGATTATCAACTTCTGCCATCACAGTGAATGTTCTGGAGTTGCTCGAGACTTAGATTGCTGGGCGTTTCGAGCCGATACCCCGAAGTTCAATCAGTCGGCTTCGTTCAAGATTCTATTCGAAAAATCACGCAATTCTTTGCATTAGTCTGTCAAAAATAACTCGATTAACAACTTCTCCCATCACAGTGAATGTTCTGGAGTCGCTCGAGACTCAGATTACTGGGCGTTTCGAGCCGATACCCCGAAGTTCAATCAGTCGGCTTCGTTCAAGATTTTATTCGAAAAATCTTGTAATTCTTTGCATTAGTCTATCAAAAATAACTCGATTAACAACTTCTCCCATCACAGTGAATGTTCTGGAGTCGCTGGGGACTCAGATTACTGGGCGTTTTGAGCCGATACCCCGAAGTTCAACCAGTCGGCTTCGTTCAAGATTCTATTCAAAAAATCTAGCAATTCTTTGCATTAGTCTGTCAAAAATAACTCGATTATCAACTTCTGCCATCACAGTGAATGTTCTGGAGTTGCTCGAGACTTAGATTGCTGGGCGTTTCGAGCCGATACCCCGAAGTTCAATCAGTCGGCTTCGTTCAAGATTCTATTCGAAAAATCACGCAATTCTTTGCATTAGTCTGTCAAAAATAACTCGATTAACAACTTCTCCCATCACAGTGAATGTTCTGGAGTCGCTCGAGACTCAGATTACTGGGCGTTTCGAGCCGATACCCCGAAGTTCAATCAGTCGGCTTCGTTCAAGATTTTATTCGAAAAATCTTGTAATTCTTTGCATTAGTCTATCAAAAATAACTCGATTAACAACTTCTCCCATCACAGTGAATGTTCTGGAGTCGCTGGGGACTCAGATTACTGGGCGTTTTGAGCCGATACCCCGAAGTCCAATCAGTCGGCTTCGTTCAAGATTTTATTCGAAAAATCTAGCAACTCTTTGCATTTGTCTGTCAAAAATAACTCGATTAACAACTTCTCCCATCACAGTGAAAGTTCTGGAGTCGCTCGAGACTTAGATTGCTGGGCGTTTCGAGCCGATACCCCGAAGTTCAATCAGTCGGCTTCGTTCAAGATTCTATTAGAAAAATCATGTAATTCTTTGCATTAGTCTGTCAAAATTAACTCGATTAACAACTTCTCCCATCACAGTGAATGTTCTGGAGTCGCTCGGGACTCAGATTGTTGGGCGTTTTGAGCCGATACCCCGAAGTTCAATTAGTCGGCTTCGTTCAAGATTCTATTCGAAAAATCTAGCAATTCTTTGCATTAGTCTGTCAAAAATAACTCGATTAACAACTTCTCCCATCACAGTGAATGTTCTGGAGTCGCTCGGGACTCAGATTGCTGGGCGTTTTGAGCCGATACCCCGAAGTTCAATCAGTCGGCTTCGTTCAAGATTCTATTCGAAAAATCTAGCAATACTTTGCATTAGTCTGTCAAAAATAACTCGATTAACAACTTCTCCCATCACAGTGAATGTTCTGGAGTCGCTCGAGAATCAGATTGCTGGGCGTTTCGAACCGATACCCGGAAGTTCAATCAGTCGGCTTCGTTCAAGATTCTATTCGAAAAATCTTGTAATTCTTTGCATTAGTCTGTCAAAAATAACTCGATTAACAACTTCTCCCATCACAGTGAATGTTCTGGAGTCGCTCGAGGCTCAGATTGCTGGGCGTTTTGAGCCGATACCCCGAAGTTCAACCAGTCGGCTTCGTTCAAGATTCTATTCAAAAAATCTAGCAATTCTTTGCATTAGTCTGTCAAAAATAACTCGATTATCAACTTCTGCCGTCACAGTGAATGTTCTGGAGTTGCTCGAGACTCAGATTGCTTGGCGTTACGAGCCGATACCCCGAAGTTCAATCAGTCGGCTTCGTGCAAGATTCTATTCGAAAAATCACGCAATTCTTTGCATTAGTCTGTCAAAAATAACTCGATTAACAACTTCTCCCATCACAGTGAATGTTCTGGAGTCGCTCGAGACTCAGATTACTGGGCGTTTCGAGCCGATACCCCGAAGTTCAATCAGTCGGCTTCGTTCAAGATTTTATTCGAAAAATCTTGTAATTCTTTGCATTAGTCTATCAAAAATAACTCGATTAACAACTTCTCCCATCACAGTGAATGTTCTGGAGTCGCTGGGGACTCAGATTACTGGGCGTTTTGAGCCGATACCCCGAAGTCCAATCAGTCGGCTTCGTTCAAGATTTTATTCGAAAAATCTAGCAACTCTTTGCATTTGTCTGTCAAAAATAACTCGATTAACAACTTCTCCCATCACAGTGAAAGTTCTGGAGTCGCTCGAGACTCAGATTGCTGGGCGTTTTGAGCCGATACCCCGAAGTTCAATTAGTCGTCTTCGTTCAAGATTCTATTCAAAAAATCTAGCAATTCTTTGCATTAGTCTGTCAAAAATAACACGATTAACAACTTCTCCCATCACAGTGAATGTTCTGGAGTCGCTCGGGACTCAGATTGCTGGGCGTTTTGAGCCGATACCCCGAAGTTCAATCAGTCGGCTTCGTTCAAGATTCTATTCGAAAAATCTAGCAATTCTTTGCATTTGTCTTTCAAAAATAACTCGATTAACAACTTCTCCCATCACAGTGAATGTTCTGGAGTCGCTCGAGACTCAGATTGCTGGGCGTTTTGAGCCGATACCCCGAAGGTCAATCAGTCGGCTTCGTTCAAGATTCTATTCGAAAAATCAAGCAATTCTTTGCATTAGTCTGTCAAAAATAACTCGATTAACAACTTCTCCCATCAAAGTGAATGTTCTGGAGTCGCTCGAGACTCAGATTGCTGGGCGTTTCGAGCCGATACCCCAAAGTTCAATCAGTCGGCTTCGTTCAAGATTTTATTCGAAAAATCTAGCAATTCTTTGCATTTGTCTTTCAAAAATAACTCGATTAACAACTTCTCCCATCACAGTGAATGTTCTGGAGTCGCTCGAGACTCAGATTACTGGGTGTTTCGAGCCGATACCCCGAAGTTCAATCAGTCGGCTTCGCTCAAGATTCTATTCGAAAAATCTTGTAATTCTTTGCATTAGTCTGTCAAAATTAACTCGATTAACAACTTCTCCCATCACAGTGAATGTTCTGGAGTCGCTCGACACTCAGATTGCTGGGCGTTTCGAGCCGATACCCCGAAGTTCAATCAGTCGGCTTCGTTCAAGATTTTATTCGAAAAATCTAGCAATTCTTTGCATTTGTCTTTCAAAAATAACTCGATTAACAACTTCTCCCATCACAGTGAATGTTCTGGAGTCGCTCGAGACTCAGATTACTGGGTGTTTCGAGCCGATACCCCGAAGTTCAATCAGTCGGCTTCGCTCAAGATTCTATTCGAAAAATCTTGTAATTCTTTGCATTAGTCTGTCAAAATTAACTCGATTAACAACTTCTCCCATCACAGTGAATGTTCTGGAGTCGCTCGGGACTCAGATTGCTGGGCGTTTTGAGCCGATACCCCGAAGTTCAATCAGTCGGCTTCGTTCAAGATTCTATTCGAAAAATCTAGCAATTCTTTGCATTAGTCTGTCAAAAATAACTCGATTAACAACTTCTCCCATCACAGTGAAAGTTCTGGAGTCGCTCGAGACTTAGATTGCTCGGCGTTTCGAGCCGATACCCCGAAGTTCAATCAGTCGGCTTCGTTCAAGATTCTATTAGAAAAATCTTGTAATTCTTTGCATTAGTCTGTCAAAATTAACTCGATTAACAACTTCTCCCATCACAGTGAATGTTCTGGAGTCGCTCGGGACTCAGATTGCTGGGCGTTTTGAGCCGATACCCCGAAGTTCAATCAGTCGGCTTCGTTCAAGATTCTATTCGATAAATCTAGCAATTCTTTGCATTAGTCTGTCAAAAATAACTCGATTAACAACTTCTCCCATCACAGTGAATGTTCTGGAGTCGCTGGGGACTCAGATTACTGGGCGTTTTGAGCCGATACCCCGAAGTCCAATCAGTCGGCTTCGTTCAAGATTTTATTCGAAAAATCTAGCAACTCTTTGCATTTGTCTGTCAAAAATAACTCGATTAACAACTTCTCCCATCACAGTGAAAGTTCTGGAGTCGCTCGAGACTTAGATTGCTGGGCGTTTCGAGCCGATACCCCGAAGTTCAATTAGTCGGCTTCGTTCAAGATTCTATTCGAAAAATCACGCAATTCTTTGCATTAGTCTGTCAAAAATAACTCGATTAACAACTTCTCCCATCACAGTGAATGTTCTGGAGTCGCTCGAGACTCAGATTACTGGGCGTTTCGAGCCGATACCCCGAAGTTCAATCAGTCGGCTTCGTTCAAGATTTTATTCGAAAAATCTTGTAATTCTTTGCATTAGTCTGTCAAAAATAACTCGATTAACAACTTCTCCCATCACAGTGAATGTTCTGGAGTCGCTGGGGACTCAGATTACTGGGCGTTTTGAGCCGATACCCCGAAGTCCAATCAGTCGGCTTCGTTCAAGATTTTATTCGAAAAATCTAGCAACTCTTTGCATTTGTCTGTCAAAAATAACTCGATTAACAACTTCTCCCATCACAGTGAAAGTTCTGGAGTCGCTCGAGACTTAGATTGCTGGGCGTTTCGAGCCGATACCCCGAAGTTCAATCAGTCGGCTTCGTTCAAGATACTATTAGAAAAATCTTGTAATTCTTTGCATTAGTCTGTCAAAATTAACTCGATTAACAACTTCTCCCATCACAGTGAATGTTCTGGAGTCGCCCGGGACTCAGATTGCTGGGCGTTTTGAGCCGATACCCCGAAGTTCAATTAGTCGGCTTCGTTCAAGATTCTATTCGAAAAATCTAGCAATTCTTTGCATTAGTCTGTCAAAAATAACTCGATTAACAACTTCTCCCATCACAGTGAATGTTCTGGAGTCGCTCGGGACTCAGATTGCTGGGCGTTTTGAACCGATACCCCGAAGTTCAATCAGTCGGCTTCGTTCAAGATTCTATTCGAAAAATCTAGCAATTCTTTGCATTTGTCTTTCAAAAATTACTCGATTAACAACTTCTCCCATCACAGTGAATGTTCTGGAGTCGCTCGAGACTCAGATTGCTGGGCGTTTCGTGCCGATACCCCGAAGTTCAATAAGTCGGCTTCGTTCAAGATTCTATTCGAAAAATCTAGCAATTCTTTGCATTAGTCTGTCAAAAATAACTCGATTAACAACTTCTCCCATCACAGTGAATGTTCTGGAGTCGCTCGGGACTCAGATTGCTGGGCGTTTTGAGCCGATACCCCGAAGTTCAATCAGTCGACTTCGTTCAAGATTCTATTCAAAAAATCTAGCAATTCTTTGCATTAGTCTGTCAAAAATAACTCGATTGACAACTTCTGCCATCACAATGAATGTTCTGGAGTCGCTCGGGACTCAGATTGCTGGGCGTTTTGAGCCGATACCCCGAAATTCAATCAGTGGGCTTCGTTCAAGATTCTATTCGAAAAATCAAGCAATTCTTTGCATTAGTCTGTCAAAAATAACTCGATTAACAACTTCTCCCATCACAGTGAATGTTCTGGAGTCGCTCGAGACTCAGATTGCTGGGCGTTTCGAGCCGATACCCCGAAGTTCAATCAGTCGGCTTCGTTCAAGATTTTATTCGAAAAATCTAGCAATTCTTTGCATTTGTCTTTCAAAAATAACTCGATTAACAACTTCTCCCATCACAGTGAATGTTCTGGAGTCGCTCGAGACTCAGATTACTGGGTGTTTCGAGCCGATACCCCGAAGTTCAATCAGTCGGCTTCGCTCAAGATTCTATTCGAAAAATCTTGTAATTCTTTGCATTAGTCTGTCAAAATTAACTCGATTAACAACTTCTCCCATCACAGTGAATGTTCTGGAGTCGCTCGGGACTCAGATTGCTGGGCGTTTTGAGCCGATACCCCGAAGTTCAATCAGTCGGCTTCGTTCAAGATTCTATTCGAAAAATCTAGCAATTCTTTGCATTAGTGTGTCAAAAATAACTCGATTAACAACTTCTCCCATCACAGTGAAAGTTCTGGAGTCGCTCGAGACTTAGATTGCTAGGCGTTTCGAGCCGATACCCCGAAGTTCAATCAGTCGGCTTCGTTCAAGATTCTATTAGAAAAATCTTGTAATTCTTTGCATTAGTCTGTCAAAATTAACTCGATTAACAACTTCTCCCATCACAGTGAATGTTCTGGAGTCGCTCGGGACTCAGATTGCTGGGCGTTTTGAGCCGATACCCCGAAGTTCAATCAGTCGGCTTCGTTCAAGATTCTATTCGATAAATCTAGCAATTCTTTGCATTAGTCTGTCAAAAATAACTCGATTAACAACTTCTCCCATCACAGTGAATGTTCTGGAGTCGCTCGGGACTCAGATTGCTGGGCGTTTTGAGCCGATACCCCGAAGTTCAATCAGTCGGCTTCGTTCAAGATTCTATTCGAAAAATCTAGCAATTCTTTGCATTAGTCTGTCAAAAATAACTCGATTAACAACTTCTCCCATCACAGTGAATGTTTTGGAGTCGCTCAATACTCAGATTGCTGGTCGTTTCGAGCCGATACCCCGAAGTTCAACCAGTCGGCTTCGTTCAAGATTCTATTCGAAAAATCTGGCAATTCTTTGCATTAGTCTATCAAAAATAACTCGATTAACAACTTCTCCCATCACAGTGAATGTTCTGGAGTCGCTCGGGACTCAGATTATTGGGCGTTTTGAGCCGATACCCCGAAGTTCAATTAGTGGGCTTCGTTCAAGATTCTATTAAAAAATCTAGCAATTCTTTGCATTAGTCTGTCAAAAATAACTCCTTTATCAACTTCTGCCATCACAGTGAATGTTCTGGAGTCGCTCGGGACTCATATTGCTGGGCGTTTTGAGCCGATACCCCGAAGTTCAATTAGTGGGCTTCGTTCAAGATTCTATTCGAAAAATCACGCAATTGTTTGCATTAGTCTGTCAAAAATAACTCGATTAACAACTTCTCCCATCACAGTGAATGTTCTGGAGTCGCTCGAGACTCAGATTCTGGGCATTTCAAGCCGATACCCCGAAGATCAACCAGTCGGCTTCGTTCAAGATTTTATTCGAAAAATCTTGTAATTCTTTGCATTAGTCTGTCAAAAATAACTCGATTAACAACTTCTCCCATCACAGTGAATGTTCTGGAGTCGCTGGGGACTCAGATTACTGGGCGTTTTGAGCCGATACCCCGAAGTCCAATCAGTCGGCTTCGTTCAAGATTTTATTCGAAAAATCTAGCAACTCTTTGCATTTGTCTGTCAAAAATAACTCGATTAACAACTTCTCCCATCACAGTGAAAGTTCTGGAGTCGCTCGAGACTTAGATTGCTGGGCGTTTCGAGCCGATACCCCGAAGTTCAATTAGTCGGCTTCGTTCAAGATTCTATTCGAAAAATCACGCAATTCTTTGCATTAGTCTGTCAAAAATAACTCGATTAACAACTTCTCCCATCACAGTGAATGTTCTGGAGTCGCTCGAGACTCAGATTACTGGGCGTTTCGAGCCGATACCCCGAAGTTCAATCAGTCGGCTTCGTTCAAGATTTTATTCGAAAAATCTTGTAATTCTTTGCATTAGTCTGTCAAAAATAACTCGATTAACAACTTCTCCCATCACAGTGAATGTTCTGGAGTCGCTGGGGACTCAGATTACTGGGCGTTTTGAGCCGATACCCCGAAGTCCAATCAGTCGGCTTCGTTCAAGATTTTATTCGAAAAATCTAGCAACTCTTTGCATTTGTCTGTCAAAAATAACTCGATTAACAACTTCTCCCATCACAGTGAAAGTTCTGGAGTCGCTCGAGACTTAGATTGCTGGGCGTTTCGAGCCGATACCCCGAAGTTCAATCAGTCGGCTTCGTTCAAGATACTATTAGAAAAATCTTGTAATTCTTTGCATTAGTCTGTCAAAATTAACTCGATTAACAACTTCTCCCATCACAGTGAATGTTCTGGAGTCGCCCGGGACTCAGATTGCTGGGCGTTTTGAGCCGATACCCCGAAGTTCAATTAGTCGGCTTCGTTCAAGATTCTATTCGAAAAATCTAGCAATTCTTTGCATTAGTCTGTCAAAAATAACTCGATTAACAACTTCTCCCATCACAGTGAATGTTCTGGAGTCGCTCGGGACTCAGATTGCTGGGCGTTTTGAACCGATACCCCGAAGTTCAATCAGTCGGCTTCGTTCAAGATTCTATTCGAAAAATCTAGCAATTCTTTGCATTTGTCTTTCAAAAATTACTCGATTAACAACTTCTCCCATCACAGTGAATGTTCTGGAGTCGCTCGAGACTCAGATTGCTGGGCGTTTCGTGCCGATACCCCGAAGTTCAATAAGTCGGCTTCGTTCAAGATTCTATTCGAAAAATCTAGCAATTCTTTGCATTAGTCTGTCAAAAATAACTCGATTAACAACTTCTCCCATCACAGTGAATGTTCTGGAGTCGCTCGGGACTCAGATTGCTGGGCGTTTTGAGCCGATACCCCGAAGTTCAATCAGTCGACTTCGTTCAAGATTCTATTCAAAAAATCTAGCAATTCTTTGCATTAGTCTGTCAAAAATAACTCGATTGACAACTTCTGCCATCACAATGAATGTTCTGGAGTCGCTCGGGACTCAGATTGCTGGGCGTTTTGAGCCGATACCCCGAAATTCAATCAGTGGGCTTCGTTCAAGATTCTATTCGAAAAATCAAGCAATTCTTTGCATTAGTCTGTCAAAAATAACTCGATTAACAACTTCTCCCATCACAGTGAATGTTCTGGAGTCGCTCGAGACTCAGATTGCTGGGCGTTTCGAGCCGATACCCCGAAGTTCAATCAGTCGGCTTCGCTCAAGATTCTATTCGAAAAATCTTGTAATTCTTTGCATTAGTCTGTCAAAATTAACTCGATTAACAACTTCTCCCATCACAGTGAATGTTCTGGAGTCGCTCGGGACTCAGATTGCTGGGCGTTTTGAGCCGATACCCCGAAGTTCAATCAGTCGGCTTCGTTCAAGATTCTATTCGAAAAATCTAGCAATTCTTTGCATTAGTGTGTCAAAAATAACTCGATTAACAACTTCTCCCATCACAGTGAAAGTTCTGGAGTCGCTCGAGACTTAGATTGCTAGGCGTTTCGAGCCGATACCCCGAAGTTCAATCAGTCGGCTTCGTTCAAGATTCTATTAGAAAAATCTTGTAATTCTTTGCATTAGTCTGTCAAAATTAACTCGATTAACAACTTCTCCCATCACAGTGAATGTTCTGGAGTCGCTCGGGACTCAGATTGCTGGGCGTTTTGAGCCGATACCCCGAAGTTCAATCAGTCGGCTTCGTTCAAGATTCTATTCGATAAATCTAGCAATTCTTTGCATTAGTCTGTCAAAAATAACTCGATTAACAACTTCTCCCATCACAGTGAATGTTCTGGAGTCGCTCGGGACTCAGATTGCTGGGCGTTTTGAGCCGATACCCCGAAGTTCAATCAGTCGGCTTCGTTCAAGATTCTATTCGAAAAATCTAGCAATTCTTTGCATTAGTCTGTCAAAAATAACTCGATTAACAACTTCTCCCATCACAGTGAATGTTTTGGAGTCGCTCAATACTCAGATTGCTGGTCGTTTCGAGCCGATACCCCGAAGTTCAACCAGTCGGCTTCGTTCAAGATTCTATTCGAAAAATCTGGCAATTCTTTGCATTAGTCTATCAAAAATAACTCGATTAACAACTTCTCCCATCACAGTGAATGTTCTGGAGTCGCTCGGGACTCAGATTATTGGGCGTTTTGAGCCGATACCCCGAAGTTCAATTAGTGGGCTTCGTTCAAGATTCTATTAAAAAATCTAGCAATTCTTTGCATTAGTCTGTCAAAAATAACTCCTTTATCAACTTCTGCCATCACAGTGAATGTTCTGGAGTCGCTCGGGACTCATATTGCTGGGCGTTTTGAGCCGATACCCCGAAGTTCAATTAGTGGGCTTCGTTCAAGATTCTATTCGAAAAATCACGCAATTGTTTGCATTAGTCTGTCAAAAATAACTCGATTAACAACTTCTCCCATCACAGTGAATGTTCTGGAGTCGCTCGAGACTCAGATTCTGGGCATTTCAAGCCGATACCCCGAAGATCAACCAGTCGGCTTCGTTCAAGATTCTATTCGAAAAATCTAGCAATTCTTTGCATTAGTCTGTCAAAAATAACTCGATTAACAACTTCTCCCATCACAGTGAATGTTCTGGAGTCGCTGGGGACTCAGATTGATGGGCGTTTTGAGCCGATACCCCGAAGATCAACCAGTCGGCTTCGTTCAAGATTCTATTCGAAAAATCTAGCAATTCTTTGCATTAGTCTGTCAAAAATAACTCGATTAACAACTTCTCCCATCACAGTGAATGTTCTGGAGTCGCTCGGGACTCAGATTGCTGGGCGTTTTGAGCCAATACCCCGAAGTTCAATCAGTCGGCTTCGTTCAAGATTCTATTCGAAAAATCTAGCAATTCTTTGCATTAGTCTGTCAAAAATAACTCGATTAACAACTTCTGCCATCACAGTGAATGTTCTGGAGTCGCTCGGGACTCAGATTGCTGGGCGTTTTGAGCCGATACCCCGAAGTTCAATCAGTCGGCTTCGTTCAAGATTCTATTCGAATAATCTAGCAATACTTTGCATTAGTTTGTCAAAAATAACTCGATTAACAACTTCTCCCATCACAGTGAATGTTCTGGAGTCGCTCGAGAATCAGATTGCTGGGCGTTTCGAACCGATACCCGGAAGTTCAATCAGTCGGCTTCGTTCAAGATTCTATTCGAAAAATCTTGTAATTCTTTGCATTAGTCTGTCAAAAATAACTCGATTAACAACTTCTCCCATCACAGTGAATGTTCTGGAGTCGCTCGAGACTCAGATTGCTGGGCGTTTTGAGCCGATACCCCGAAGTTCAACCAGTCGGCTTCGTTCAAGATTCTATTCAAAAAATCTAGCAATTCTTTGCATTAGTCTGTAAAAAATAACTCGATTATCAACTTCTGCCATCACAGTGAATGTTTTGGAGTTGCTCGAGACTCAGATTGCTGGGCGTTTCGAGCCGATACCCCGAAGTTCAATCAGTCGGCTTCGTTCAAGATTCTATTCGAAAAATCACGCAATTCTTTGCATTAGTCTGTCAAAAATAACTCGATTAACAACTTCTCCCATCACAGTGAATGTTCTGGAGTCGCTCGAGACTCAGATTACTGGGCGTTTCGAGCCGATACCCCGAAGTTCAATCAGTCGGCTTCGTTCAAGATTTTATTCGAAAAATCTTGTAATTCTTTGCATTAGTCTGTCAAAAATAACTCGATTAACAACTTCTCCCATCACAGTGAATGTTCTGGAGTCGCTGGGGACTCAGATTACTGGGCGTTTTGAGCCGATACCCCAAAGTCCAATCAGTCGGCTTCGTTCAAGATTTTATTCGAAAAATCTAGCAATTCTTTGCATTTGTCTGTCAAAAATAACTCGATTAACAACTTCTCCCATCACAGTGAATGTTCTGGAGTCGCTCGAGACTCAGATTGCTGGGCGTTTCGAGCCGATACCCCGAATTCAATCAGTCGGCTTTGTTCAAGATTCTATTCAAAAATCTAGCAATTCTTTGCATTAGTCTGTCAAAAATAACTCCATTATCAACTTCTGCCATCACAGTGAATGTTCTGGAGTCGCTCGGGACTCATATTGCTGGGCGTTTTGAGCCGATACCCCGAAGTTCAATTAGTGGGCTTCGTTCAAGATTCTATTCGAAAAATCACGCAATTCTTTGCATTTGCCTTTCAAAAATAACTCGATTAACAACTTCTCCCATCACAGTGAATGTTCTGGAGTCGCTCGAGACTCAGATTACTGGGTGTTTCGAGCCGATACCCCGAAGTTCAATCAGTCGGCTTCGCTCAAGATTCTATTCGAAAAATCTTGTAATTCTTTGCATTAGTGTGTCAAAATTAACTCGATTAACAACTTCTCCCATCACAGTGAATGTTCTGGAGTCGCTCGGGACTCAGATTGCTGGGCGTTTTGAGCCGATACCCCGAAGTTCAATCAGTCGGCTTCGTTCAAGATTCTATTCGAAAAATCTAGCAATTCTTTGCATTAGTCTGTCAAAAATAACTCGATTAACAACTTCTCCCATCACAGTGAAAGTTCTGGAGTCGCTCGAGACTTAGATTGCTCGGCGTTTCGAGCCGATACCCCGAAGTTCAATCAGTCGGCTTCGTTCAAGATTCTATTAGAAAAATCTTGTAATTCTTTGCATTAGTCTGTCAAAATTAACTCGATTAACAACTTCTCCCATCACAGTGAATGTTCTGGAGTCGCTCGGGACTCAGATTGCTGGGCGTTTTGAGCCGATACCCCGAAGTTCAATCAGTCGGCTTCGTTCAAGATTCTATTCGATAAATCTTGCAATTCTTTGCATTAGTCTGTCAAAAATAACTCGATTAACAACTTCTCCCATCACAGTGAATGTTCTGGAGTCGCTCGGGACTCAGATTGCTGGGCGTTTTGAGCCGATACCCCGAAGTTCAATCAGTCGACTTCGTTCAAGATTCTATTCAAAAAATCTAGCAATTCTTTGCATTAGTCTGTCAAAAATAACTCGATTGACAACTTCTGCCATCACAATGAATGTTCTGGAGTCGCTCGGGACTCAGATTGCTGGGCGTTTTGAGCCGATACCCCGAAATTCAATCAGTGGGCTTCGTTCAAGATTCTATTCGAAAAATCAAGCAATTCTTTGCATTAGTCTGTCAAAAATAACTCGATTAACAACTTCTCCCATCACAGTGAATGTTCTGGAGTCGCTCGAGAATCAGATTGCTGGGCGTTTCGAACCGATACCCGGAAGTTCAATCAGTCGGCTTCGTTCAAGATTCTATTCGAAAAATCTTGTAATTCTTTGCATTAGTCTGTCAAAAATAACTCGATTAACAACTTCTCCCATCACAGTGAATGTTCTGGAGTCGCTCGAGACTCAGATTGCTGGGCGTTTTGAGCCGATACCCCGAAGTTCAACCAGTCGGCTTCGTTCAAGATTCTATTCAAAAAATCTAGCAATTCTTTGCATTAGTCTGTAAAAAATAACTCGATTATCAACTTCTGCCATCACAGTGAATGTTTTGGAGTTGCTCGAGACTCAGATTGCTGGGCGTTTCGAGCCGATACCCCGAAGTTCAATCAGTCGGCTTCGTTCAAGATTCTATTCGAAAAATCACGCAATTCTTTGCATTAGTCTGTCAAAAATAACTCGATTAACAACTTCTCCCATCACAGTGAATGTTCTGGAGTCGCTCGAGACTCAGATTACTGGGCGTTTCGAGCCGATACCCCGAAGTTCAATCAGTCGGCTTCGTTCAAGATTTTATTCGAAAAATCTTGTAATTCTTTGCATTAGTCTGTCAAAAATAACTCGATTAACAACTTCTCCCATCACAGTGAATGTTCTGGAGTCGCTGGGGACTCAGATTACTGGGCGTTTTGAGCCGATACCCCAAAGTCCAATCAGTCGGCTTCGTTCAAGATTTTATTCGAAAAATCTAGCAATTCTTTGCATTTGTCTGTCAAAAATAACTCGATTAACAACTTCTCCCATCACAGTGAATGTTCTGGAGTCGCTCGAGACTCAGATTGCTGGGCGTTTCGAGCCGATACCCCGAATTCAATCAGTCGGCTTTGTTCAAGATTCTATTCAAAAATCTAGCAATTCTTTGCATTAGTCTGTCAAAAATAACTCCATTATCAACTTCTGCCATCACAGTGAATGTTCTGGAGTCGCTCGGGACTCATATTGCTGGGCGTTTTGAGCCGATACCCCGAAGTTCAATTAGTGGGCTTCGTTCAAGATTCTATTCGAAAAATCACGCAATTCTTTGCATTTGTCTTTCAAAAATAACTCGATTAACAACTTCTCCCATCACAGTGAATGTTCTGGAGTCGCTCGAGACTCAGATTACTGGGTGTTTCGAGCCGATACCCCGAAGTTCAATCAGTCGTCTTCGCTCAAGATTCTATTCGAAAAATCTTGTAATTCTTTTCATTAGTGTGTCAAAATTAACTCGATTAACAACTTCTCCCATCACAGTGAATGTTCTGGAGTCGCTCGGGACTCAGATTGCTGGGCGTTTTGAGCCGATACCCCGAAGTTCAATCAGTCGGCTTCGTTCAAGATTCTATTCGAAAAATCTAGCAATTCTTTGCATTAGTCTGTCAAAAATAACTCGATTAACAACTTCTCCCATCACAGTGAAAGTTCTGGAGTCGCTCGAGACTTAGATTGCTCGGCGTTTCGAGCCGATACCCCGAAGTTCAATCAGTCGGCTTCGTTCAAGATTCTATTAGAAAAATCTTGTAATTCTTTGCATTAGTCTGTCAAAATTAACTCGATTAACAACTTCTCCCATCACAGTGAATGTTCTGGAGTCGCTCGGGACTCAGATTGCTGGGCGTTTTGAGCCGATACCCCGAAGTTCAATCAGTCGGCTTCGTTCAAGATTCTATTCGATAAATCTTGCAATTCTTTGCATTAGTCTGTCAAAAATAACTCGATTAACAACTTCTCCCATCACAGTGAATGTTCTGGAGTCGCTCGGGACTCAGATTGCTGGGCGTTTTGAGCCGATACCCCGAAGTTCAATCAGTCGACTTCGTTCAAGATTCTATTCAAAAAATCTAGCAATTCTTTGCATTAGTCTGTCAAAAATAACTCGATTGACAACTTCTGCCATCACAATGAATGTTCTGGAGTCGCTCGGGACTCAGATTGCTGGGCGTTTTGAGCCGATACCCCGAAATTCAATCAGTGGGCTTCGTTCAAGATTCTATTCGAAAAATCAAGCAATTCTTTGCATTAGTCTGTCAAAAATAACTCGATTAACAACTTCTCCCATCACAGTGAATGTTCTGGAGTCGCTCGAGACTCAGATTGCTGGGCGTTTCGAGCCGATACCCCGAAGTTCAATCAGTCGGCTTCGTTCAAGATTTTATTCGGAAAATCTAGCAATTCTTTGCATTTGTCTTTCAAAAATAACTCGATTAACAACTTCTCCCATCACAGTGAATGTTCTGGAGTCGCTCGAGACTCAGATTACTGGGTGTTTCGAGCCGATACCCCGAAGTTCAATCAGTCGGCTTCGCTCAAGATTCTATTCGAAAAATCTTGTAATTCTTTGCATTAGTCTGTCAAAATTAACTCGATTAACAACTTCTCCCATCACAGTGAATGTTCTGGAGTCGCTCGGGACTCAGATTGCTGGGCGTTTTGAGCCGATACCCCGAAGTTCAATCAGTCGGCTTCGTTCAAGATTCTATTCGAAAAATCTAGCAATTCTTTGCATTAGTCTGTCAAAAATAACTCGATTAACAACTTCTCCCATCACAGTGAAAGTTCTGGAGTCGCTCGAGACTTAGATTGCTCGGCGTTTCGAGCCGATACCCCGAAGTTCAATCAGTCGGCTTCGTTCAAGATTCTATTAGAAAAATCTTGTAATTCTTTGCATTAGTCTGTCAAAATTAACTCGATTAACAACTTCTCTCATCACAGTGAATGTTCTGGAGTTGCTCGGGACTCAGATTGCTGGGCGTTTTGAGCCGATACCCCGAAGTTCAATCAGTCGGCTTCGTTCAAGATTCTATTCGATAAATCTAGCAATTCTTTGCATTAGTCTGTCAAAAATAACTCGATTAACAACTTCTCCCATCACAGTGAATGTTCTGGAGTCGCTCGAGACTCATATTGCTGGGCGTTTCGAGCCGATACCTCGAAGATCAATCAGTCGGCTTCGTTCAAGATTCTATTCGAAAAATCTAGCAATTCTTTGCATTTGTCTTTCAAAAATAACTCGATTAACAACTTCTCCCATCACAGTGAATGTTCTGGAGTCGCTCGAGACTCAGATTACTGGGTGTTTCGAGCCGATACCTCGAAGTTCAATCAGTCGGCTTCGCTCAAGATTCTATTCGAAAAATCTTGTAATTCTTTGCATTAGTCTGTCAAAATTAACTCGATTAACAACTTCTCCCATCACAGTGAATGTTCTGGAGTCGCTCGGGACTCAGATTGCTGGGCGTTTTGAGCCGATACCCCGAAGTTCAATCAGTCGGCTTCGTTCAAGATTCTATTCGAAAAATCTAGCAATTCTTTGCATTAGTCTGTCAAAAATAACTCGATTAACAACTTCTCCCATCACAGTGAAAGTTCTGGAGTCGCTCGAGACTTAGATTGCTCGGCGTTTCGAGCCGATACCCCGAAGTTCAATCAGTCGGCTTCGTTCAAGATTCTATTAGAAAAATCTTGTAATTCTTTGCATTAGTCTGTCAAAATTAACTCGATTAACAACTTCTCTCATCACAGTGAATGTTCTGGAGTTGCTCGGGACTCAGATTGCTGGGCGTTTTGAGCCGATACCCCGAAGTTCAATCAGTCGGCTTCGTTCAAGATTCTATTCGATAAATCTAGCAATTCTTTGCATTAGTCTGTCAAAAATAACTCGATTAACAACTTCTCCCATCACAGTGAATGTTCTGGAATCGCTCGAGACTCATATTGCTGGGCGTTTCGAGCCGATACCTCGAAGATCAATCAGTCGGCTTCGTTCAAGATTCTATTCGAAAAATCTAGCAATTCTTTGCATTTGTCTTTCAAAAATAACTCGATTAACAACTTCTCCCATCACAGTGAATGTTCTGGAGTCGCTCGAGACTCAGATTACTGGGTGTTTCGAGCCGATACCCCGAAGTTCAATCAGTCGGCTTCGCTCAAGATTCTATTCGAAAAATCTTGTAATTCTTTGCATTAGTCTGTCAAAATTAACTCGATTAACAACTTCTCCCATCACAGTGAATGTTCTGGAGTCGCTCGGGACTCAGATTGCTGGGCGTTTTGAGCCGATACCCCGAAGTTCAATCAGTCGGCTTCGTTCAAGATTCTATTCGAAAAATCTAGCAATTCTTTGCATTAGTCTGTCAAAAATAACTCGATTAACAACTTCTCCCATCACAGTGAAAGTTCTGGAGTCGCTCGAGACTTAGATTGCTCGGCGTTTCGAGCCGATACCCCGAAGTTCAATCAGTCAGCTTCGTTCAAGATTATATTAGAAAAATCTTGTAATTCTTTGCATTAGTCTGTCAAAATTAACTCGATTAACAACTTCTCCCATCACAGTGAATGTTCTGGAGTCGCTCGGGACTCAGATTGCTGGGCGTTTTGAGCCGATACCCCGAAGTTCAATCAGTCGGCTTCGTTCAAGATTCTATTCGATAAATCTAGCAATTCTTTGCATTAGTCTGTCAAAAATAACTCGATTAACAACTTCTCCCATCACAGTGAATGTTCTGGAGTCGCTGGGGACTCAGATTACTGGGCGTTTTGAGCCGATACCCCGAAGTCCAATCAGTCGGCTTCGTTCAAGATTTTATTCGAAAAATCTAGCAACTCTTTGCATTTGTCTGTCAAAAATAACTCGATTAACAACTTCTCCCATCACAGTGAAAGTTCTGGAGTCGCTCGAGACTTAGATTGCTGGGCGTTTCGAGCCGATACCCCGAAGTTCAATTAGTCGGCTTCGTTCAAGATTCTATTCGAAAAATCACGCAATTCTTTGCATTAGTCTGTCAAAAATAACTCGATTAACAACTTCTCCCATCACAGTGAATGTTCTGGAGTCGCTCGAGACTCAGATTACTGGGCGTTTCGAGCCGATACCCCGAAGTTCAATCAGTCGGCTTCGTTCAAGATTTTATTCGAAAAATCTTGTAATTCTTTGCATTAGTCTGTCAAAAATAACTCGATTAACAACTTCTCCCATCACAGTGAATGTTCTGGAGTCGCTGGGGACTCAGATTACTGGGCGTTTTGAGCCGATACCCCGAAGTCCAATCAGTCGGCTTCGTTCAAGATTTTATTCGAAAAATCTAGCAACTCTTTGCATTTGTCTGTCAAAAATAACTCGATTAACAACTTCAACCATCACAGTGAAAGTTCTGGAGTCGCTCGAGACTTAGATTGCTGGGCGTTTCGAGCCGATACCCCGAAGTTCAATCAGTCGGCTTCGTTCAAGATACTATTAGAAAAATCTTGTAATTCTTTGCATTAGTCTGTCAAAATTAACTCGATTAACAACTTCTCCCATCACAGTGAATGTTCTGGAGTCGCTCGGGACTCAGATTGCTGGGCGTTTTGAGCCGATACCCCGAAGTTCAATTAGTCGGCTTCGTTCAAGATTCTATTCGAAAAATCTAGCAATTCTTTGCATTAGTCTGTCAAAAATAACTCGATTAACAACTTCTCCCATCACAGTGAATGTTCTGGAGTCGCTCGGGACTCAGATTGCTGGGCGTTTTGAGCCGATACCCCGAAGTTCAATCAGTCGGCTTCGTTCAAGATTCTATTCGAAAAATCTAGCAATTCTTTGCATTTGTCTTTCAAAAATAACTCGATTAACAACTTCTCCCATCACAGTGAATGTTCTGGAGTCGCTCGAGACTCAGATTGCTGGGCGTTTCGTGCCGATACCCCGAAGTTCAATCAGTCGGTTTCGTTCAAGATTCTATTCGAAAAATCTAGCAATTCTTTGCATTAGTCTGTCAAAAATAACTCGATTAACAACTTCTCCCATCACAGTGAATGTTCTGGAGTCGCTCGGGACTCAGATTGCTGGGCGTTTTGAGCCGATACCCCGAAGTTCAATCAGTCGACTTCGTTCAAGATTCTATTCAAAAAATCTAGCAATTCTTTGCATTAGTCTGTCAAAAAAAACTCGATTGACAACTTCTGCCATCACAATGAATGTTCTGGAGTCGCTCGGGACTCAGATTGCTGGGCGTTTTGAGCCGATACCCCGAAATTCAATCTGTGGGCTTCGTTCAAGATTCTATTCGAAAAATCAAGCAATTCTTTGCATTAGTCTGTCAAAAATAACTCGATTAAGAACTTCTCCCATCACAGTGAATGTTCTGGAGTCGCTCGAGACTCAGATTGCTGGGCGTTTCGAGCCGATACCCCGAAGTTCAATCAGTCGGCTTCGTTCAAGATTTTATTCGAAAAATCTAGCAATTCTTTGCATTTGTCTTTCAAAAATAACTCGATTAACAACTTCTCCCATCACAGTGAATGTTCTGGAGTCGCTCGAGACTCAGATTACTGGGTGTTTCGAGCCGATACCCCGAAGTTCAATCAGTCGGCTTCGCTCAAGATTCTATTCGAAAAATCTTGTAATTCTTTGCATTAGTCTATCAAAATTAACTCGATTAACAACTTCTCCCATCACAGTGAATGTTCTGGAGTCGCTCGGGACTCAGATTGCTGGGCGTTTTGAGCCGATACCCCGAAGTTCAATCAGTCGGCTTCGTTCAAGATTCTATTCGAAAAATCTAGCAATTCTTTGCATTAGTCTGTCAAAAATAACTCGATTAACAACTTCTCCCATCACAGTGAAAGTTCTGGAGTCGCTCGAGACTTAGATTGCTCGGCGTTTCGAGCCGATACCCCGAAGTTCAATCAGTCGGCTTCGTTCAAGATTCTATTAGAAAAATCTTGTAATTCTTTGCATTAGTCTGTCAAAATTAACTCGATTAACAACTTCTCCCATCACAGTGAATGTTCTGGAGTCGCTCGGGACTCAGATTGCTGGGCGTTTTGAGCCGATACCCCGAAGTTCAATCAGTCGGCTTCGTTCAAGATTCTATTCGATAAATCTAGCAATTCTTTGCATTAGTCTGTCAAAAATAACTCGATTAACAACTTCTCCCATCACAGTGAATGTTCTGGAGTCGCTCGGGACTCAGATTGCTGGGCGTTTTGAGCCGATACCCCGAAGTTCAATCAGTCGGCTTCGTTCAAGATTCTATTCGATAAATCTAGCAATTCTTTGCATTAGTCTGTCAAAAATAACTCGATTAACAACTTCTCCCATCACAGTGAATGTTCTGGAGTCGCTGGGGACTCAGATTACTGGGCGTTTTGAGCCGATACCCCGAAGTCCAATCAGTCGGCTTCGTTCAAGATTTTATTCGAAAAATCTAGCAACTCTTTGCATTTGTCTGTCAAAAATAACTCGATTAACAACTTCAACCATCACAGTGAAAGTTCTGGAGTCGCTCGAGACTTAGATTGCTGGGCGTTTCGAGCCGATACCCCGAAGTTCAATCAGTCGGCTTCGTTCAAGATACTATTAGAAAAATCTTGTAATTCTTTGCATTAGTCTGTCAAAATTAACTCGATTAACAACTTCTCCCATCACAGTGAATGTTCTGGAGTCGCTCGGGACTCAGATTGCTGGGCGTTTTGAGCCGATACCCCGAAGTTCAATTAGTCGGCTTCGTTCAAGATTCTATTCGAAAAATCTAGCAATTCTTTGCATTAGTCTGTCAAAAATAACTCGATTAACAACTTCTCCCATCACAGTGAATGTTCTGGAGTCGCTCGGGACTCAGATTGCTGGGCGTTTTGAGCCGATACCCCGAAGTTCAATCAGTCGGCTTCGTTCAAGATTCTATTCGAAAAATCTAGCAATTCTTTGCATTTGTCTTTCAAAAATAACTCGATTAACAACTTCTCCCATCACAGTGAATGTTCTGGAGTCGCTCGAGACTCAGATTGATGGGCGTTTCGTGCCGATACCCCGAAGTTCAATCAGTCGGTTTCGTTCAAGATTCTATTCGAAAAATCTAGCAATTCTTTGCATTAGTCTGTCAAAAATAACTCGATTAACAACTTCTCCCATCACAGTGAATGTTCTGGAGTCGCTCGGGACTCAGATTGCTGGGCGTTTTGAGCCGATACCCCGAAGTTCAATCAGTCGACTTCGTTCAAGATTCTATTCAAAAAATCTAGCAATTCTTTGCATTAGTCTGTCAAAAATAACTCGATTGACAACTTCTGCCATCACAATGAATGTTCTGGAGTCGCTCGGGACTCAGATTGCTGGGCGTTTTGAGCCGATACCCCGAAATTCAATCTGTGGGCTTCGTTCAAGATTCTATTCGAAAAATCAAGCAATTCTTTGCATTAGTCTGTCAAAAATAACTCGATTAAGAACTTCTCCCATCACAGTGAATGTTCTGGAGTCGCTCGAGACTCAGATTGCTGGGCGTTTCGAGCCGATACCCCGAAGTTCAATCAGTCGGCTTCGTTCAAGATTTTATTCGAAAAATCTAGCAATTCTTTGCATTTGTCTTTCAAAAATAACTCGATTAACAACTTCTCCCATCACAGTGAATGTTCTGGAGTCGCTCGAGACTCAGATTACTGGGTGTTTCGAGCCGATACCCCGAAGTTCAATCAGTCGGCTTCGCTCAAGATTCTATTCGAAAAATCTTGTAATTCTTTGCATTAGTCTATCAAAATTAACTCGATTAACAACTTCTCCCATCACAGTGAATGTTCTGGAGTCGCTCGGGACTCAGATTGCTGGGCATTTTGAGCCGATACCCCGAAGTTCAATCAGTCGACTTCGTTCAAGATTCTATTCGAAAAATCTAGCAATTCTTTGCATTAGTCTGTCAAAAATAACTCGATTAACAACTTCTCCCATCACAGTGAAAGTTCTGGAGTCGCTCGAGACTTAGATTGCTCGGCGTTTCGAGCCGATACCCCGAAGTTCAATCAGTCGGCTTCGTTCAAGATTCTATTAGAAAAATCTTGTAATTCTTTGCATTAGTCTGTCAAAATTAACTCGATTAACAACTTCTCCCATCACAGTGAATGTTCTGGAGTCGCTCGGGACTCAGATTGCTGGGCGTTTTGAGCCGATACCCCGAAGTTCAATCAGTGGGCTTCGTTCAAGATTCTATTCGAAAAATCTAGCAATTCTTTGCATTAGTCTGTCAAAAATAACTCGATTAACAACTTCTCCCATCACAGTGAATGTTCTGAAGTCGCTCGAGACTCATATTGCTGGGCGTTTCGAGCCGATACCTCGAAATTCAATCAGTGGGCTTCGTTCAAGATTCTATTCGAAAAATCAAGCAATTCTTCGCATTAGTCTGTCAAAAATAACTCGATTAACAACTTCTCCCATCACAGTGAATGTTCTGGAGTCGCTCGAGACTCAGATTGCTGGGCGTTTCGAGCCGATACCCCGAAGTTCAATCAGTCGGCTTCGTTCAAGATTTTATTCGAAAAATCTAGCAATTCTTTGCATTTGTCTTTCAAAAATAACTCGATTAACAACTTCTCCCATCACAGTGAATGTTCTGGAGTCGCTCGAGACTCAGATTACTGGGTGTTTCGAGCCGATACCCCGAAGTTCAATCAGTCGGCTTCGCTCAAGATTCTATTCGAAAAATCTTGTAATTCTTTGCATTAGTCTATCAAAATTAACTCGATTAACAACTTCTCCCATCACAGTGAATGTTCTGGAGTCGCTCGGGACTCAGATTGCTGGGCGTTTTGAGCCGATACCCCGAAGTTCAATCAGTCGGCTTCGTTCAAGATTCTATTCGAAAAATCTAGCAATTCTTTGCATTAGTCTGTCAAAAATAACTCGATTAACAACTTCTCCCATCACAGTGAAAGTTCTGGAGTCGCTCGAGACTTAGATTGCTCGGCGTTTCGAGCCGATACCCCGAAGTTCAATCAGTCGGCTTCGTTCAAGATTCTATTAGAAAAATCTTGTAATTCTTTGCATTAGTCTGTCAAAATTAACTCGATTAACAACTTCTCCCATCACAGTGAATGTTCTGGAGTCGCTCGGGACTCAGATTGCTGGGCGTTTTGAGCCGATACCCCGAAGTTCAATCAGTCGGCTTCGTTCAAGATTCTATTCGATAAATCTAGCAATTCTTTGCATTAGTCTGTCAAAAATAACTCGATTAACAACTTCTCCCATCACAGTGAATGTTCTGGAGTCGCTCGGGACTCAGATTGCTGGGCGTTTTGAGCCGATACCCCGAAGTTCAATCAGTGGGCTTCGTTCAAGATTCTATTCGAAAAATCTAGCAATTCTTTGCATTAGTCTGTCAAAAATAACTCGATTAACAACTTCTCCCATCACAGTGAATGTTCTGAAGTCGCTCGAGACTCATATTGCTGGGCGTTTCGAGCCGATACCTCGAAGTTCAATCAGTCGGCTTCGTTCAAGATTCTATTCGAAAAATCTAGCAATTCTTTGCATTTGTCTTTCAAAAATAACTCGATTAACAACTTCTCCCATCACAGTGAATGTTCTGGAGTCGCTCGAGACTCAGATTGCTGGGCGTTTCGAGCCGATACCCCGAAGTTCAATCAGTCGGCTTCGTTCAAGATTCTATTCGAAAAATCTTGTAATTCTTTGCATTAGTCTGTCAAAATTAACTCGATTAACAACTTCTCCCATCACAGTGAATGTTCTGGAGTCGCTCGGGACTCAGATAGTTGGGCGTTTTGAGCCGATACCCCGAAGTTCAATCAGTCGGCTTCGTTCAAGATTCTATTCGAAAAATCTAGCAATTCTTTGCATTAGTCTGTCAAAAATAACTCGATTAACAACTTCTCCCATCACAGTGAAAGTTCTGGAGTCGCTCGAGACTTAGATTGCTGGGCATTTCGAGCCGATACCCCGAAGTTCAATCAGTCGTCTTCGTTCAAGATTCTATTAGAAAAATCTTGTAATTCTTTGCATTAGTCTGTCAAAATTAACTCGATTAACAACTTCTCCCATCACAGTGAATGTTCTGCAGTCGCTCGGGACTCAGATTGCTGGGCGTTTTGAGCCGATACCCCGAAGTTCAATCAGTCGGCTTCGTTCAAGATTCTATTCGAAAAATCTAGCAATTCTTTGCATTAGTCTATCAAAAATAACTCGATTAACAACTTCTCCCATCACAGTGAATGTTCTGGAGTCGCTCGGGACTCAGATTGCTGGGCGTTTTGAGCCGATACCCCGAAATTCAATCTGTGGGCTTCGTTCAAGATTCTATTCGAAAAATCAAGCAATTCTTTGCATTAGTCTGTCAAAAATAACTCGATTAAGAACTTCTCCCATCACAGTGAATGTTCTGGAGTCGCTCGAGACTCAGATTGCTGGGCGTTTCGAGCCGATACCCCGAAGTTCAATCAGTCGGCTTCGTTCAAGATTTTATTCGAAAAATCTAGCAATTCTTTGCATTTGTCTTTCAAAAATAACTCGATTAACAACTTCTCCCATCACAGTGAATGTTCTGGAGTCGCTCGAGACTCAGATTACTGGGTGTTTCGAGCCGATACCCCGAAGTTCAATCAGTCGGCTTCGCTCAAGATTCTATTCGAAAAATCTTGTAATTCTTTGCATTAGTCTATCAAAATTAACTCGATTAACAACTTCTCCCATCACAGTGAATGTTCTGGAGTCGCTCGGGACTCAGATTGCTGGGCATTTTGAGCCGATACCCCGAAGTTCAATCAGTCGGCTTCGTTCAAGATTCTATTCGAAAAATCTAGCAATTCTTTGCATTAGTCTGTCAAAAATAACTCGATTAACAACTTCTCCCATCACAGTGAAAGTTCTGGAGTCGCTCGAGACTTAGATTGCTCGGCATTTCGAGCCGATACCCCGAAGTTCAATCAGTCGGCTTCGTTCAAGATTCTATTAGAAAAATCTTGTAATTCTTTGCATTAGTCTGTCAAAATTAACTCGATTAACAACTTCTCCCATCACAGTGAATGTTCTGGAGTCGCTCGGGACTCAGATTGCTGGGCGTTTTGAGCCGATACCCCGAAATTCAATCTGTGGGCTTCGTTCAAGATTCTATTCGAAAAATCAAGCAATTCTTTGCATTAGTCTGTCAAAAATAACTCGATTAAGAACTTCTCCCATCACAGTGAATGTTCTGGAGTCGCTCGAGACTCAGATTGCTGGGCGTTTCGAGCCGATACCCCGAAGTTCAATCAGTCGGCTTCGTTCAAGATTTTATTCGAAAAATCTAGCAATTCTTTGCATTTGTCTTTCAAAAATAACTCGATTAACAACTTCTCCCATCACAGTGAATGTTCTGGAGTCGCTCGAGACTCAGATTACTGGGTGTTTCGAGCCGATACCCCGAAGTTCAATTAGTCGGCTTCGCTCAAGATTCTATTCGAAAAATCTTGTAATTCTTTGCATTAGTCTATCAAAATTAACTCGATTAACAACTTCTCCCATCACAGTGAATGTTCTGGAGTCGCTCGGGACTCAGATTGCTGGGCATTTTGAGCCGATACCCCGAAGTTCAATCAGTCGGCTTCGTTCAAGATTCTATTCGAAAAATCTAGCAATTCTTTGCATTAGTCTGTCAAAAATAACTCGATTAACAACTTCTCCCATCACAGTGAAAGTTCTGGAGTCGCTCGAGACTTAGATTGCTCGGCGTTTCGAGCCGATACCCCGAAGTTCAATCAGTCGGCTTCGTTCAAGATTCTATTAGAAAAATCTTGTAATTCTTTGCATTAGTCTGTCAAAATTAACTCGATTAACAACTTCTCCCATCACAGTGAATGTTCTGGAGTCGCTCGGGACTCAGATTGCTGGGCGTTTTGAGCCGATACCCCGAAGTTCAATCAGTCGGCTTCGTTCAAGATTCTATTCGATAAATCTAGCAATTCTTTGCATTAGTCTATCAAAAATAACTCGATTAACAACTTCTCCCATCACAGTGAATGTTCTGGAGTCGCTCGGGACTCAGATTGCTGGGCGTTTTGAGCCGATACCCCGAAATTCAATCTGTGGGCTTCGTTCAAGATTCTATTCGAAAAATCAAGCAATTCTTTGCATTAGTCTGTCAAAAATAACTCGATTAAGAACTTCTCCCATCACAGTGAATGTTCTGGAGTCGCTCGAGACTCAGATTGCTGGGCGTTTCGAGCCGATACCCCGAAGTTCAATCAGTCGGCTTCGTTCAAGATTTTATTCGAAAAATCTAGCAATTCTTTGCATTTGTCTTTCAAAAATAACTCGATTAACAACTTCTCCCATCACAGTGAAAGTTCTGGAGTCGCTCGAGACTTAGATTGCTGGGCATTTCGAGCCGATACCCCGAAGTTCAATCAGTCGTCTTCGTTCAAGATTCTATTAGAAAAATCTTGTAATTCTTTGCATTAGTCTGTCAAAATTAACTCGATTAACAACTTCTCCCATCACAGTGAATGTTCTGCAGTCGCTCGGGACTCAGATTGCTGGGCGTTTTGAGCCGATACCCCGAAGTTCAATCAGTCGGCTTCGTTCAAGATTCTATTCGAAAAATCTAGCAATTCTTTGCATTAGTCTATCAAAAATAACTCGATTAACAACTTCTCCCATCACAGTGAATGTTCTGGAGTCGCTCGGGACTCAGATTGCTGGGCGTTTTGAGCCGATACCCCGAAATTCAATCTGTGGGCTTCGTTCAAGATTCTATTCGAAAAATCAAGCAATTCTTTGCATTAGTCTGTCAAAAATAACTCGATTAAGAACTTCTCCCATCACAGTGAATGTTCTGGAGTCGCTCGAGACTCAGATTGCTGGGCGTTTCGAGCCGATACCCCGAAGTTCAATCAGTCAGCTTCGTTCAAGATTTTATTCGAAAAATCTAGCAATTCTTTGCATTTGTCTTTCAAAAATAACTCGATTAACAACTTCTCCCATCACAGTGAATGTTCTGAAGTCGCTCGAGACTCAGATTACTGGGTGTTTCGAGCCGATACCCCGAAGTTCAATCAGTCGGCTTCGCTCAAGATTCTATTCGAAAAATCTTGTAATTCTTTGCATTAGTCTATCAAAATTAACTCGATTAACAACTTCTCCCATCACAGTGAATGTTCTGGAGTCGCTCGGGACTCAGATTGCTGGGCATTTTGAGCCGATACCCCGAAGTTCAATCAGTCGGTTTCGTTCAAGATTCTATTCGAAAAATCTAGCAATTCTTTGCATTAGTCTGTCAAAAATAACTCGATTAACAACTTCTCCCATCACAGTGAAAGTTCTGGAGTCGCTCGAGACTTAGATTGCTCGGCGTTTCGAGCCGATACCCCGAAGTTCAATCAGTCGGCTTCGTTCAAGATTCTATTAGAAAAATCTTGTAATTCTTTGCATTAGTCTGTCAAAATTAACTCGATTAACAACTTCTCCCATCACAGTGAATGTTCTGGAGTCGCTCGGGACTCAGATTGCTGGGCGTTTTGAGCCGATACCCCGAAGTTCAATCAGTCGGCTTCGTTCAAGATTCTATTCGATAAATCTAGCAATTCTTTGCATTAGTCTGTCAAAAATAACTCGATTAACAACTTCTCCCATCACAGTGAATGTTCTGGAGTCGCTCGAGACTCAGATTGCTGGGCGTTTCGAGCCGATACCCCGAAGTTCAATCAGTCAGCTTCGTTCAAGATTT
Organism: Canna indica; assembly: GCA_034359265.1. Classification (NCBI taxonomy): domain Eukaryota; kingdom Viridiplantae; phylum Streptophyta; class Magnoliopsida; order Zingiberales; family Cannaceae; genus Canna; species Canna indica. The sequence continues at coordinate 45,178,278 of CP136896.1, forward strand.
TATTCGAAAAATCTAGCAATTCTTTGCATTTGTCTTTCAAAAATAACTCGATTAACAACTTCTCCCATCACAGTGAATGTTCTGAAGTCGCTCGAGACTCAGATTACTGGGTGTTTCGAGCCGATACCCCGAAGTTCAATCAGTCGGCTTCGCTCAAGATTCTATTCCAAAAATCTTGTAATTCTTTGCATTAGTCTATCAAAATTAACTCGATTAACAACTTCTCCCATCACAGTGAATGTTCTGGAGTCGCTCGGGACTCAGATTGCTGGGCATTTTGAGCCGATACCCCGAAGTTCAATCAGTCGGCTTCGTTCAAGATTCTATTCGAAAAATCTAGCAATTCTTTGCATTAGTCTGTCAAAAATAACTCGATTAACAACTTCTCCCATCACAGTGAAAGTTCTGGAGTCGCTCGAGACTTAGATTGCTCGGCGTTTCGAGCCGATACCCCGAAGTTCAATCAGTCGGCTTCGTTCAAGATTCTATTAGAAAAATCTTGTAATTCTTTGCATTAGTCTGTCAAAATTAACTCGATTAACAACTTCTCCCATCACAGTGAATGTTCTGGAGTCGCTCGGGACTCAGATTGCTGGGCGTTTTGAGCCGATACCCCGAAGTTCAATCAGTCGGCTTCGTTCAAGATTCTATTCGATAAATCTAGCAATTCTTTGCATTAGTCTGTCAAAAATAACTCGATTAACAACTTCTCCCATCACAGTGAATGTTCTGGAGTCGCTCGGGACTCAGATTGCTGGGCGTTTTGAGCCGATACCCCGAAGTTCAATCAGTGGGCTTCGTTCAAGATTCTATTCGAAAAATCTAGCAATTCTTTGCATTAGTCTGTCAAAAATAACTCGATTAACAACTTCTCCCATCACAGTGAATGTTCTGAAGTCGCTCGAGACTCATATTGCTGGGCGTTTCGAGCCGATACCTCGAAATTCAATCAGTGGGCTTCGTTCAAGATTCTATTCGAAAAATCAAGCAATTCTTTGCATTAGTCTGTCAAAAATAACTCGATTAACAACTTCTCCCATCACAGTGAATGTTCTGGAGTCGCTCGAGACTCAGATTGCTGGGCGTTTCGAGCCGATACCCCGAAGTTCAATCAGTCGGCTTCGTTCAAGATTTTATTCGAAAAATCTAGCAATTCTTTGCATTTGTCTTTCAAAAATAACTCGATTAACAACTTCTCCCATCACAGTGAATGTTCTGGAGTCGCTCGAGACTCAGATTACTGGGTGTTTCGAGCCGATACCCCGAAGTTCAATCAGTCGGCTTCGCTCAAGATTCTATTCGAAAAATCTTGTAATTCTTTGCATTAGTCTATCAAAATTAACTCGATTAACAACTTCTCCCATCACAGTGAATGTTCTGGAGTCGCTCGGGACTCAGATTGCTGGGCGTTTTGAGCCGATACCCCGAAGTTCAATCAGTCGGCTTCGTTCAAGATTCTATTCGAAAAATCTAGCAATTCTTTGCATTAGTCTATCAAAAATAACTCGATTAACAACTTCTCCCATCACAGTGAAAGTTCTGGAGTCGCTCGAGACTTAGATTGCTCGGCGTTTCGAGCCGATACCCCGAAGTTCAATCAGTCGGCTTCGTTCAAGATTCTATTAGAAAAATCTTGTAATTCTTTGCATTAGTCTGTCAAAATTAACTCGATTAACAACTTCTCCCATCACAGTGAATGTTCTGGAGTCGCTCGGGACTCAGATTGCTGGGCGTTTTGAGCCGATACCCCGAAGTTCAATCAGTCGGCTTCGTTCAAGATTCTATTCGATAAATCTAGCAATTCTTTGCATTAGTCTGTCAAAAATAACTCGATTAACAACTTCTCCCATCACAGTGAATGTTCTGGAGTCGCTCGGGACTCAGATTGCTGGGCGTTTTGAGCCGATACCCCGAAGTTCAATCAGTGGGCTTCGTTCAAGATTCTATTCGAAAAATCTAGCAATTCTTTGCATTAGTCTGTCAAAAATAACTCGATTAACAACTTCTCCCATCACAGTGAATGTTCTGAAGTCGCTCGAGACTCATATTGCTGGGCGTTTCGAGCCGATACCTCGAAGTTCAATCAGTCGGCTTCGTTCAAGATTCTATTCGAAAAATCTAGCAATTCTTTGCATTTGTCTTTCAAAAATAACTCGATTAACAACTTCTCCCATCACAGTGAATGTTCTGGAGTCGCTCGAGACTCAGATTGCTGGGCGTTTCGAGCCGATACCCCGAAGTTCAATCAGTCGGCTTCGTTCAAGATTCTATTCGAAAAATCTTGTAATTCTTTGCATTAGTCTGTCAAAATTAACTCGATTAACAACTTCTCCCATCACAGTGAATGTTCTGGAGTCGCTCGGGACTCAGATAGTTGGGCGTTTTGAGCCGATACCCCGAAGTTCAATCAGTCGGCTTCGTTCAAGATTCTATTCGAAAAATCTAGCAATTCTTTGCATTAGTCTGTCAAAAATAACTCGATTAACAACTTCTCCCATCACAGTGAAAGTTCTGGAGTCGCTCGAGACTTAGATTGCTGGGCATTTCGAGCCGATACCCCGAAGTTCAATCAGTCGTCTTCGTTCAAGATTCTATTAGAAAAATCTTGTAATTCTTTGCATTAGTCTGTCAAAATTAACTCGATTAACAACTTCTCCCATCACAGTGAATGTTCTGCAGTCGCTCGGGACTCAGATTGCTGGGCGTTTTGAGCCGATACCCCGAAGTTCAATCAGTCGGCTTCGTTCAAGATTCTATTCGAAAAATCTAGCAATTCTTTGCATTAGTCTATCAAAAATAACTCGATTAACAACTTCTCCCATCACAGTGAATGTTCTGGAGTCGCTCGGGACTCAGATTGCTGGGCGTTTTGAGCCGATACCCCGAAGTTCAATCAGCCGGCTTCGTTCAAGATTCTGTTCGAAAAATCTAGCAATTCTTTGCATTTGTCTTTCAAAAATAACTCGATTAACAACTTCTCCCATCACAGTGAATGTTCTGGAGTCGCTCGAGACTCAGATTGCAGGGCGTTTCAAGCCGATACCCCGAATTCAATCAGTCGGCTTCGTTCAAGATTCTATTCGAAAAATCTAGCAATTCTTTGCATTAGTCTGTCAAAAATAACTCGATTAACAATTTCTCCCATCACAGTGAATGTTCTGGAGTCGCTCGAGACTCAAATTGCTGGGCGTTGTGAGCCGATACCCCGAAATTCAATCAGTGGGCTTCGTTCAAGATTCTATTAGAAAAATCAAGCAATTCTTTGCATTAGGCTGTCAAAAATAACTCGATTAACAACTTCTCCCATCACAGTGAATGTTCTGGAGTCGCTCGAGACTCAGATTGCTGGGCGTTTCGAGCCGATACCCCGAAGTTCAATCAGTCGGCTTCGTTCAAGATTTTATTCGAAAAATCTAGCAATTCTTTGCATTTGTCTTTCAAAAATAACTCGATTAAGAACTTCTCCCATCACAGTGAATGTTCTGGAGTCGCTCGAGACTCAGATTACTGGGTGTTTCGAGCCGATACCCCGAAGTTCAATCAGTCGGCTTCGCTCAAGATTCTATTCGAAAAATCTTGTAATTCTTTGCATTAGTCTGTCAAAATTAACTCGATTAACAACTTCTCCCATCACAGTGAATGTTCTGGAGTCGCTCGGGACTCAGATTGCTGGGCGTTTTGAGCCGATACCCCGAAGTTCAATCAGTCGGCTTCGTTCAAGATTCTATTCGAAAAATCTAGCAATTCTTTGCATTAGTCTGTCAAAAATAACTCGATTAACAACTTCTCCCATCACAGTGAAAGTTCTGGAGTCGCTCGAGACTTAGATTGCTGGGCGTTTCGAGCCGATACCCCGAAGTTCAATCAGTCGGCTTCGTTCAAGATTCTATTAGAAAAATCTTGTAATTCTTTGCATTAGTCTGTCAAAATTAACTCGATTAACAACTTCTCCCATCACAGTGAATGTTCTGGAGTCGCTCGGGACTCAGATTGCTGGGCGTTTTGAGCCGATACCCCGAAGTTCAATCAGTCGGCTTCGTTCAAGATTCTATTCGATAAATCTAGCAATTCTTTGCATTAGTCTGTCAAAAATAACTCGATTAACAACTTCTCCCATCACAGTGAATGTTCTGGAGTCGCTCGGGACTCAGATTGCTGGGCGTTTTGAGCCGATACCCCGAAGTTCAATCAGTGGGCTTCGTTCAAGATTCTATTCGAAAAATCTAGCAATTCTTTGCATTAGTCTGTCAAAAATAACTCGATTAACAACTTCTCCCATCACAGTGAATGTTCTGGAGTCGCTCGAGACTCATATTGCTGGGCGTTTCGAGCCGATACCTCGAAGTTCAATCAGTCGGCTTCGTTCAAGATTCTATTCGAAAAATCTAGCAATTCTTTGCATTTGTCTTTCAAAAATAACTCGATTAACAACTTCTCCCATCACAGTGAATGTTCTGGAGTCGCTCGAGACTCAGATTGCTGGGCGTTTCGAGCCGATACCCCGAAGTTCAATCAGTCGGCTTCGTTCAAGATTCTATTCGAAAAATCTTGTAATTCTTTGCATTAGTCTGTCAAAATTAACTCGATTAACAACTTCTCCCATCACAGTGAATGTTCTGGAGTCGCTCGGGACTCAGATAGCTGGGCGTTTTGAGCCGATACCCCGAAGTTCAATCAGTCGGCTTCGTTCAAGATTCTATTCGAAAAATCTAGCAATTCTTTGCATTAGTCTGTCAAAAATAACTCGATTAACAACTTCTCCCATCACAGTGAAAGTTCTGGAGTCGCTCGAGACTTAGATTGCTGGGCGTTTCGAGCCGATACCCCGAAGTTCAATCAGTCGTCTTCGTTCAAGATTCTATTAGAAAAATCTTGTAATTCTTTGCATTAGTCTGTCAAAATTAACTCGATTAACAACTTCTCCCATCACAGTGAATGTTCTGCAGTCGCTCGGGACTCAGATTGCTGGGCGTTTTGAGCCGATACCCCGAAGTTCAATCAGTCGGCTTCGTTCAAGATTCTATTCGAAAAATCTAGCAATTCTTTGCATTAGTCTATCAAAAATAACTCGATTAACAACTTCTCCCATCACAGTGAATGTTCTGGAGTCGCTCGGGACTCAGATTGCTGGGCGTTTTGAGCCGATACCCCGAAGTTCAATCAGCCGGCTTCGTTCAAGATTCTATTCGAAAAATCTAGCAATTCTTTGCATTTGTCTTTCAAAAATAACTCGATTAACAACTTCTCCCATCACAGTGAATGTTCTGGAGTCGCTCGAGACTCAGATTGCTGGGCGTTTCAAGTCGATACCCCGAATTCAATCAGTCGGCTTCGTTCAAGATTCTATTCGAAAAATCTAGCAATTCTTTGCATTAGTCTGTCAAAAATAACTCGATTAACAACTTCTCCCATCACAGTGAATGTTCTGGAGTCGCTCGAGACTCAAATTGCTTGGCGTTTCGAGCCGATACCCCGAAGTTCAATCAGTCGGCTTCGTTCAAGATTCTATTCGAAAAATCTTGTAATTCTTTGCATTAGTCTGTCAAAATTAACTCGATTAACAACTTCTCCCATCACAGTGAATGTTCTGGAGTCGCTCGGGACTCAGATTGCTGGGCGTTTTGAGCCGATACCCCGAAGATCAATCAGTCGGCTTCGTTCAAGATTCTATTCGAAAAATCTAGCAATTCTTTGCATTAGTCTGTCAAAAATAACTCGATTAACAACTTCTCCCATCACAGTGAATGTTCTGGAGTCGCTCGGGACTCAGATTGCTGGGCGTTTTGAGCCGATACCCCGAAGTTCAATCAGTCGGCTTCGTTCAAGATTCTATTCGAAAAATCTAGCAATTCTTTGCATTTGTCCTTCAAAAATAACTCGATTAACAACTTCTCCCATCACAGTGAATGTTCTGGAGTCGCTCGGGACTCAGATTGCTGGGCGTTTCAAGCCGATACCCCGAATTCAATCAGTCGGTTTCGTTCAAGATTCTATTCGAAAAATCTAGCAATTCTTTGCATTAGTCTGTCAAAAATAACTCGATTAACAACTTCTCCCATCACAGTGAATGTTCTGGAGTCGCTCGAGACTCAAATTGCTTGGCGTTTCGAGCCGATACCCCGAAGTTCAATCAGTCGGCTTCGTTCAAGATTCTATTCGAAAAATCTTGTAATTTTTTGCATTAGTCTGTCAAAATTAACTCGATTAACAACTTCTCCCATCACAGTGAAAGTTCTGGAGTCGCTCGAGACTTAGATTGCTGGGCGTTTCGAGCCGATACCCCGAAGTTCAATCAGTCGTCTTCGTTCAAGATTCTATTAGAAAAATCTTGTAATTCTTTGCATTAGTCTGTCAAAATTAACTCGATTAACAACTTCTCCCATCACAGTGAATGTTCTGCAGTCGCTCGGGACTCAGATTGCTGGGCGTTTTGAGCCGATACCCCGAAGTTCAATCAGTCGGCTTCGTTCAAGATTCTATTCGAAAAATCTAGCAATTCTTTGCATTAGTCTATCAAAAATAACTCGATTAACAACTTCTCCCATCACAGTGAATGTTCTGGAGTCGCTCGGGACTCAGATTGCTGGGCGTTTTGAGCCGATACCCCGAAGTTCAATCAGCCGGCTTCGTTCAAGATTCTATTCGAAAAATCTAGCAATTCTTTGCATTTGTCTTTCAAAAATAACTCGATTAACAACTTCTCCCATCACAGTGAATGTTCTG
>CP136896.1:45190000-45195000 GCA_034359265.1 Canna indica
TTTTACAAGTACGAACTAGAAATAAAGGCAAAATTACATGGACGCGAAAACATATTTACAAATATGTAGGGAACATTCCGTCATGATTCGTCGTCGCTCGGGCGCATCGAAAAGTCCCTAACATCCTCCCCCACTTCAAGCTTCGACGTCCTCGTCGAACTCGCCTCGGCCGCACCGCCTTTCTGGCATAGGCTGCAATTGCTGAAGTGAATTCTTCACAAGTAGTCGAAGGGAACACCGCCTGAGTAACGACATGCCGCAGTGGGGCCGCAACATGTCAAGTTTCACCGTGTGAAGTCCGCCACCAGGAAATGACTACTTGGAACATCTTTGAGTTTCATCATCTCCTGTTGTTGCGAGAAAGGGCTTTGAGATTCCCAAACTCGTTGCTGGGCAATGAAAGTCCCAGACTTGTGGAGCAACCGAGTGATGTTGAACAACTTTCGCTTGAAGGGGCACCAGCGTCGTTGAGCAACGCTCGCTTGAATGGACACCGAGAAGTAGCTACTGTGTTCACCAAGTCTCGATGTTGCTGGGCTATGAGGGTCCCAGACTTTGTGGGGCACACGAGCGTCGTTGAGCAACGCCCGCGTGAAGGAACCCGAGAAATGGTTACTCAATTCACCAAGTCCCGTTTTTGCTGGGCAATGAAAAGTCCCAGACTTAAGGAGCATACGAGCAACGCTCGTCTCAGATAACATCTGGGTGCCGTTGTGCAACACCCAAGTGATGAGTAGTTCCGTGGCTGCACCACACTAGAGCCTTGCCTCCACCGCCGCTTTGAGCCGATCTCTGCTTGCTCACTCGCCCCCCGCAGGAGTCATGGTGCCCTCCTCCGAGCCCATCTCAACGAGCATCAAGTCTTACGGATCACTGCTTGCTCACTCGCCCCCCGCAGAGGTCATGGCGCCCTCCACCGAGCCCATCTCAACGAGCTTCAAGTCTTACGCTGCTCCTCGATCACGACTTGAGGGATTTTCTCCAACCGGGTCACAACGTCCGCGAACTCTCCGCACTAAGAGCATTGCTGCCACACCACAGCTGTTCTTCACTTGTGCTTGGTTCGGACGTTTCAATCTTGCGACTTAAGAGCCATCTGCTCTGCGCACAAATCTTGCGTCTTAGAGGCCATCTGGCCATGCGCACCAACCTTGCGTCTTAAAGGACATCTTGCCATGCGCACAAATCTTGCGTCTTAGAGGCCATCGGCCAAGCGCACCAACCTTGCGTCTTAAAGGACATCTTGCCATGCGCACAAATCTTGCGTCTTAGAGGCCATCGGCCATGCACACCAAACTTGCGTCTTAAAGGACATCTTGCCATGCGCACAGATCTTGCGTCTTAGAGGCCATCGGCCATGCGCACCAACCTTGCGTCTTAAAGGACATCTTGCCATGCGCACAAATCTTGCGTCTTAGAGGCCATCGGCCATGCGCACCAACCTTGCGACTCACAAGCCATCGGCTCTGCGCGGCGACTTAGGGGACAACGCCCTGCGCAAAAACTTGGCGACTCACGAGCCATCGGCTCTGCGCTGCGACTTAGGGGACAACGCCCTGCGCACAAACTTGGCGACTCACGAGCCATCGGCTCTGCGCTGCGACTTAGGGGACAACGCCCTGCGCACAAACTTGGCGACTCACGAGCCATCGGCTCTGCGCTGCGACTTAGGGGACAACACCCTGCGCACAAACTTGGCGACTCACAAGCCATCGGCTCTGCGCTGCGTCTTAGGGGACAACGCCCTGCGCACCATCCTTGGCGACTCACGAGCCATCGGCTCTGCGCTGCGTCTTAGGGGACAACGCCCTGCGCACCATCTTTGGCGACTCACGAGCCATCGGCTCTGCGCTGCGACTTAGGGGACAACGCCCGCGCACAAACTTGGCGACTCACAAGCCATCGGCTCTGCGCTGCGACTTAGGGGACAACACCCTGCGCACAAACTTGGCGACTCACAAGCCATCGGCTCTGTGCTGCGTCTTAGGGGACAACGCCCTGCGCACCATCTTCGCATCTTATGAAATAGTCTGCTATGCGCACAATGTGCGTCTTACTAGAGATCTGCTCTGATACCAACTGTCACGGGCCAATTGTTTTGAGCGGAAGAACCCGTGCGGCACCCTTGCATCCCGTGCAAGGGATAAGCCTTAATCCCGAATCCGTCCCAAATTGGGCTTCCCGACTTAACATCGCAGGGCATACGTTGGACCACGTGCCAACCTCGCGCTCCATGTCCGCGCCCCCAAAAGACCATGTTGGCCGAATGGTTTTTGAAGGCATAAAGCAAAAACAACATTACAGGACTATGGACGCAAGAAAATATAAAACCGGGTGTAGGACGAGCTCCGCAATTGTGTTGGGCGGAGAACGACATGTCGCATGCCCATATGGGCCACTCGTTCGTCTCCGCCCAAGGCAACCGCTTTGTTTGCCAACGCTCTCCTACATTATACATGAGACCCCTAACCCCCATGTGCCACCCCCAAGGTTCCTCAAAGCACGAGGAGCATGACAAAATTTGGGCCACCCGACGGGGTGATTTTCCGTGGCCACGGCCATGACGAAATGAACACAAGGTTTTCCGCTTAGCCGTGACGGATGAACCAAATGTCGAATGACCCCAACATGCATACAACTCGTACCACGGACCCATGGGGATTGCACAAGAGGTTTTACAAGTACGAACTAGAAATAAAGGCAAAATTACATGGACGCGAAAACATATTTACAAATATGTAGGGAACATTCCGTCATGATTCGTCGTCGCTCGGGCGCATCGAAAAGTCCCTAACAGTGCGGACGAAAAAAAGTCAGGGCTGTGACTGGGCAGTGGCACGGGTCGCTTGCTCGTCGCTCGCCCCGTCGCTCGCCCCGTCGCTCGCCCCCGTCGCTCGCCCCCGTCGCTCGCCCCGTCGCACAGCCCGTCGCACAGCCCGTCGCTCGCCCCGTCGCACAGCCCGTCGCTCACGTCGCACAGCCGTCGCTCGGCTGTCACTCGACCGTGCGGACGAAAAAAAATGTCATGCTGCTCGTGCTCTTTGGAACCCCGGGGGTGGCACATGGGGGTTAGAGGCCTCACATATGTTAGGGAGCGGCATGGCATGGCTGTCGCTCGGGTTTCTCGCCCCCTCGCTCGACCCGTCGCACAGCCCGTCGCACAGCCCGTCGCTCGCCCCGTCGCACAGCCCGTCGCTCACGTCGCACAACCGTCGCTCGGCTGTCGCTCGACCGTGCGGACGAAAAAAAGTCAGGGCTGTGACTGGGCTGTGGCACGGGTCGCTTGCTCGTCGCTCGCCCCGTCGCACAGCCCGTCGCTCGCCCCGTCGCACAGCCCGTCGCTCACGTCGCACAGCCGTCGCTCGGCTGTCGCTCGACCGTGCGGACGAAAAAAAATGTCATGCTGCTCGTGCTCTTTGGAACCCCGGGGGTGGCACATGGGGGTTAGAGGCCTCAAATATGTTAGGGAGCGGCATGGCATGGCTGTCGCTCGGGTTGCTCGTCCGTCGCTCGCCCCGTCGCTCGACCCGTCGCACAGCCCGTCGCACAGCCCGTCGCTCGCCCCGTCGCACAGCCCGTCACTCACGTCGCACGGCCGTCACTCGGATGTCGCTCGACCGTGCGGACGAAAAAAAGTCAGGGCTGTGATTGGGCTGTGGCACGGGTCGCTTGCTCGTCGCTCGCCCCGTCGCACAGCCCGTCGCTCACGTCCGACAGCCGTCGCTCGGCTGTCGCTCGACCGTGCGGACGAAAAAAAATGTCATGCTGCTCATGCTCTTTGGAACCCCGGGGGTGGCACATGGGGGTTAGAGGCCTCAAATATGTTAGGGAGCGGCATGGCATGGCTGTCGCTCGGGTTGCTCGTCCGTCGCTCGCCCCGTCGCTCGACCCGTCGCTCGCCCCGTCGCACAGCCCGTCGCTCGCGTCGCACAGCCGTCGCTCGGCTGTCGCTCGACCGTGCGGACGAAAAAAAGTCAGGGCTGTGACTGGGCTGTGGCACGGGTCGCTCGCCCCGTCGCTCGACCCGTCGCTCGCCCCGTCGCACAGCCCGTCGCTCGACCCGTCGCTCGCCCCGTCGCACAGCCCGTCGCTCACGTCGCACAGCCGTCGCTCGGCTGTCGCTCGACCGTGCGGACGAAAAAAAGTCAGGGCTGTGACTGGGCTGTGGCACGGGTCGCTTGCTCGTCGCTCGCCCCGTCGCACAGCCCGTCGCTCGCCCCGTCGCACAGCCCGTCGCTCACGTCGCACAGCCGTCGCTCGGCTGTCGCTCGACCGTGCGGACGAATAAAAATGTCATGCTGCTCGTGCTCTTTGGAACCCCGGGGGTGGCACATGGGGGTTAGAGGCCTCAAATATGTTAGGGAGCGGCATGGCATGGCTGTCGCTCGGGTTGCTCGTCCGTCGCTCGCCCCGTCGCTCGACCCGTCGCACAGCCCGTCGCTCGCCCCGTCGCACAGCCCGTCACTCACGTCGCACAGCCGTCGCTCGGCTGTCGCTCGACCGTGCGGGCGAAAATAAGTCAGGGCTGTGACTGGGCTGTGGCACGGGTCGCTCGCCCCGTCGCTCGACCCGTCGCTCGCCCCGTCGCACAGCCCGTCGCACAGCCCGTCGCTCGCCCCGTCGCACAGCCCCTCACTCACGTCGCACAGCCGTCGCTCGGCTGTCGCTCGACCGTGCGGACGAAAAAAAGTCAGGGCTGTGACTGGGCTGTGGCACGGGTCGCTCGCCCCGTCGCTCGACCCGTCGCTCGCCCCGTCGCACAGCCCGTCGCTCACGTCGCACAGCCGTCGCTCGGCTGTCGCTCGACCGTGAGGACGAAAAAAAGTCAGGGCTGTGACTGGGCTGTGGCACGGGTCGCTTGCTCGTCGCTCGCCCCGTCGCACAGCCCGTCGCTCGCCCCGTCGCACAGCCCGTCGCTCACGTCGCACAGCCGTCGCTCGGCTGTCGCTCGACCGTGCGGACAAAAAAAAATGTCATGCTGCTCGTGCTCTTTGGAACCC
>CP136896.1:45205000-45212500 GCA_034359265.1 Canna indica
TCGCACCGTCGCTCGCCCCGTCGCTCGCACCGTCGCTCGCCCCGTCGCACAGCCCGTCGCTCACGTCGCACAGCCGTCGCTCGACCGTGCGGACGAAAAAAAGTCAGGGCTGTGACTGGGCAGTGGCACGGGTCGCTTGCTCGTCGCTCGCCCCGTCGCTCGCCCCGTCGCTCGCCCCCGTCGCTCGCCCCGTCGCACAGCCCGTCGCACAGCCCGTCGCTCGCCCCGTCGCACAGCCCGTCGCTCACGTCGCACAGCCGTCGCTCGGCTGTCACTCGACCGTGCGGACGAAAAAAAATGTCATGCTGCTCGTGCTCTTTGGAACCCCGGGGGTGGCACATGGGGGTTAGAGGCCTCACATATGTTAGGGAGCGGCATGGCATGGCTGTCGCTCGGGTTTCTCGCCCCCTCGCTCGACCCGTCGCACAGCCCGTCGCACAGCCCGTCGCTCGCCCCGTCGCACAGCCCGTCGCTCACGTCGCACAACCGTCGCTCGGCTGTCGCTCGACCGTGCGGACGAAAAAAAGTCAGGGCTGTGACTGGGCTGTGGCACGGGTCGCTTGCTCGTCGCTCGCCCCGTCGCACAGCCCGTCGCTCGCCCCGTCGCACAGCCCGTCGCTCACGTCGCACAGCCGTCGCGCGGCTGTCGCTCGACCGTGCGGACGAAAAAAAATGTCATGCTGCTCGTGCTCTTTGGAACCCCGGGGGTGGCACATGGGGGTTAGAGGCCTCAAATATGTTAGGGAGCGGCATGGCATGGCTGTCGCTCGGGTTGCTCGTCCGTCGCTCGCCCCGTCGCTCGACCCGTCGCACAGCCCGTCGCACAGCCCGTCGCTCGCCCCGTCGCACAGCCCGTCACTCACGTCGCACGGCCGTCACTCGGCTGTCGCTCGACCGTGCGGACGAAAAAAAGTCAGGGCTGTGATTGGGCTGTGGCACGGGTCGCTTGCTCGTCGCTCGCCCCGTCGCACAGCCCGTCGCTCACGTCGCACAGCCGTCGCTCGGCTGTCGCTCGACCGTGCGGACGAAAAAAAATGTCATGCTGCTCGTGCTCTTTGGAACCCCGGGGGTGGCACATGGGGGTTAGAGGCCTCAAATATGTTAGGGAGCGGCATGGCATGGCTGTCGCTCGGGTTGCTCGTCCGTCGCTCGCCCCGTCGCTCGACCCGTCGCTCGCCCCGTCGCACAGCCCGTCGCTCGCGTCGCACAGCCGTCGCTCGGCTGTCGCTCGACCGTGCGGACGAAAAAAAGTCAGGGCTGTGACTGGGCTGTGGCACGGGTCGCTCGCCCCGTCGCTCGACCCGTCGCTCGCCCCGTCACACAGCCCGTCGCTCACGTCGCACAGCCGTCGCTCGGCTGTCGCTCGACCGTGCGGACGAAAAAAAGTCAGGGCTGTGACTGGGCTGTGGCACGGGTCGCTTGCTCGTCGCTCGCCCCGTCGCACAGCCCGTCGCTCGCCCCGTCGCACAGCCCGTCGCTCACGTCGCACAGCCGTCGCTCGGCTGTCGCTCGACCGTGCGGACGAAAAAAAATGTCATGCTGCTCGTGCTCTTTGGAACCCCGGGGGTGGCACATGGGGGTTAGAGGCCTCAAATATGTTAGGGAGCGGCATGGCATGGCTGTCGCTCGGGTTGCTCGTCCGTCGCTCGCCCCGTCGCTCGACCCGTCGCACAGCCCGTCGCTCGCCCCGTCGCACAGCCCGTCACTCACGTCGCACAGCCGTCGCTCGGCTGTCGCTCGACCGTGCGGGCGAAAATAAGTCAGGGCTGTGACTGGGCTGTGGCACGGGTCGCTCGCCCCGTCGCTCGACCCGTCGCTCGCCCCGTCGCACAGCCCGTCGCACAGCCCGTCGCTCGCCCCGTCGCACAGCCCCTCACTCACGTCGCACAGCCGTCGCTCGGCTGTCGCTCGACCGTGCGGACGAAAAAAAGTCAGGGCTGTGACTGGGCTGTGGCACGGGTCGCTCGCCCCGTCGCTCGACCCGTCGCTCGCCCCGTCGCACAGCCCGTCGCTCACGTCGCACAGCCGTCGCTCGGCTGTCGCTCGACCGTGAGGACGAAAAAAAGTCAGGGCTGTGACTGGGCTGTGGCACGGGTCGCTTGCTCGTCGCTCGCCCCGTCGCACAGCCCGTCGCTCGCCCCGTCGCACAGCCCGTCGCTCGGCTGTCGCTCGACCGTGCGGACGAAAAAAAATGTCATGCTGCTCGTGCTCTTTGGAACCCCGGGGGTGGCACATGGGGGTTAGAGGCCTCAAATATGTTAGGGAGCGGCATGGCATGGCTGTCGCTCGGGTTGCTCGTCCGTCGCTCGCCCCGTCGCTCGCCCCGTCGCACAGCCCGTCGCTCGCCCCGTCGCTCACGTCGCACAGCCGTCGCTCGGCTGTCGCTCGACCGTGCGGTCGAAAAAAAGTCAGGGCTGTGACTGGGCTGTGGCACGGGTCACTTGCTCGTCGCTCGGCCCGTCGCACAGCCCGTCGCTCGCCCCGTCGCACAGCCCGTCGCTCACGTCGCTCGGCTGTCGCTCGACCGTGCGGACGAAAAAAAATGTCATGCTGCTCGTGCTCTTTGGAACCCCGGGGGTGGCACATGGGGGTTAGAGGCCTCAAATATGTTAGGGAGCGGCATGGCATGGCTGTCGCTCGGGTTGCTCGTCCGTCGCTCGCCCCGTCGCTCGCCCCGTCGCACAGCCCGTCGCTCACGTCGCACAGCCGTCGCTCGACCGTGCGGACGAAAAAAAGTCAGGGCTGTGACTGGGCTGTGGCACGGGTCGCTTGCTCGTCGCTCGCCCCGTCGCTCGCCCCGTCGCACAGCCCGTCGCTCGCCCCGTCGCACAGCCCGTCGCTCACGTCGCACAGCCCGTCGCTCACGTCGCACAGCCGTCGCTCGGCTGTCGCTCGACCGTGCGGACGAAAAAAAATGTCATGCTGCTCGTGCTCTTTGGAACCCCGGGGGTGGCACATGGGGGTTAGAGGCCTCAAATATGTTAGGGAGCGGCATGGCATGGCTGTCGCTCGGGTTGCTCGTCCGTCGCTCGCCCCGTCGCACAGCCCGTCGCTCACGTCGCACAGCCGTCGCTCGGCTGTCGCTCGACCGTGCGGACGAAAAAAAGTAAGGGCTGTGACTGGGCTGTGGCACGGGTCGCTCGCCCCGTCGGTCGACCCGTCGCACAGCCCGTCCCTGGCCCGTCGCACAGCCCGTCGCTCACGTCGCACAGCCGTCGCTCGGCTGTCGCTCGACCGTGCGGAAGAAAAAAAATGTCATGCTGCTCGTGCTCTTTGGAACCCCGGGGGTGGCACATGGGGGTTAGAGGCCTCACATATGTTAGGGAGCGGCATGACATGGATGTCGCTCGGGTCGCTCGTCCGTCGCTCGCCCCGTCGCACAGCCCGTCGCTCACGTCGCACAGCCGTCGCTCGGCTGTCGCTCGACCGTGCGGACGAAAAAAAATGTCATGCTGCTCGTGCTCTTTGGAACCCCGGGGGTGGCACATGGGGGTTAGAGGCCTCACATATGTTAGGGAGCGGCATGGCATGGCTGTCGCTCGCCCCGTCGCACAGCCCGTCGCTCACGTCGCACAGCCGTCGCTCGGCTGTCGCTCAACCGTGCGGACGAAAAAAAATGTCATGCTGCTCGTGCTCTTTGGAACCCCGGGGGTGGCACATGGGGGTTAGAGGCCTCACATATGTTAGGGAGCGGCATGGCATGGCTGTCGCTCGGGTCGCTCGCCCCGTCGCACAGCCCGTCGCTCACGTCGCACAGCCATCGCTCGGCTGTCGCTCGACCGTGCGGACGAAAAAAAATGTCATGCTGCTCGTGCTCTTTGGAACCCCGGGGGTGGCACATGGGGGTTAGAGGCCTCACATATGTTAGGGAGCGGCATGGCATGGCTGCCGCTCGGGTCGCTTGTCCGTCGCACAGCCCGTCGCTCACGTCGCACAGCCCGTCGCTCAGCCGTCGCTCGACCGTGCGGACGAAAAAAAATGTCATGCTGCTCGTGCTCTTTGGAACCCCGGGGGTGGCACATGGGGGTTAGAGGCCTCACATATGTTAGGGAGCGGCATGGCATGGCTGTCGCTCGGGTCGCTCGCCCCGTCGCACAGCCCGTCGCTCACGTCGCACAGCCGTCGCTCGGCTGTCGCTCGACCGTGCGGACGAAAAAAAATGTCATGCTGCTCGTGCTCTTTGGAACCCCGGGGGTGGCACATGGGGGTTAGAGGCCTCACATATGTTAGGGAGCGGCATGGCATGGCTGTCGCTCGGGTCGCTCGTCCGTCGCTCGCCCCGTCGCTCAGCCCGTCGCACAGCCGTCGCTCGGCTGTCGCTCGACCGTGCGGACGAAAAAAAATGTCATGCTGCTCGTGCTCTTTGGAACCGCGGGGGTGGCACATGGGGGTTAGAGGCCTCAAATATGTTAGGGAGCGGCATGGCATGGCTGTCGCTCGGGTTGCTCGTCCGTCGCTCGCCCCGTCGCTCGACCCGTCGCACAGCCCGTCGCACAGCCCGTCGCTCGCCCCGTCGCACAGCCCGTCACTCACGTCGCACGGCCGTCACTCGGCTGTCGCTCGACCGTGCGGACGAAAAAAAGTCAGGGCTGTGATTGGGCTGTGGCACGGGTCGCTTGCTCGTCGCTCGCCCCGTCGCACAGCCCGTCGCTCACGTCGCACAGCCGTCGCTCGGCTGTCGCTCGACCGTGCGGACGAAAAAAAATGTCATGCTGCTCGTGCTCTTTGGAACCCCGGGGGTGGCACATGGGGGTTAGAGGCCTCAAATATGTTAGGGAGCGGCATGGCATGGCTGTCGCTCGGGTTGCTCGTCCGTCGCTCGCCCCGTCGCTCGACCCGTCGCTCGCCCCGTCGCACAGCCCGTCGCTCGCGTCGCACAGCCGTCGCTCGGCTGTCGCTCGACCGTGCGGACGAAAAAAAGTCAGGGCTGTGACTGGGCTGTGGCACGGGTCGCTCGCCCCGTCGCTCGACCCGTCGCTCGCCCCGTCACACAGCCCGTCGCTCACGTCGCACAGCCGTCGCTCGGCTGTCGCTCGACCGTGCGGACGAAAAAAAGTCAGGGCTGTGACTGGGCTGTGGCACGGGTCGCTTGCTCGTCGCTCGCCCCGTCGCACAGCCCGTCGCTCGCCCCGTCGCACAGCCCGTCGCTCACGTCGCACAGCCGTCGCTCGGCTGTCGCTCGACCGTGCGGACGAAAAAAAATGTCATGCTGCTCGTGCTCTTTGGAACCCCGGGGGTGGCACATGGGGGTTAGAGGCCTCAAATATGTTAGGGAGCGGCATGGCATGGCTGTCGCTCGGGTTGCTCGTCCGTCGCTCGCCCCGTCGCTCGACCCGTCGCACAGCCCGTCGCTCGCCCCGTCGCACAGCCCGTCACTCACGTCGCACAGCCGTCGCTCGGCTGTCGCTCGACCGTGCGGGCGAAAATAAGTCAGGGCTGTGACTGGGCTGTGGCACGGGTCGCTCGCCCCGTCGCTCGACCCGTCGCTCGCCCCGTCGCACAGCCCGTCGCACAGCCCGTCGCTCGCCCCGTCGCACAGCCCCTCACTCACGTCGCACAGCCGTCGCTCGGCTGTCGCTCGACCGTGCGGACGAAAAAAAGTCAGGGCTGTGACTGGGCTGTGGCACGGGTCGCTCGCCCCGTCGCTCGACCCGTCGCTCGCCCCGTCGCACAGCCCGTCGCTCACGTCGCACAGCCGTCGCTCGGCTGTCGCTCGACCGTGAGGACGAAAAAAAGTCAGGGCTGTGACTGGGCTGTGGCACGGGTCGCTTGCTCGTCGCTCGCCCCGTCGCACAGCCCGTCGCTCGCCCCGTCGCACAGCCCGTCGCTCGGCTGTCGCTCGACCGTGCGGACGAAAAAAAATGTCATGCTGCTCGTGCTCTTTGGAACCCCGGGGGTGGCACATGGGGGTTAGAGGCCTCAAATATGTTAGGGAGCGGCATGGCATGGCTGTCGCTCGGGTTGCTCGTCCGTCGCTCGCCCCGTCGCTCGCCCCGTCGCACAGCCCGTCGCTCGCCCCGTCGCTCACGTCGCACAGCCGTCGCTCGGCTGTCGCTCGACCGTGCGGTCGAAAAAAAGTCAGGGCTGTGACTGGGCTGTGGCACGGGTCACTTGCTCGTCGCTCGGCCCGTCGCACAGCCCGTCGCTCGCCCCGTCGCACAGCCCGTCGCTCACGTCGCTCGGCTGTCGCTCGACCGTGCGGACGAAAAAAAATGTCATGCTGCTCGTGCTCTTTGGAACCCCGGGGGTGGCACATGGGGGTTAGAGGCCTCAAATATGTTAGGGAGCGGCATGGCATGGCTGTCGCTCGGGTTGCTCGTCCGTCGCTCGCCCCGTCGCTCGCCCCGTCGCACAGCCCGTCGCTCACGTCGCACAGCCGTCGCTCGACCGTGCGGACGAAAAAAAGTCAGGGCTGTGACTGGGCTGTGGCACGGGTCGCTTGCTCGTCGCTCGCCCCGTCGCTCGCCCCGTCGCACAGCCCGTCGCTCGCCCCGTCGCACAGCCCGTCGCTCACGTCGCACAGCCCGTCGCTCACGTCGCACAGCCGTCGCTCGGCTGTCGCTCGACCGTGCGGACGAAAAAAAATGTCATGCTGCTCGTGCTCTTTGGAACCCCGGGGGTGGCACATGGGGGTTAGAGGCCTCAAATATGTTAGGGAGCGGCATGGCATGGCTGTCGCTCGGGTTGCTCGTCCGTCGCTCGCCCCGTCGCACAGCCCGTCGCTCACGTCGCACAGCCGTCGCTCGGCTGTCGCTCGACCGTGCGGACGAAAAAAAGTAAGGGCTGTGACTGGGCTGTGGCACGGGTCGCTCGCCCCGTCGGTCGACCCGTCGCACAGCCCGTCCCTGGCCCGTCGCACAGCCCGTCGCTCACGTCGCACAGCCGTCGCTCGGCTGTCGCTCGACCGTGCGGAAGAAAAAAAATGTCATGCTGCTCGTGCTCTTTGGAACCCCGGGGGTGGCACATGGGGGTTAGAGGCCTCACATATGTTAGGGAGCGGCATGACATGGATGTCGCTCGGGTCGCTCGTCCGTCGCTCGCCCCGTCGCACAGCCCGTCGCTCACGTCGCACAGCCGTCGCTCGGCTGTCGCTCGACCGTGCGGACGAAAAAAAATGTCATGCTGCTCGTGCTCTTTGGAACCCCGGGGGTGGCACATGGGGGTTAGAGGCCTCACATATGTTAGGGAGCGGCATGGCATGGCTGTCGCTCGCCCCGTCGCACAGCCCGTCGCTCACGTCGCACAGCCGTCGCTCGGCTGTCGCTCAACCGTGCGGACGAAAAAAAATGTCATGCTGCTCGTGCTCTTTGGAACCCCGGGGGTGGCACATGGGGGTTAGAGGCCTCACATATGTTAGGGAGCGGCATGGCATGGCTGTCGCTCGGGTCGCTCGCCCCGTCGCACAGCCCGTCGCTCACGTCGCACAGCCATCGCTCGGCTGTCGCTCGACCGTGCGGACGAAAAAAAATGTCATGCTGCTCGTGCTCTTTGGAACCCCGG